>JAFMSR010000012.1:0-350000 GCA_022818135.1 Saxidomus purpurata
TCGCTACCACTATCACAGGTTATTATAATTAATTTAATCTCAATTTCATACATGTTGAAATTTGATTTAGGAAAACAGCTAGAATATCTATACAGCAAAGGGCTCAAATTGTTGGTCTAATTCTATGTGAAATTTTAAATTTTCTTGGTTTGCGCTTTGTGATATTGTTGCCGTTCTTTAAAGGAATTTGAGTTTGTGATTTTATTTTTAATATTTTATGAATTAACTGTTGTTAAACAATGTAGAGATGGAATAACAGATTAAAATATTGATTTTAAACCTGTGAAATGCGTTGTTCATTTTTGCGACTTTCGATTTCGAGGGTAGCGTACAGTACACGTGCGGTAAATTTGTACTAGTATTTACGCAAGCACCAAATAATGTATTAGTTCACTAGCGGCGAAATACAACAGTCCACATGTTGTGAAAATTTGGTTAAGATATCTGGTATAGTTTCTGAGATATTCAAAAATATTGAAAGGTAGCGTTAGAAGTTCCCTGAAGTGTATACCTATCACTAAATGTGATTTATACCCCCGAAATACTTTATAAACTGATAAATAGAGATATGGTTCTTGTACACTGCATACAAGTGACAATAGATACAATTACTACCTGTATGCTTCTTTAGCTGCAAAAGGATAGCTTGAAAATTCTAATAAAAGCTGTCAGTAGGACAGCGCGCTCGACTTTTTCAGCGCTTGTCAATAAAACAAAACTTTTTCAGTAAAAAAACCCTAGGATGTGTATAAACAAGGGCCACAAGTAGCAAGATATTAAGTCAAGAGTTATGAAACTTAATTGTTTGATATCCCTCAATACTACAGCTAAGTTTTAAATTAATACTTTAAGTGGTTAATAATATATGTGCATGACAGTGCCAGTTGCAGACAAGACTTTAACTAGGAATTTGTAAGTACAAATCAAGAAACATTTTAGCAGCGTTATCTTCTCTTGCTTACAGACAGGTGTCATAATGGTACATAAGTATTCTAATGGTGAAAGTAATATCTCAAATGGAAAAGTCAACAATTGGACAAGAATGAAATTTTGAAATTTGAATGAAAATTCTAAAAGGACTATAATTCAAATGAAATCCTTGACAGAGTTACCTTCTCCTGCCTGTGTTTGGGAATCAAGATGGTAAACAAGTATTCTAGCTTTCAAAGTAATATCTCAAACAGTTTAGTCAAGCAGTGGACTGGTGCGAAAAAGTTAACCAAAAATCTAAGTTGATTAAGGGCCTTAATTTTTTTCCAATTTTTGACAGAGTTACCTTCTCTTGTCTACAGATGGGGGCAATGATGAAAACAAGCATTCAAAGCTTCAAAGCAATATCTCAAAGGGTTAAGTCAATAGGTGGATTTTACCCATATTCCATGTATTTTTTTAAATCAACAAGAGCTGTCAGTAGGACAGCGCGCTCGACTCTTTTAGTGCTTGCCAATAAAACAAGAGCACCGCCTGCGGGTGCCGGACGCTCGTCTGATCTTATCCTTTAACGCGTTATTTTTTAAGTAACAGTGTCCATGACCTTGACCCTGAAACACAATCCCACAAAAAGTTTTGTAATTAATGACTATACACTGTGGTCATAATAATTCAATTGCAACTGAAGATATTGTATATTTCCTATTTTTCTATTTTTATCAAAAAAAACCTTGACCTTGACCCCATGAGCCCCAAACACAATCCCAATAAATGTTTTCATTTACATGTATTATACACCTAATAATTTAGTTACATTATGTCAGTTGTAACTAAAGATATTGAATAATTACAGTTTTTCTATTTTTAGTTACAGTGACCTTGACCCCAGCAGCCCCAAAACACAATCCCATTAAATATCTTCTTAAATACTTACTGCAAACAAAAGTTGGTTACATTATGTCAACTGTAACTAATGATATTGCATATTTTACAGTTTTCTTATTTTTAGTAACAGTGACCTTGACCCCAGGAGCCCCAAAACACAATTCGATTAAAGATATTCATAAATACTTCTTCAAATGTTGTGTGTGTTAAATTTCTAAGTTATAAAGGGACAATAATCCAGTCAAAATACATGACATGGTTATGTAACTTATAAAACTCTTTCTTCTTTCTATAGTACACATGATAGTGAACAGGTATTCCAAGTTTTAAAGTGATAGCTTTGATAGTTTGCATGTGGGTGACATAAATGCAAAACTTAAAAAAAGCAGACTAGCTAAAACTGACTAAGTCCAAAAATACTAAAATGTCGCCGCCGCCCCTGCCCCCTACACAATGTATGACTCACAAACCTATTTCATTATGTTGAAGTACATTCTCCATTAATTGTTTGTGAAAATTTGTAATCAATCTAACAAAAAATGAAAAACCTATGTCAAATTCTCAAAATCAACCAAAATCCATCAAAAATCATGTTTTTTACCCAAAAAAGCAGGCCACATTCAGCATCTTAAGCATACAATGTAAAAAAGGTATAACATGAATAAGCTTTCCAAGTTTCAAAGTGATAGCTTTGACAGTTTCCATGTTAGTGACCTAAACGCAAAACTTAACTAACGCCGACGATGACAATCAAGTGACGACAATAGCTCGTTATTTTTTTTCAAAAATCAGACGAGCTAACAAAACTTTGACAGTTAAGGGCACACAAGACTTTAACCAGGAATTTCTAAGTACAAATCAAGAAACATTTTCACAGAGTTATCTTCTCTTGCTTACAGGTCTCATGATGGTACATAAGTACTTCAACTTTCAAAGTAATATCTCAAATGGTTAAGTAAACACGTGGACAAGAATGAAAATTTTAACTGAGTTTCTAAGTCAAAATGGGCTATAATTCAAATGAAATCCTTGACAGAATTACCTTCTCCTGCCCATGTTCGGGAATCATGATGAGTATTCCAACTTTTAAATTAATATCTCAAACAGTTTAGTCAAAACGTGGGCCGGTATGAAAAACCAAGATACTAATTCGATAAAGGGCCTTAATTTAAAAAAATCCCTGACAGAGTTATCTTCTCTTGCCTACAGATGGGGGTAATGATGTAAATAAGCATTCAAAGTTTCAAAGCAATATCTCAAAAGGGTAAAGGCAATAAGTGGATTTATCTAAGCTCTAGGCCTTGTGGATTCAGAGAGAAGATTTTTAAAGTTTTTCCTATATTAGCCTATGTGAAAGTAAGTGACCCACGTGCGGGGTCAATTTTGATTCGGGGGTCATAATTTGAACAGTCTTGGTAGAGTTCTATGAGGCAATGCTACATGCCCAATATCTAAGCTCTAGGCCTTGTGGTTTCAGAGAAGAATATTTTTAAAGTTTTTCCTATATAAGCCTGTGCAAAACTAAGTGACCACCCGCGCGGGGTCAATTTTGACCCGGGGGTCATAACTTGAACAATCTTGGTAGAGGTCCACTAAACAATGCTACATGCCAAATATCTAAGCTCTAGGCCTTGTGGTTAAAGAGATTTTGAAATTGTTTCCTATTTGTTGCCATAGCAACCAGAGTTCTGCATGGAATGGAATTCCTTGAACAAATTTGGTAGAGCTTCATGCAAGGAACATCCCTGCATAGTTTCATCAATATTGGCCTAGTGGTTACAGAGAAGATGTCACTTAAATCAAAATGGTGACGGACGACGGACAACCATCCATCAGAAATGCTCACCCTGGCGAAGCACAGACTGAGTGGCTAATAAGTTACAACTCTTGATATATTAACTGCTGAACTGACAACTTACTGAACAGAGAAGGTATGTTTTTCCAGTTCCTTGAGATGTGTCAGCTTCTTCACTGTGTAGGTAGGCTCCGTGATCGCCGTCTTCGGTAGTACTGTATATAACTTATCATGATAAATCCACTTGATTCTTCTCGTATTTCTGAAACTAATTATAATCATTTTCATAACTGTAACATTAAACTGACTATAGAATGGTTTAACATACTAAAACTGACTTGAGAATACAGTACATGATTTGTCTTAACGTAGATTTGCTCGATGCTTTTTTATTTCTGAAAGTTGATCATTTATATGGAACACTTTTTCTAGCTATCCATGGAAAAAATACATAATTCCTGATAAAGGTCTTTAACAATAGCTGCTATCAGTTTCATAGACAGTAAAATAGCTTAAATTCCTTAAAATAAACAAGACCTGACTCATAACAATATGTATACTATGCTTGTTATACTGATTATAGTTCAATATGAAAAAACTTAAGTACCCACATGAATACAAACCTTGTTATACGTGCCTGACATATGTTTGACCTTTCTGAACTCCTCTTCACTTTGGATTGCTTTCACATCTTTAGACTTACTGTCCTCGGGATCACTGTCTTCTACAAGTAACAGGTCAAGCTTCTTGTCCTTTTGAAGTTTCCTTGAGCCATACATAGTCGCCTTGTCAGACTCCTGTGGTCACAAAGATATGAAAGAGGTAAATCGGCTATATGAGAATTAATGCCCACTTACAGATTTTAACAGTTCTCCCTATATTACTTAAAGGCACATACCTGAACTGCTGTTTCATGTTAAAACTTTGCATTTCCTTATACAATGCTGATCTGTGACATGCCTGCAGTACATAGTGCTATCACCCACTTTGACTCTTCAAGTTCATTAGACTTTGGTTCAGTACTTCAAATTTATGCTTTTCTCGCACGAGGGTTAAGGGAATGATTCGCAATTCTATGTTTAAAAATACTTTTCAAAGAAATTTAACCTAAAATTTAAGGTAACATACATACCCTTTAGAAACACAATTAGCATTTTTGTTGTTTACACAAAATTGCCTGATATATTATGACCTTTGACTCTCTATCCCGGATGATCTTAGGCTTAACATATAATACCAACTTGAAGTATGTTGAAATGTTTAATAAGATTTGAAGCTACTTAAAAATTACAGAAACAGTGCATCATCAACAAAGAAAATTGCGAAATAAACAACTTGCAAAATAAAGACTTTTACAAAATATTACCAAAAGAATCCTCACAGAAATTTCTTGACAATTCTTATTGGTATGTAATCTCAAAGAGGAAAATAATGCACTGGCCGATTATGTTCATGACCTAATTTGTTGCTGAGTGCCTTTTTAACAATATTCTATTGTTCATTTGCACTTGTATTCAAGCAAACACCATCACAGTCATCTTCCAAATGCAAACTTTAGTGTCTATATATTTCTTCTACACACATTGAAATATAAGTTAAACAAAACTATATACAGCGAGGTTAATCCAATAATGACTGTAAACAGAATCATTACATGAGTCAGTTTATATTCTGATTAGAATGCCATACACCCTTTAAACAAAACAATGCTTCAGTTAAAATCCATAAACAATAGTTTTTTATTTCTGTATTTTCTATAATTCTTCTGCCTTGCAGCAGTAACAGTGGTTATTTATGTTTGCAGGTGACTTACAGCGAGGACTAGACATGCCCAATGGGGTTTCATCTTTAAATAAAGTTATAATTACACATATTATTTTTACTATGAAGTGCTACAATTCACAATTTAAATCTGATGATCTGCTTAAACTTCAATGATCTGTATCACATTTACTGAATTTAGTACATGTTCACATGTACATGAGTGTGTTTATGGACACAAATAAACAATACAGCTTTGTGTACATACTACTTACTCACATAAATCTATTGGCAAACTATCTAACTATGGAACATAATAATTATAAGACAAAATGAAAAAGATTGTAGAATGGTTAAGTCTTTTCATAATTCAAAAGGATGTAGATAAAATCATTTTCATTTTTGTTAAGAGCAGATAAATCCAATTGTTACCATAGTTACAGAATATGAAGGATTGAAAGAGTATTTAATATGTACCACTATGTGAAAGATCAATCTTAGAACAGTTAACAACAATTCAGTATTTAAATTAGTTATATACACAATCTCACAGATTTATGAACATGTTCTGGCATTAAATAAACAGCTGACAGCCCAGTCCTCCACAGTAGACAATTTAAGGTCCTCTTAAATTTATGTGAGATTTATGTTCAACCACCAGAGGTAGCAAAATCAGTTGACTGTATTGTCCAGCTTGTCCAAGAGCAGGTACTGACAAGAAAAATGCAGGCTGTTTCTTTATCCCCTGATACTACATACATTTTTGTATGTGGATAAAAAACATCTGATACATGCTATATTTATTTATTTGATACTTAGCAATAAAAAAAGTAAAGTCTAGTACACACAATTCAACAGTCCTTTCCAAATTTCCAAAACCATTATATAGATTCAAAAACAAAACCATTTTGCAATAATCTTAACCCATACCCTACTAAACTGGACAGTACCATTAACTGTTAAAATGGATGTTCAACATTTTGCTGACTGAAGAGCAGAAAGCACAGATCATGATGTACTCTGGTTGCAAAGGCTGAATCCTGGCTGCAGCAGGGTACAAGTTCAATTATGTAAAGAAAGGACCTCTCCAGAACAACACATCTATACAACAAACCCACTTCTGTGTTCCAAATGGTGTTCACTCCTGACAGGCAGCACTGGACCTACCTCATGATATTCAGACTACTTAAACAAGCCAGTTTTTTTTTGTCATTAACCATGCCCTGTGATTATGAAAGATTATTTTTGTGCTTGACTAAGTTTCATGCTCAGACTCTTTATGACTTTTTGAACTGTTTTTTACATACAGTTCCCAGAGGCATGAAATACTACCCACTAAAAACTTAGTCAAGCATAAAATAATGTTTTGATATATTTCAAAATGAAACTGAAAATTTCTGCAAACATGATTATAAAACAACTATAAAATTTTCGCAAGGGGGTAAGGTGGAATGAATTTATATCTATAAATGTGTGAAAAAAAAGTTATTCAACTTATATGAATCATTCTCGACATCTCATTCCTGTTGGTATCCATCGCCGTGAGGGTATGAGAGAAGTGAAGCCAGTTTCCCTTTCAATGCTGAGCTACAAAGCAAGGGAGCTTCTGGCACCATTTTACCTCTTTGGTATGACGCGACCAGGGAGCGAGCCCACGACCTCTAAGCGTTCGAAGGGGGCGCTCTACCACTAGACTATCGAGGCGGTTATACTTTAATACTAATTATAAGTAGGAGAAAATGACTGTGCCAAAGTTTTGTGTTTTTTCCCCTTATGCATTTCCATAATCAATTCACAAAGTTGGGAGTATCTACATACTTAATGACTAAAAATTAATGCTTCTTACACGATTGTGTTGCTGGAATTTATAGGTTTGGGTTTCAACTGTGATGTCAACTACATACATATGTTTCAACTATAGTACAGAAATGTACAGGTAAACAATTACTCTAGCCAGTATCTTTAGATACCCAAAACGTCTAAAGTAGCATGACATCTTATTGTTTCACCTTAAAGTGCTTTAATATTAGGTCACAAAAGTTGTCCTTTTCCCAAATCTTGCCTAATAGAAAAGGCATCAAGTTACCTTGGTAACTTGACCAATTCCAGGTACAGATGACACAACCAGTTCACCAGACATGAGCTGCTCGATGGTCTCGTGTTTCTCTATCTGAGGATCCATCTCCCCACATAACCCACGTAGCAACGGCACGAGGTAGCTAAAAATAAACACAAAATAATTATATAAACAAGAGGGCTAAGATGGCCCTATATCGCTCACCTGTATATCAATTGCCAATAATACAAGGGGTCTTGATTTGAACAATATTGGTAAAGGTCCACAAGGCAATGCTACATGCTAAATATCTAAGTTCTAGGCCTTGTGCTTTCAGAGAATAAGACTAAGTTTTTCCTATGTAAAATCAAGTTTATCCTATACATGTATAAGCCTATGTAAAACCAAATGACCACCCGGGGCAGAGTCAATTGTGACCCGGGGCTCATAATTTGAACAATCTTGATAGAGGTCCACTAAACAATGCTACATGCAAAATATCTAAGCTTTAGGCCTTGTGGTTTCAAAGAAGAAGATTTTTAAAGTTTTTCCTATATAAGCCTATTTAAAACCAAGTGACCCCCTGTGGTTTCAGAAAAGAAGATTTTAATATTTTTCCTATTGTTTGCCATAGCAACCAGAGTTCTACATGGAATGGAATTATTTGAACAATTTTGGTAGAGCTTTATGCAAGGAACATCCCTGAATAGTTTCACCAACATTGGCCCAGTGGTTACAGAGAAGATGTCGTTTGAATAAAAATGTTGACGAACAATGAACGATAGACGATCATCCATTAGAAAAGCTCATCCTGGCAAAGTTTTTAAATATATAAAATAGGGGTTACACATCAAGGTATTTACATGTATATTTGTGAGTTTTATAAAACAGGGAATTAAATATGTAGTACAATTATGATTATTTCATATAAAAAAATGTACGTACATCAATGTTAATATAGTCTTTGAAAAAGCCATAGAGCTTGTTTGTAATTATAAACATGTGCAATGAAATAAAAACAAAACAGGACGCTTTGGCGCAGTTCATCTGAAAAGAGAGTAACAAAAATCAAAGTAAGAAAACAAGGAAAACAAGAGGACAATGATGACCCTATATCGCTTTCCTGAGTATCATTGGTCTAGACCTAGATTACATCAAGGCAGTCATACTGACCAAGTTTCATGAAGATCCACTGAAAAATGCAACCTCTATAGCATACACAAGGTCAACTTTGCCAATTTACAAAACTTTTATAAAATCAAAATTTCACAAACCTCATTAAAATTCTATTTTTGAAAGTTGCTATCTAGGTGTTACACCGGTCATTTTTGTCCCATTTGATTCTATAGACTTAATTAGAGCACTTTTGCACATTCTCTGTGACTTTCACAACAAATTCAAGCAATCAGCTGTCCAAATTTCTCATCTTCATCATTTTCAAAGTCGATCCAGAATAATATTTTGACCTTTGGACTTATAAAATAAAATAAGGTAGCATTCTAAAGCTGTTGAATATATCTACACGTACATACCAAAATTAGCACTACGTATATGTCTTCCGTCTGTACGCACTTAGAAATCAATTAAAACACGTCTTTTTTAAGGTCAAAAATGCTACCTAGACACCTTTAAATGGTAATTTCTACTTTAAACATACAGCAATAATAACGTATTATACATGGTTGTGTAGGTAATAGGTATACCTACACGTACCAATATAACATACAATAATATATACGTGTCTATCTGTCCGTACGAGCTTGAAAAAATTAGAATTTAAATGTAAAATTTAGTATCAAGTTTGTTTGTTTTGATGTGTAGATAATGATTGAACTAATTTTAAAAACTTTATTTGAAATCTGAATCATTATATACAAATAATCTAAAAATTTCAATGAAAAAATTATAGTTCGATATAAACAATATTTTTACTGTACATTTTTATTGTTCCTTATATCCTAGGTTTCCTTTTAACCGGAGTACGTTATAACCGTATAATTTTACATTAAAGAAAGAAGGGAAAAATCGGCCCGGAAAAAACTGTTCGTTATATCCGGAGTTGCGTTATATCCGGAGTTTACTGTATGTAAATTGTCTTAATTTCATTGGTCAGGGTTAAGGGTTTTGGATCAGGGTCACAGTGTTCAGTGTCAGTGTCAGGGTAAATAGTTTGGGGTTTGGGGTCCGGGTTAGGGGTTAAGGGTTTAGGATATGGGTTAAGGGTTGGAATCAGGGTCACAGGGTTCGGTGTCAGTGTCAGGGTAAATAGTTAGGGCTTTGGGGTCCGGGTTAGGGGTTAAGGGTTTAGGATATGGGTTAAGGGTTGGAATCAGGGTCACAGGGTTCAGTGTTTTTGTGTATGCGTTAAGGGTTTGAGTCAGGATTAACAGTTTGGGTTTGGGGTCAGGGTTAAGGGTTGGAGTCAGAGTCACAGTACAAAAGTACCTATTTTCTACGCAAGCTTTTTCCACACACACACAAGGACGAACGGCGGACAAACCTCAATTTCAATCCGGAACATTATTTATCCATTAATTCCTATTGAATTCCTTACTGCACAAAAAGCACAACACACAAGAAGTTTCTGGTTCGAATCTTAGGGTCTTCATGGCTCGAACCATGGAAGCCAATTATGTGTCTTAAGACAGTTTTTTTACATGAAAATATTGCGACGGCATCCCCCTATAGCATCAAGGTGTTCACTGTTCATCCATCCGTACGAGTGAAAACATGCGCCCTTACCCGTACGGGCAAAAAGCTTTTATTTAAATAAAAGTCGTAAAGATATATTTTGATTTTACTTTTATTCAACAACATTTGTTTCACAGGATAATGCATTACTGTTTGTCCGTCTGTGCGTGCGTGCGTGCGTTCGTCTGAACGGCCTTCCATATTAGGTATGGTCGGCCAAAATAGTCATTATTTTGAAGGTGTTTGTCTGTGCGACTTTGCAAACATGCACCCTTAGCGGTATGCGTTATTCTATATAGAATATAAGGAATTAAAAAATGTAACATATACCCTTATTTTTTCACTAAAATAACCACGTAGGCGCATGCTTTAAGTATATGTACAAATTATACATCATTCGAAAGAGTATTAATATATCTACAACATTTGTAAAGATGGTTCAGATTGGAGTGTCCGTCCGTCCGTATTATAAAATTACTGAACTAGATATAATTATGAAATCTATATCATTATATAGCGCTATTCAAGCGCTTTCAGAAAATATATAACAAGTAATTTGAACATTGGTAGTCGCTTTGAAGAGACATCATTAATAGTCCAATATTAATGCCTGGGGTAGCAAATTGTCGATAATTTATTTACATGTACCTACACACCCATGTATTTTTTATGAAGGTCCGGGCGTACGACCGGCCGTCCAGACTCAAACATATGATTTTGTCGGCATATTTTGGCCAAAAACAGAGGGGTGTGAGTAGTATGTTACTTTGACAGACGAAGATTTTCTGGTTTCTTAATACATAAGCATAAATAATACATCGTTGTGTAGGTAATTCATTTGTATACACGGTCATATACACGGGCTCAAACATATAACCTCGCCGGTATATTATTTTCTCGATCCTTCAGATATGAACATAAAAATACATCGTTGTGTAGGTAATTTAGTTATCTACACGTCTATGTTTTTTAAGGTACAGGTTTCCGTCGGGCCGTCCGGGCTCGAACATAAGACCTATTTTGGGCCAAAAATGGGGTATGCTACTTTAAAAGACGATTGTTTGCTTCTAAGTTGTGTATGTATTGAATATATCTACACGTTCAAGTATGTTTCATGAACGTATGTCTGTTCATCTGTCCGTCCGGATTGAAAAAACCTATCGAAAAGGGGGTATATTTGAGGCAGAAAAGGTTACTTACGGGAGATGGATAAGTAATAGTGATTACAGTACTATTTTTCAGATCTATAACAGAATATATTTACTTATACAATTCTTTAGTCATTTTCTAAAGAAACATACAATCTTAGTCATTGTATAAAAAAGTTTTACTTGGGAGAATAAGAAGAAGAAGTAAGAAGTGCCGGTCTCTGATTGGCTAAGGCAAATGGGTTTTGAGACTTCGCTCAAGGTATATATTAGACACGATTGAATATCTAATTGAATTTACTGTAATTTTTATTATACGACTGTTCAACAAAAACTTTTACGACATTAAATTTCAACTCCATTGGGACGCTTAACTAACCTCTTATACGATACATTGCAGTAATGAATTAGTACTGTTCTCATAACGCCTAGCGTGCTGTGTAGGACCACATTCGTAATAGATCGCATTTGTAACAGGTGTTACAAATGAGATCGCATATGTAACAGGTGTTACAAATGAGATTGCATATGTAACAGAAATCAAGCACATATGTAACATTTTTTGAGACGAATGTGATCGATGCCGATTTTTGATGTGACATCTGATCACATTTGTCACAGCTCATTTTCAATCGGTAAAATGGACAAAAGAGTGCATTTTTACATCTGAATCACATTTGTAACATGTTTTAGCTCACTTATACGAAGTGACAAAGTAAGCTTTTTGTGATCACCCTTTGCACGTCGTCCGTCGACCGACCGACCGTCCGTTCAAGTTTTTCTTGTGAATACGATAGAGACAACGTTAATTTTTGATTTTAACCAAATTTGCACAGAACTTTTATATATCTATGATATCTCGGTTCCTTCCGAAAACCAGCCATATCACCTTATTCGTCTTGGAACTGTGGCCCCTGAAATGGCAATTATTACTGATTTTAGCCTTGTGAACGCGATAGGGACCACATGTTTTTTATTTTGACTTAACTTGCACACAACTATATATCTAGAAGATCTCGGTTCCCTTAAAAAACAACCGTATTGCACCATTTGACTTGGAGTTACGGCCCCTGAATTGGCAAAAAAGTGATGATTTATCCTTGTCAACACAATGGAGACTACATTTACTATTCGCTTTTTATCGAAATTATACAGGCTCTCACTTCCTCTGAAAACAGTCATATCGCGACATTTGTCTCGGAGTTATAGCTGAAATGGCAAAATTTGCTTATTTAAGTCTTGGAACACAATAAAGACCATATTTATTATTTCATTTTGAACAAACTTGTATAGAAGTCATATATCTAGAACATCTCGGTTCCTTGCAAAAACGAGTAACATGACAGAGATCACATTTATTAATTGATTTTGACCAAACTTGCATTGAAGTTATATATAATTAAGATCTTGTTTTTCCTCGAAAAGTAGCCATATCACGCTATTTCTCTTAGAGTCATGGCCCCTAAAATGGCAAAATCGCAGATTTAGTAATATTTATAGTGTAATACTACTCATGTGAGCGATAGTGTTCCATGACGGCTCTCTTGTTAATTAGAGGGATATTTCTGGTCAGGTTAATATCTTGGTATCTGGCAATTAAACTTTGCAAGAATACCGTTATCATGACTTGTCTATTCATAGTAGCACGGTACTACATGTACATGTCACTTTTCTCACATCGGTTTTGGTTTGTAAGATTTCATTTTTACTAAATACATGAATACTATAAGACGCATATTTCTGCGCATTTACCCATGTAAGATAAACTCATCTCACATCGCTTATCTCACATCGCAGCCGGACTATTTTTACGTTAATTGTAAGCAGACATAAAAATCGAAAAATGACTGTAAAATTGTTATTTTTGAAATAAACATAGGGTTGTTGGTATTCATTTTCTTAGTTAGATCATTTTCTATCCATCTATAGCAGTTTTGAAGTAAAATTCGAGAAAAAGTTGATTTTCATTTTTTCATCTCCATCCTGTATTTGCACTTATTCCTTCTTACTTTTATGGAAATGCGATTTAAACAGTGAGAAAATAAATCTACCATGTCCATTGAGCTGTGGATAAGGAAATCCCACCTTCGGGTTAAAGTGACATTATGCGCATTTTTTTCAAGTAAAAATCCAGCTGAAAATGGTGTGTATACAAAAGCGTAGAGTTTAACCCAATACACACCAAACTCTTCCCGCTCCCAGTATGAAAAAATAACTTTCCAAATATTGATTTTCTTATTTGACTGGGAGAGTCAATTTAAGAAAAGAGCAACTGCATGCAGGAGTTGCTTCCCTTCCACTGTCAAAATCTCTACCAACATCAACAAGAGCTGTCAGTAGACAGCGCGCTCGACTATTCTCAGTGATTGACAATATAAAATAATATCCATCCTGGAGGATATTGTTAAAGTGTAGTTAATAACAGGAACTTGTAAATAGAAAAGAGTGTAAATAAAATATCTGAGGTAGTACGCAAACTTTAACGTAAGTTCTAAGTAAAAAAGGGGCATAATATTGTAAAAAAGCTTGATACAGTGACCTCCTCCTGTACACAGGTTGAGATCATGATGTCGAACAAGTGTGCAAAGTTTCAAAGCCATATGTCGATGGACTTTGAAATTATCTGAGGTGGTACTCAAACTTTAACGTAAATTCTAAGTCGAAAAAGGGGCATAATTCTGTCAAAAGGCTTGATAGAGTTACCTCCTCCTGTGTACAGGTTGGGGGCATGATGGTGAACAAGTGTGCAAAGTTTCAAAGCCAGATGACAATTGAATTGGAAAATATTTGAGGTGGTACGCAAACTTTAACGTAAATTCTAAGTCGAAAAAGGGACATAATTCTGTCAAAAGGCTTGATAGAGTTACCTCTTCCTCTGTACAGTTTGGGGGCATGATGGTGAACAAGCGTGCGAAGTTTCAAAGCCAGATGTCAATGGACTTTGAAAATATTTGAGGTGGTACGCAAACTTTAACGTAAATTCTAAGTAGAAAAAGGGGCATAATTCTGTCAAAATGCTTGATAGAGTTACCTCTTCCTGTGTACAGGTTGGAGGCATGATGGTGAACAAGCGTGCAAAGTTTCAAAGCCAGATGTCAATGGACTTTGAAAACATTTGAGGTGGGACGCAAACGTTAACGTAAATTTAAGTAGAACAAGAGTGTCCTAAGAGGGGGGGGGGGGGGGGGGGGGGGGGGGTAAAAAAAAAAAAAAAATTTTAAAAAAAAAAAAAAAAAAAAAAACGGCAGGGGGGGGGGGGGGGGGGGAGAGAATTTTTTAAAGGAAAAGGTATGGTTGGGGGTTTTTTGGTGGTTTGTAACTATTAATTGGGTTGGAAAGTTGAATCCATAAAAAGTCAAAATCTATAACTATAGATTTAATTTTTGGTAAATTAATTGTTTGATACAAAATTTACCCTGAACACTATTGCAAGGTTTATATAACTACCATAAGTGGTTACTGTGATATGGCATGATAGTACCTTACATGCAAAACTTTGCCAAATTTTCAAAGTCAAACAAGGGCCATAATTTGCACTAAATAAACAAGAGTTATCTGTCTTGCTGTGTGACACCTCTTAAGACATTAAAAAAGTTTCAAGTCAATATCATAAGTGGTTACGAAATTGTGCATGATGGTACCTACCAGGCAAAAGCATTAACCAAATTTTCAAAGTCAAACAAGGGCCAAATTAGTAATAAATTTATACAAGAGTTATCTGACTTGACCGTAAAACACCCCTAGAGACATTAAGGAAGTTTCAAGTCAATATCATAAGTGGTTACTGAAATATGTGCATGATGGTACCTTGCAGGCAAAAATTTGACCAAATATTCAAAGTCAAACAAGGGCCATAATTGTACTATTTTTTTCAAAGAGTTATCTGCCTTGAGTTGTATGACAACCCTAAAGACATGAACAAAGTTTCAAGTCAAATTATAAGCGGTTACTGAGATATGTGCATGATAGTACATTTGTACCTAGCAGGCAAAACTTTAACCTAAATTTTCAAAGTCAAAAAGGGGCATAATTATGTACTAAATTTATACAAGAGTTATCTCTTGCTGTGTAACACCCTAGGACATTAAGAAGTTTCAAGTCAATATCATAAGTGGTTACTGAAATATGTGCATGATAGTACCTAGCAGGCAAAACTTTAACCAAATATTCAAAAGTCAAACAAGGGCCATAATTTGTACTAAATTTTTTCAAAGAGTTATCTGCCTTGATTGTATGACACCCCTAAAGACATGTACAAAGTTTCAAGTCAATATTATAAGTGGTTACTGAGATATGTGCATGATAGTACCTAGCAGGCAAACTTTAACCAAATTTTCAAAGTCAAACAAGGGCCATAATTTGTACATAAATTTTTCAAGAGTTATCTGCCTTGATTGTATGACACCCTAAAGACATGAACAAAGTTTCAAGTAATATTATAAGCGGTTACTGAGATATGTGCATGTAGTACCTAGGCAGGCAAAACTTTAACCAAATTTTCAAAAGTCAAACAAGGGCCATAATTTGTATCTAAATTTTTCAAGAGTTATGCCTTGATTGTAGACAACCCTAAGACTGACAAAGTTTCAAGTCAATTCATAAGTGGTTCTGAGATATGTGCATGATAGTACCTAGCAGGCATTAGCAAAACTTTAACCAAATTTTCAAAGTCTTAACCAAAGCAGGCAACGCCGACGCCGACGCTGTGAACAAATGCTGGGTCATTAGCTCTCCATATCCTCCAATGGTCACTAAAGGGGGTTTTTTTTTTAAAAAAGGTTTTTGGGTTTTCTTCTTCTTTGTACAGGTTGGGGGCATGATGGTGAACAAGTGTGCAAAGTTTCAAAGCCAGATGTCAATGGACTTTGAAAATATTTGAGGTGGTACGCAAACTTTAACATAAGTGGTTAAGCCGACGCCGACGCCGACGCTCGGGTGACTAGGATAGGATAACTCTCCTTATTCTTCGAATAGTCGAGCTAAAAACGACACAATCAACTATCAGTCCGTTTTTTTATATCTAAAGCACCAACTTCAAATACTAATGCGGCATAATCATTAATTTAACGCATTTAAATGCACAACAACCAAATATTGCTTTTATAAAACTATCACCAAAAATACACTATGTGCAGTTAGATCGCATATTTTTTTTTTTTAAATAGCCCCAAAAAATCGGCAGAGCCTCGTTTTTGGACGTATCTTAACCCTCGGGTGGGATTTCCTTATCCACAACTCATGAACATGTTAGATTCACTTTATCCGTATGTATGATTAAAGGGGAAGATGCACACCACATGCAATCCCTGTATAACTTTTACAATCGGCAAATCACTGGCTGTATCGCTTCAACAACAAATAAAATGCACTAAAATCAAGATCAAGGCAGTCTAAGAAACAGCTAACAAAGGAAGTGTTATAAAAGCTTGTTTCCGTAGAACAACGAGTATATATACAATTATGTATACTTAAAATAGCGACTAGCTTGACTTCTCATGGCTATTGTTCTGATCCTGATGTCGTCGGCGTCCGCGGTTCGCTGCATTTTCGTTTTATCTTTATCAAATCGCAACGCTTTAAACATAAAAAACAACTTATACTGACGACAATGGAAACATCAAATGAAATATGTCCTATTTAAAACCCAAACGTGAACTTTAGTGGTGTTATATTTACCAAGAGAGTTTTCTTGCCAGGTCTGGTGTCTATATTCGTATGGAACACTCTTATTTTGTATCTCTATAGGAGAGGCACGAGTTACTCCATCGGTGAGGGTGGTGCAGTGGATAGTTTTGCAGATTACGAATTACATTGTTCTACTATGTGCTGTAACGACAATAATATAATCTACGTATTTAACATCTAAGATAAATATGATTGCTTATTTGAAAAAAAAAGAAGTTGGGTTAATTATAAATGTAGGGTAGTAAACATTTAATGTTCAATAGCAGTCCCAGGACCTTGGAGAGGAAACATCACTAGCTCGGATCATGCAGTCTCAAGAAACCAACTCTAGAAAGTTTATGGAATTACCACATATGTGACATATAATTTTGCATGAATTTGCATGTGAAGGATAAAGAATGATAAAACCAGTTTTTACATTTGTTATGGAGTACAAACCCACCAACACCGCTGCGTTTGTACGTTGACCTGTGGTGATGTATGCAAAGGTTAATTCAAGCGGTGCTTCGAGAAAACCATATGCCACGAGGCGTGTTGAGACAAGGTGGCATGGGGCTAACTTGACGGGGTTGCGGGGTAACTAGATGTTACGCGGTTAACTTGACGGGGATGCGGGGTATCTAGGTGCTACGGGGCTAACTTGGCGGGGATGCGGGATAACTAGGTGCCATGAGGCATAGGAGGGGTGCCAGACCGGTTTTCCGGCATGGCAAAAATCACCGGAAATGCCGATTCGATATGCAAGAAATCATATGTACGTTTATGACGACAGTTATTTCTCTTTGTCTGAATTTTCTGCGTTTTCCAGTATTACTGTATGCATGTGTCGTCTGCGTTTTCCCAGTATTACTATATGCGTATGCGTCTGCGTTTTCCCAGTATTAATGCAGGTCTGCGGTTTTCCCAGTAACTATATGCAAGTTGCGTTTTCCCAGTATTACTATATGCATAGGTCTGGTTCCGTATACATATGCGAGCGTGGGGGGGGGGGGGGGGGGGGGGCGGGGGGAGTATTACCGTTTTGAGGGGTTGTATAGGGGGGGGGGGGGGAGGGTTTGGAAGTATTATATGGTATGCGTCTGCGTTTCCCATATTACTTGATGCTGTCGTGCGTTTTCCCATTATAATAGCATATGTCGTCTGGCGTCCCAGAACTAACATATGCGGCGTTTCCGTGGGGGGGGGGGGGGGGGGGGGGGGGGGGGGGGGGTGTTTTGGGGGGGGGGGGGGGGGGGTTTTTTTAGTATTAATATATGCATATGTCGTCTGCGTTTTCCCAGATTACTTATGATGGTCGTCGCGTTTTCCCAGTATTACTAGTATGCATATGTCGTCTGCGTTTTCCCAGTATTACTATATGTGTATTCTTCATCTCATTTTCCCAGTACATTTTCCCAGTATTACTATATGCACGAGTCGTCTGCATTTTGCATCAGTGGTGGAATCTATTCAATCTGGATTTGTAGTTGTCGCCAAACACTGCATACATTCTAAGTATATAATGTCTGTTTGTGGTATGAATATATATTTATATTATATTTAAAAGATTAGTGAGTACATTTCATTTTAACAGCCGTAGTTTCCCTGTACAAGTCACAAATAATCAAAGTTTTAAGAACTTGCTTATTTGTATAATTAACGTTATTTAAAATATATTTCTTAATAAGTGTCCGTAAATTCGTTCTCGTATGTAAAATATAAAAGAAGCATAATAATAGAAGCATGTTCTGTTTACTCTGAAACAATGTTGACATATTCATTTCTTTTGAATTTAAGTCGTTTTTTTCACGAATAACAGTTGTTAGGAAGCCATTATCATTGGAAAAATACTGCTCTAGTTTTAAAACATGTAAATCGATTTAAAAAGTAAATTTATGAATGTTTTTGGTACAAATATGTGTATCTATGTGCACTTCGAAATACAGAAATGTACTTAATTAAAGAAACACTTGTATTTTTCCTGACGAAAAGTGAGTAGCAACTTGCCAATAATGTATTGTACTGGTTAATGACAGATTACAAATTTACGACATCAACATAATATCATACATGCTTTAACCCTAATGGTTACTAAATGGCTCATTGACCATGCAACACAACCTCTGTGTTAGTCAGTATATCTTAGATACATTTACTGATATACGGATGTTGATCACGTGACTTGTATGTGATTGCTGGACTATTTTTTTAAGAGGATCACGTTGTGAGCCAGCTACATAAAACCTGTTTTTCATTCATCAAATTTATTTACTAAATGAGAATTGATTTTTATCAAAAAAAAAGTTTCAATCTTAAAAAGTATCCATATGATTAAAACGCAATATAGGGCATAACGTTTATTTCGGCCTTTCGGGTATCTTTGAAAAATGGGCCGTTTAGGACTGGTCCTTTCTAGAAATGGGCCTGTCAGGATCCCTACCACAGAGAGCAAGCCCGTTATACATAGAAATTTATTTATTTATCCTCGGTACCAGCTATTGCCATATGACCGAGCGTGGCTTATAATATTATAAATACATGTACTGAAATAGTTAAGAGGCAGCAAAGCCTTTATGCCACATGTGAAGTTGCTTATGTGTAACCATATTGGTTACATCATTACCATCAATTTTGTAAGGACCCATTCCTGTATGGTAATATTACCACAGTACATGTATTTATCTTTTTAACAGTGCATTTAAAGGTAGTAACCCTAATAAATAAATTTCAAGTCTGAAGTAGTGTCACACTTAGAAAAAACCCTCGTGACCGGACACTTATGCTACATTTAATTGTCGAACTCATCCAACCTATCGGATGAATCAAACCATTGATATAATGATTTTATGATCCAGTTTTTTTGAAAATTCCAAAGTGCAGGTCGTAAAAATTGTCACTCTAAATTTGCCTTTTTTATTTTTATGTTCAAGATATTAAAAGATCTATATATTTTTATGTATTTTAAGTCTTAATACAAGTTGTCATATAGAATATCAATTATTGGAATATGTAATAACTATTTTTGGTGGGTGTCAAATAGTACGGTAAAATTACATTTTATGAAATTTCACGCTCAGTCAGAATTGAAAATTGTCTCTCCAAATGTTTTAGATAATTTATCATTGATAGAGAGATTTGGAGAATTTATAGGATTTTTATGTAATTTGTACCTTGGCACCAATGTTCAGATGTTTTATTTTATTCAAAAATATTTTAAGGTGTCAAGTTGGTGGGGGCATATAGACATTGTGTAAAAAGGCTTAAAACGGTGGTTTTTTTAGAAACAAGCATACTTTTTGGCGATATTTGGTAGCAATGATAGTCATAAGGATAGTCCGGCCCCTGTCTCTGTTCGCTGTTATGGAATAAAAAATAATGGATTTTTCTATATTCCGAAAATGTGCAAATATGAGAAATGACTATATGGAAAACATCAATATGTTCTAAATAAGGGGAATTGTCTAGAATCCACTTTCATTTTCTGTTGATATAACTCTTGGCACGCAGTTCCATATATGTGTTAGGTTACTGCTACCAGTTTTTAAACTGCTATACCCCTGTCAAAGTGGTTGGGTTACTGCTACCAGTTTTTAAACTGCTATACCCCTGTCAAAGTGGTTGGGTTACTGCTACCAGTTTTTAAACTGCTATACCCCTGTCAAAGGGGTTGGGTTACTGCTACCAGTTTTTAAACTGCTATACCCCTGTCAAAGTGGTTGGGTTACTGCTACCAGTTTTTAAACTGCTATACCCCTGTCAAAGTGGTTGGGTTACTGCTACCAGTTTTTAAACTGCTATACTCCTGTCAAAGTGGTTGGGTTACTGCTACCAGTTTTTACACAGCTATACTCCTGTCAAAGTGGTTGGGTTACTGCTACCAGTTTTTAAACTGCTATACCCCTGTCAAAGTGGTTGGGTTACTGCTACCAGTTTTTAAACTGCTATACCCCTGTCAAAGTGGTTGGGTTACTGCTACCAGTTTTTAAACTGCTATACCCCTGTCAAAGTGGTTGGGTTACTGCTACCAGTTTTTAAACTGCTATACTCCTGTCAAAGTGAATGGGTTACTGCTACCAGTTTTTAAACAGCTATACTCCTGTCAAAGTGAATGGGTTACTGCTACCAGTTTTTAAACTGCTATACCCCTGTCAAAGTGGTTGGGTTACATATAAATGGAGGTAGTAAAATAATGCAATTTATTAAATTTAGAGTGTAACTGAATATTGTTGAATATAAACTTTTCTAGATGAAATTGGTTTAGAATTAGTAAATATCATTGAGCTATCTACAAGAAACAGGTTGGACTCATATGCAAAATCAGTTTTGTACCCTATGTAAACTAATGGACTTGTCAAGTTGGATGATATAACTACATGCATTTAGTGTTGGATAGCAGTCCCAGTCAGACCCCTGGAGAAGAAACATCACCTTACATAGATCATACAGCCTACTTGAATTTACATGTTTACCTTACCAACGGAAGATGGAGAAAAATGAATTCAACTGATTAAAAATATGAGATTGCCGCATTTGGATAAAGCATATATGGCAGAATATCTAAACATAACTCTGCTAGACCTGAAATTCAGGGAATACTATCTACTGAACTACGGTAATATATCATTGAGCTATCATACATTACATGAACACAGGTTGGACTCATACTGCAAAATACAGGTATTACTATATACTGAACATACCAGTACATCTATGTACTGAACATAATGGAGTACATACTGTTTACAAGATACAGGATGTACATACTACACTACATGCAGTTAGTACATATATCTATTGAATAGCAGTCCCTACTATCTACTGAACATACAGGTAGTACAGACCCCTGGACTGAACATACAAGTACATAATATCTACGAACATAAAATCACTTAACATACAGGTTACAAACTATCTACTGAACATACAGGTATACATACTATCTACTGAACATACAAGTAGTACATACTATCTACTAAACATACGGAAGTATGGCTATTTACTGAAAATAAGGTATTACAAACTGATTAATGAAATATAGTAGATTCTGATCTACTGGACATACAGTACATACTATGGAAGATACAGGTACATACTATCTAAACATACAGGTAGTACACTTCTACTGAACATACAGGTAGTACATACTATCTACTGAACATACAGGTAGTACAAACTATCTACTGAACATACAGGTAGTACATACTATCTACTGAACATACAAGTAGTACATACTATCTATACTATCTACTGAAGATACAGGTAGTACATACTATATACTGAACATACAGGTAGTACATACTATCTACTGAACATACAGGTAGTACATACTATCTACTGAACATAAAGGCAGTACATACTATCTACTGAACATACAGGTAGTACAAACTATCTACTGAACATACAGGTAGTACATACTATCCACTGAACATACAGGTAGTACATACTATCTACTGAACATACAGGTAGTACAAACTATCTACTGAACATACAGGTAGTACAAACTATCTACTGAACATACAGGTAGTACATACTATCTACTGAACATACAGGTAGTACATACTATCTACTGAACATACATGTAGTACATACTATCTACTGAACATACAGGTAGTACATACTATCTACTGAACATAAAGGCAGTACATACTATCTACTGAACATACAGGTAGTACAAACTATCTACTGAACATACAGGTAGTGCATACTATCTACCGAACATACAGGTAGTACAAACTATCTACTGGACATACAGGTAGTACATACTATCTACTGAACATACATGTAGTACATACTATCTACTGAACATACAGGTAGTACAAACTATCTACTGGACATACAGGTAGTACATACTATCTACTGAACATACATGTAGTACATACTATCTACTGAACATACAGGTAGTACATACTATCTACTGGACATACATGTATACATATTCTAAGTGGTATAACATATGAGAATAAAACTATGTTTCCAGAGAAAGCTTCAAGTAACTGAAGTGTGTGGGCCTTGATATCTCAGTTGTTAGGGCGTTTGGTCCCAGAACGGGAGACACCAGGTTTGAATCCCAGCCCGACCACGAGGTGTTTGGCTCTCTCTCTCTCTCTCGCGAGCGTAATGACATCTGGAATGAGTGTTCGAGAGCGTTTAGATAAGCTACGGAGCTTTCTTCGTAAATTCGCTCTATATTCAAATTTGCTGTATACTTATATGAAGGACTAGATGAGATATTAATTTTTAGGATTTAAGAGAATATGTAGTATGTCAACAAAGACAGAATATGTAAAATAGGGTATTTACTAGCTGTACGGACAGTCTACACGCGTACAGTTTTCACGTCAGTATTTGAACTTGCTTTCTTCATCTTTGTTAGATCCACTTTAGATAAGTATATGGTGTAATTCGTTAAAAAACCTCTAACTTGACCGGAAACGAAAAATTTTGAAATTGTCAATATTTTAATTTATATTGACACAATTTTACAGGAACTACCTTGTTAACTGTGGCACTAACTGCGTACACTTTTAGTTCATTGCTTATACTCAAAATAGTAATATTTATAAAGTTCATTGTAACACCGAAGAAAAGCTGTGTAAATATCAAGTGGGTCTTTAGTACTCCATATTTTTCATCCAATATAACACGAGTGAACAATATTTTAATAATCTTATTAAACACCCATAACGAAACTTGTTTTCATTTTATATGAATACGAATTTTAACAAGAATTTTTACAAAGTGAAAAAACATTTTTTCCAAGCTAACCCACATTTCGTCCCTTAACACATCTAGAATAAAGAATTAAGAAAACAAAAACTTACAAAAGAATGTTCCAGGTTAGTTCAATAACTGTAGTACTGACATATCCTACTGAATCACTATTAACTATAAACACTACATCGTCCTCGAAATCATTTCATCTGTGAATGAAAAGCCCTGACTTAAGCCGCTCACAGTAAATATCGCAAGTTTCATGTGATTATAATTCACATTCATCTCATTTTTCCACGACATCATATGGTCCGTATTCTAAGTCACAACTCGAACTTACCCTCAGGGAGTTAAGTAGTTATAAGTAGGTGCAATTGCCTAACGGTACCATTGATCATTCAGGTAAGTCATTGGAGGTATTCACAAAGGTTAGTTACGCTGGAGTTCACTCGGAATAGTTAGGATTTGTTGAATGGCAATCACGGTCACTTCAGTTCAACTCTAGTATTGTGTTTGAATACGCAGTTTTTTAAGCTCAAAATGTCTTACGCCTATTAGCCTTATAATAAATAAGAGATAAATGTTTGCCATGTGGAAATCACATACATGCCAAGGTTATCAACTCGTATTTTACCCGTTATGCATTAAGTACCCATGTTGCCGGTGTCCAGAATTGACAAACCTTTATATCTTGTATATTTTAAAACGACTAGCGAAAAGTTTGAATTTGAAGAGCATGCTTGGATAACAACCATACATATTGTATGATAAATGGCCCTATATAAATGTACTCAAGTGATAAAATTATGACAGCCAGGGGGGTATGGACTTGGCAGTATACGGGGTCACTTTCCATGCTCCAAGTGTTTAAGTAATCCCATCCGGGGGTAATGGAAGGCGTACAATGATACGACTTATGCATTTAAGTAAAGTTGGTGTCATATTTATCATTGGACAGATTGAAACGCAAATTATTTCAAACCGAGGCATTCCTATATCGATGATGACAATATGAAGTTGTTGGTGAAGTTCTGTCTATCTCACAGCCCACAATGAGCAGAATCATTTGACGTGTCTCTGCTGCAATTGCTTCTCAGCAGCAGTTCTTTTTCTAGCCTGACAGGAATGTACTCGGGTCTTGACAGGATTGTACTCGGGTCATGACAGGAATGTACTCGGGTCCTGGCAGGATTGTACTCGGGTCATGACAGGATTGTACTCGACTCCTGACAGGATTGTACTCGGGTCCTGACAGGATTGTACTCGACTCCCGACAGGATTGTACTCGTGTCCTGACAGGATTGTACTCGGGTCCTGACAAGAATGTACTCGGGTCCTGACAGGAATGTACTCCGGTCCTGACAGGAATGTACTCCGGTTCCTGACAGGAATGGACTCGGGTCCTGGCAGGATTGTACTCGGGTCATGATAGGATTGGATTCGGGTCCTGGCAGGATTGTACTCGGGTCCTTACAGGATTGTACTCAGGTCCTGATAGGTTTGTACTCGGGTCCTGACAGGATTGTACTCAGGTCCTGATAGGTTTGTACTCGGATCCTGACAGGATTGTACTCAGGTCATGAAAGGTTTGTACTCGGGTCCTGGCAGGATATTACTCGGGTCATGATAGGATTGTACTCGGGTCCTGGCAGGATTGTACTCGGGTCATGACAGGATTGTACTCGACTCCTGACAGGATTGTACTCGGGTCCTGACAGGATTGTACTCGACTCCCGACAGGATTGTACTCGTGTCCTGACAGGATTGTACTCGGGTCCTGACAAGAATGTACTCGGGTCATGACAGGAATGTACTCCGGTCCTGACAGGAATGTACTCCGGTTCCTGACAGGAATGGACTCGGGTCCTGGCAGGATTGTACTCGGGTCATGATAGGATTGTACTCGGGTCCTGGCAGGATTGTACTCGGGTCCTGACATGATTGTACTCAGGTCCTGATAGGTTTGTACTCGGGTCCTGACAGGATTGTATTCAGGTCCTGATAGGTTTGTACTCGGATCCTGACAGGATTGTACTCAGGTCATGAAAGGTTTGTACTCGGGTTCTGGCAGGATATTACTCGGGTCATGATAGGATTGTACTCGGGTCCTGGCAGGATTGTACTCGGGTCATGACAGGATTGTACTCGGGTCCTGGCAGGATTGTACTCGGGTCATGACAGGATTGTACTCGGGTCATGATAGGTTTGTACTCGGGTCCTGGCATGATTGTAATCGGGTCCTAATAGGAATGTACTCGGGTGTCAAGGAAGTTTCGAGACATTTAGAGAAGACATTTAGAGAATTTCAAGGCGTCATTGGAAGTATTGATGACCCAGTCCCCAGATATGGAAACACGTGCAGCATTGCTGTATTTTTGTTTTATTTGCAAAATTATACTAACGTTATACTTCGTGCGGACGGTGCATGATCATAATAATATATTTGTTGTTACTGTACCAATTCGCACGGGAGTCATACTAGGGTCTTGACAAGTTCACCAGGGGAGAAATCCCACGGTCGGCCGGGACTATAAACAATCAAAACAACAACAGTTAGCAATATTTTACAGCTAACTTTATCCATAGAAGTTGGCCGTTTAATATTTTCCTTTTAAATCCATACATTTTTTAAGTTACCTCCCTGTACACTTAATTCTGTATGTATTAATATTTAATACTGGCTTGCAACTTATCATAAATCTTCAGACGTTCCATGATGTGTGAAGCTTGTTTCAGTGTCTTGCTTTTTTATTTTTGCTTTTCTTTTATTCTTTTTTAGTCTCCTTTTTTATGACAGTTTTTAGAACAACATGCAAGTATCTCAATAATGACTTTAATACTTTAGAGGGAGACAACTCAATTTTTATCTATTTTTTTTAGAGTTTTGAATTGTGTGATAATTGTGATAAGTGATATGTAAAACATGTGTAGGTCTGTGTCAAAAGTTCTACATATCTTATGTTAATATATTGTGATATTGAATCTGACGTCAAATAAAAGTTCTTGTATAATTTATTTTGAGAGTATGGCGACAATTCGTGCAATCTGATCTTGCTATTGAGTCCCTTGAATTTTCAATGAATTACCCTACGAAAAATGGTAAGTGTTAAACGCTTGAAAACATGAATACCATTTTCATTCATAACTATCCGATTGACAGAAAGTGAAACATGGCATATTTTATTATTTGCCAGTTGCAAAGCGTTACCCGAAACGTAACGTCATGGGGTCATGTCACATTGGATTTGTAACCCCTACACCTACGCTCATACTATATATTTCAATTAGGGAATAAGGGACTGCTGTTCCAATAGCACTGTATGCTCAGACGACATCAGAGATCCCAAACCTATCTTAAAACAACAGTCCTAATCCGTGGTTACGTTAAACTGGAATGTACTGAGAGCACGTTGATTTCACTCATGTTAGTAAACATGGTTGTCCGGCTAGCCCAGTGGTTCGAGTGCTGGCTTCCCATCGCTGTGGCCAGGGTTCGATACCAAGCCGGACAATGTTGGTGGTTCTCGGGTTTCCTCCACCGTGAAAGGCTACAACAAAGCGACGATCTGTGCCAACGAGTTTAATCTAGCATAAGTTGTATAACTTGTATTGCAATCGTTGTAAAACAAATAAAGTTTAAACGTGTTAGTTAATTGACTAGGTTTTTATTACTGAGTAAACCCTCAGATAGATATGCATCAAACACTGAGATAAATATGCATTAAACACTGAGGTAAATATGCATTAAACACTGAGGTAAATATGCATCAAGCACTGAGAAAAATATTCATCAAACACTGAAGTAAATATTCATCAAACACTGAAGTAGATATTCATCAAACACAGTCATGCGACCTTTTTTTCTCGATTATTACATGCATGAAGAAATATTATAATTCTAATACATGTATTGGAAGCAGCTTGGGACTTTCTATACCAAGATTCTTACAAAGATATTGAGAGTTATAGGAAACAATTGGCTTAATCAATCATTCTTTATTGTCAATTTTCATATATGCTTCATAAATTTACAATATACTTCTGTATTAGAACAACAAATATATGGACATATTGAAATTGAAGTGTTCTCTGTAATCTTAAATATCAAAGGATGTAATTGGTCAAGAATTGAAAAAGTATACGCTAATTATACACACAAGAAAGTCAGATAAGGGTTAGCGCCTAAGCCTTGTAACACCGAATACAGCTCCTTTCGAATACAGCTCCCCAGTGAGCGTTGACGAATACATTCGGTGCGCATCAACGAATACAGCTCCCCAGTGAGCGTTGACGAATACATTCGGTGCGCATCAACGAATACAGCTCCCCTAATCAAATGGGAGCTGTATTCGGGGTTCTTGTACCTTTTTTTCGAATAGAGCGCCCCAGTGACCCGATGCAATATCTACTTCAGTGTTTGATGAATATTTACTTCAAGTTTTTCAACTATGAATTTAACAGTCTTTCCCTTCGCTTTCTCCGTCTTGTACGCGGTGGATAGTTACTGTACGGCTTCGCTTTCTCCGCCTTGTACGCGGTGGATAGTTGCTGTACTGCTTCGCTTTCTCCGCCTTGTACGCGGTGGATAGTTACTGTACGCCTTGTCGCGTGTAGTTACTGTACGGCTCGCTTTCTCCGCCTTGTACGCGGTGGATAGTTACTGTACGGCTTCGCTTTCTCCGCCTTGTACGCGGTGGATAGTTACTGTACGGCTTCGCTTTCTCCGTCTTGTACGCGGTGGATAGTTACTGTACTGCTTCGCTTTCTCCGCCTTGTACGCGGTGGATAGTTACTGTACTGCTTCGCTTTCTCCGCCTTGTACGCGGTGGATAGTTACTGTACTGCTTCGCTTTCTCCGTCTTGTTCGCGGTGGATAGTTTCTGTACGCGGTGGATAGTTTCTGTAGTGCTTCGCGTCATTCCTTTAGAATTTGTATGCAAACACCCAGCTTACCTGCCTGCAATTATTCCCTCGCTTCAAAGCTAAACTTTTAAGCGATTAAGATTTAAACCTGTAATATCAGATCTATTTTGTTATGATTCTTAGCAAAATGACCATAAATTAAAAAGTCAAGTGCTTGTTGAATATTGCTTATGTTCAAGTATATAGCTACGTTGAAACCCTGGGTACAGTAAAACAAACAACTATAAACGGAAGAAAAACATAATTCATTTTACATGCTGAAAAACATACACTTAGAACTGTACTGGTAATCATATCTCAATGTCTTAGTGCCTCATAAACATGAACTGGAAACGAACCTTGCGGAGAAGCTTCTAAATGAGTGTATGTATGTTCTGCTGTCTCCGTAACTGATCTCGGACTGTCGGTAATCTCTATATTTGTGCCAACGAAAATATACATTGCTGTACAACAGTTCACTCATTTTATCACATCTTACTATCATTTACTTGAGTTTGTAATTAAAATATATCCAACATAGTTCAGTAATCATTCATTTTAACTGTTTAGAAAAAAATCGCACCCCTTGCAAGTTCTCTTTCGATTGCCTCTTCCGTCTTTGGAAATATCTAGAACATTTAAACAAGAGTATCTATGTATGCACTGTATAGGGGGTTTCATCGCGGAGTTTTTATTGAAGTAAGGAGTTTTGTTGAAAAACGTGAAAAGAAGGGAAGTAACTATTACCGTCACAGATACCATGCGATTGATTTTACAATATCAAACAATTATCGGTATTGTGTATATATACAAATATAATAGCTTTTCCTATTCAATTTATTCAATATCTATGTATTTATTCCAATGAAAATCCATGCTATGTTTCATGTATCTTATCAAATCATATCAAGAATAGCTTTCCTTTCCGCAAAGTGGAACTTGTATAAGGTATAGAAGCCTCAATCGGTGAAAAGCGGAAGCAGGTTATTTTGTGTAGGGGGGGGGAACTACCTCGGGTTTGATGCTATAGGCTGAAACAAGGGGATGCACACACACAAATATTTTGAATTAATCGCTGAATGATAGATCACAAATGAAATATGAAGAGAAAAAATTGGATATAAATTATATATAAAATATTTAGTATTTGAAAATACCGACATATTTGGTCGGTGACCACTAAAAATGCCACAAAAATGGGGGTGATGTCATTCAGCTCAAATTACTGGCATAAAGTATTGGATCACATGTATAAATTTTGTTATTTTTATGTGGGACTAGGATGATTCTACAAAATAAAGTTCATTTCAGCAGTCGGTGAGATTTTAGGTAGTCGCACCGGAAGAAAACCTTATAATGTAAGTCTATGGAAATGTATTTAGGCGTCTCATACCATTAGAGATAATGATATAAAAAATAACAACTCTACCTGAATCTTACATACAATGCACATACGACAACAGTAACTATTCCTAAACTAGTTGTAAAAGATAAGATCACTGTACCAGTATGTATGCCGTGTGATGACATCCCTTCGTCATTTTTACTTGTAACGAAACATGTCTTTCGTTCATAATTTTAGTAAGGAAAGGTTTTAGAGTATCAATTTATCTCAGGTAAAAGTGCCACCTAACCAGAACATTCAGGGCCAGCTAACCAGAACATTCAGGAAAAGGCCAGCTAACCAGAACATTCACATGTGATATGAAGCTTCTACATTTGTATTTACATCAGATTTTCGTATGATTTAAGCATTTGCTTTGCAAGCATCATTTTGACAAATGAACGTGTACTTTTCTTGAAGTTATAAAGGCTTTGCTCGTTTTGCTTAGTTGTAAAATTGGGCGATATCTCCTAGTACTAATGAATGCTTTCTTTGTTATATTTACTTTGCTCTTATACAGAACAGAACATAACAGAACACTGAAATCCCCATAATCCCGGTGGGCACGTATCGCAATATCCATCCTGTAGTTTGCATCCGAGACATTGTTCCGACCAACAATTGTATTGGCATTGAGTTCCCCAAAAGCCTGGTTTACACGATAAACAAGCCTGGTTTACACGATAAACAAATTCCGGTTGTCTGGCCGCAGATTTCACAATCTATGGGCTCAGATGCAGTATCCAGTAGTTTTTTGACACGACCCATAGCAAATGTCACTGCAAGTGTTTTGAGAGTAAAGTCCCCACATATTTAGAACACAACTTTTACATTTGCCGGACGTTTTACTACAGCGAGATAGGCATTTTTGGCTACATCTATGTTCGCACAATGGACCCCAGAATACAGCCTTACAATTGGAGCATTCGCCCGTATTTTTATAGCAGCTTGAAAAACAGTTTTCAGGACATGATTCGTTGCAGTTGTTACCAATAAACCCTTGCTGACATGACTGACAATGTCCATGTACAATTCCCACAAATTTTCTGACAACTGTCACCCCAAAATCCAGGTTGACAAACCTGGCATTCCACGGATGTTTTATCACATATATCGTAATTAAAGTCGAACTTGCCCATGCGACCACGTGTATTAAGTGACCTTTGTCTTAAGCGACCGCTTTTAAATCCCCCCAAGCGAATTTACACTGTTTTGCTATTGCATTAAGCGACTTTTGTCGAACGCGACCAGCGACCAGTAATTAGCGACCAATAATCTGTCTTGTATTCGTATTAGGCGACCATTTATGTGCAAACAGATAATTTCTATGGAAACTGACCGCTTTAAAGTTGCATTTAGGCACGGAAGTGTCAAATCTCGTAAGGATTATCGTCCACCTTTATGTCCGCATATGTTAATTGTCGGGTATTTATCGACTTTTGGTACTTTCAAGTACAAACTATTCTGCTATTTTTAGAAAATAACCACGTGACATAAGTACGATTTTTTGGGGAAACAGTTGCCGTCTTCGGTGATGCATTGAATTAAGAGACCATTTTATTAAGCGACCGGTTTTGGCCTTTCCCTTAGGCGGTCTCCTAATACAAGTTTGACTGTATTACCAGAACATTTGTTATCACAAGAAGTGTTCCAGTAGCCAGTGTTCCGGTAGCCAGTGTTCCGGTAGTCAGTGTTCCAGTAGCCAGTGTTCCAGTAGCCAGTGTTCCAGAAGCCAGTGTTCCAGTAGTCAGTGTACCAGAAGTCAGTGTTCCAGTAGCCAGTATTCCAGTAGCCAGTGTTCCAGAAGCCAGTGTGCCAGTGTTTCAGTAGTCAGTGTTCCAGTAGTCAGTGTTACAGTAGCCAGTGTTCCGGTAGTCAGTGTTCTAGTAGCCAGTGTTCTAGTAGCCAGTGTTCCAGTAGCCAGTGTTCCAGTAGTCAGTGTTCCAGTAGTCATTGTTCCAATAGCCAGTGTTCCGGTAGCAAGTGTTCCAGTAGTCAGTGTTCCAGTAGCCAGTGTTCCAGTAGCCAGTGTTCTAGTAGCCAGTGTTCCAGTAGTCAGTGTTCCAGTAGTCATTGTTCCAATAGTCAGTGTTCCGGTAGCAAGTGTTCCAGTAGTCAGTGTTCCAGTAGCCAGTGTTCCAGTAGCCAGTGTTCCAGTAGTCAGTGTTCCAGTAGCCAGAGTTCAAGTAGCCAGTGTTCCAGTTGTCACTGTTCCAGTAGCCAGGCTCTCAGTGTTCACGCTTTCCAGATGAAAGTGAACACTGCTGACAGTTTTCGTCACATTCATGTTCACAGAATGAGCTCCAGTACCCTGACTTGCATGATGAGCAAAGAACATTTTACACAATTGAGTTTGCATGTCATATTACAAATATCTCCATGCCAACCATCTATACATCCCGAATACCTACAAGAACCCGATGACTTAGTACAACTATAGTTGCAGTTTTTCGGGACAGATTTTATTGCAATATCTATCCCAAAAGCCTTTTTGACATTTGTTGCAAAGCCCAGTGACTTGATTACATGACTTCCAGCAATTAGTCTCACAACTGTTCCGAGAGTCACTTCTCCCAAAACCTGTAACACAGGCATCAGTAGACCAGGGGACTGAAATTTGATAAATTATAAATACAAAACAACAAGCAAGATATTCTCAAGACAATGCTACTAAACATGAAGTTCAAGTAATGGCCCTGCAATACCATCCGGAAATAATACATGTTTATGTAGTCACTTCTCATTTTCCCATAAATGTTCCGTTTATGGGTTAGTGAAAGCAACAAGTGGAATCAAGGAAGGAATCGTTGTAACAGAACAAACTACCGACGTATACTTTATGACAGACCAGTTAGCCTGGTACCTTTAAACATAGAGTATACTCTATAATACGCCGCACCGAACGTTAAGTATGCGATTGTTATTTTAGTTCAGTAGTATATCGTTGGCATAACAAAATAAAAAAGGTAAACTAAAGTAATAGAACAATTCTTCAACTTTCTAGATTGGATGCTAAAAAACTTTATGAGCACATGTTCACCTGTCCTGTCAGTAAAGACAAAATGAATTCACATAATCATGTTCCATATGAGATATTAATGAGATATCATCATGAAAACGTTCACAGATGTAAACAAGGGAATATCCAAAGAATACTTTCATCCTAAGCTGTACATGAGAACTTCCTTTTAGTTTTCCGTTGCTTTAGATTTAGCTTTTTTCAGTTTAAACAATATTTTATCATGTCAATGCATTAACAATTATAACAATTTCATGGGATCGAAAGGAAAGCTAACAGCTTTTTATAAAGTCTTGAGTGTTCGTGTTTCCTATTCGCGCCTTACTTCTTTGTCTTTTCATATAACAGTACGTGCTTAAGAGCTTGCAATTTATAAGTGTTTCATAAAAAGTAACCAATACTTAGACAGCAAACGACAATGAAGAAATGTTTTGAACAGGCGCTTTTTTTTCTCTTTCTGTGCCCGTTGCGTACCCATCCCCATTCTTTTTACCTTGGGTTAGAATGGCCCATTTCAGTCGTCTACCTATACAAATGTACATGTTTTGGCATTTTTTCACAAATATGGTTTGCTATGTAAAGTTAATAGAGTGCAAGGATTTCCTTATTTAAAAAAAGTGAGATACTTCAGTCTTCTTGATTACATGTATTAGCCTGGGCTACATTCTCATGTAAATATTGACATTTATGGAAATTATACAAAAATATTAGATGACTAAAACAGTAAGGTTAATTTTGCAAAGCTGTAAGCAAAAGGTACACTTTAATATTAATATGAAATAAGAATAAATAATCATCGAATAAAACTAATATTGGACGTTACAAGTTTGTTTTTTCTTGTGATGTGGACATGCTGAGAGAGACTTGTTATACTCACACCCAAGGACTATACCATGTTACACTCACAACCAAGGACTACACCATGTAATACACATAACCCAGAACTATACCATGTTACACTCACAACCAAGGACTACACCATGTTATACTCATAACCAAGGACTATATTATGTTATACACATAACCCAGAACTATACCATGTTACACTCACAACCAAGGACTACACCATGTTATACTCATAACCAAGAACTATAACATGTTATACTCACAATCAAGGACTACACCATGTTATAAACATAACCCAGAACTATACCATGTTACACTCACAACCAAGGACTATATTATGTTATACTCATAACCCAGAACTATACCATGTTACACTCACAACCAAGGACTACACCATGTTATACTTATAAACCAGAACTATAACCTGCTACAATCACAACCAAGGACTACACCATGTTATACTCATAACCCAGAACTATATCATGTTACGCTCACAACCAAGGATTACCCTTCCCAGTGGTGTTTTTGCCACACCGTTGAACGCCGGCCCCATGTGATTCCTTATAAACCGGAACTATACCATGTTACCTCACAACAAGGACTACACCATGTTATACTCAAAACCCAGAACTATGACATGTTAGGGTATGTTCATGTGTGACTACACCATGTTATACTCATGAACCGGTGTACCATGTTACACTACACAAGGAGTACACCATGTGTATATGTACCCAGAACATACCTGTTACACTGGGAGCCAAGGACTAGGCCATGTTATGACTCGTATTTGTACGTGGAATTCCACTGTTTGACTAATATCCTTGTATTACACCATGTTATACTCAAAACCCAGAACTATAACATGTTATGCTCACAACCATGGACTACACCATGTTATACTCATAAACCAGAACTATACCATGTTACACTCACAACCAAGGACTACACCATGTTATACTCATAACCCAGAACAATACCATGTTACACTCACAACCAAGGACTACACCATGTTATACTCATAAACCAGAACTAATTAACAAACCATGGACTACACTCATATACACTAACAACCCAGAATAAACCAATCTCCAACCAGGACTATACTATGTTTCATTCACAACCCAGGACTATAACATGTTACGCTCACAACCAAGGACTAAACCATAATTACACTACCGGGGACCATACCATAATACACACAACCCAGAACTATGCCATGTAACACTACACAACCAAGGGGAACGCCACTATTATACATTCAAAACCCAGAACTATACCATGTTGCACTCATATCAAGGACTTTACATATACACCATACCAAGGACTATACCATAATAAATACCAAGAACTAAACCATATTACACTCACAACCAAGGACTACATCATGTTATACACTCACAACCCAGACTAATCCAATAATACACTCACAACCCAGGACTATATTATGTTTCATTCACAACCAAGGACTATACCATAATACACTCACAACCAAGGACTAAACCATAATACACTCACTACCAGGGACCATAACATAATACACTCACAACCCAGGACTATGCCATAATACACACAACCCAGAACTAACTAAGCACACACAACCCAGGACTATACTATATTACACACACAACGCAAGACTATACTATAATACACTCACAACACAGGACTTTACCATAAGACACTCACTACTCCAGGACTATACCATAATACACACACAATCCAAGGACTAAACAATAATACACTCACAATCCAGGTCTATACAATAATTCACTCATACGAATGCAGCTCTATACAATAATACACTCACAATCCAGGGCTATACCATAATATACTCACAATCCAGGACTATACAATAATATACTCATAATCCAGGACTATACAATAATATACTCACAATCCATGGACTATACAATAATATACTCACAACCCAGGACTATACCATAATATATTTACAATCCAGAACTATTACAATAATATATTCACAATCCAGGACTATACCATAATACACTCACAATGCAGGGCTATACAATATTACACTCACAATGCAAGACTATACTATAATATACTCACAATCCAGGACTATACAATAATATACTAACAATCCAGGGCTATACAATAATATACTCACAATCCAGGACTATACAATAATATACTCACAATCCAGGACTATACAATAATATACTCACAATCCAGGGCTATACAATAATATACTCACAATCCAGGGCTATACAATAATATATTCACAATCCAGGGCTATACAATAATACACTCACAATCCAGGACTATACAATAATATACTCACAATCCAGGGCTATACAATAATATATTCACAATCCAGGGCTATACAATAATATATTCACAATCCAGGGCTATACAATAATATATTCACAATCCAGGGCTATACAATAATATATTCACAATCCAGGGCTATACCATAATATATTCACAATCCAGGGCTATACAATAATATACTCACAATCCAGGGCTATACAATAATATATTCACAATCCAGGGCTATACCATAATATATTCACAATCCAGGGCTATACAATAATATATTCACAATCCAGGGCTATACAATAATATACTCACAATCCAGGGCTATACAATAATATATTCACAATCCAGGGCTATACAATAATACACTCACAATCCAGGGCTATACAATAATATATTCACAATCCAGGACTATACAATAATACACTCACAATCCAGGGCTATACCATAATATATTCACAATCCAGGGCTATACAATAATATATTCACAATCCAGGGCTATACAATAATATATTCACAATCCAGGGCTATACCATAATATATTCACAATCCAGGGCTATACCATAATATATTCACAATCCAGGGCTATACAATAATACACTCACAATCCAGGACTATACAATAATACACTCACAATCCAGGGCTATACCATAATATATTCACAATCCAGGACTATACAATAATACACTCACAATCCAGGGCTATACCATAATATATTCACAATCCAGGACTATACAATAATATACTCACAATCCAGGGCTATACAATAATACACTCACAATCCAGGACTATACCATAATATATTCACAATCCAGGACTATACAATAATATACTCACAATCCAGGGCTATACAATAATACACTCACAATCCAGGACTATACCATAATATATTCACAATCCAGGACTATACAATAATATACTCACAATCCAGGACTATACAATAATACACTCACAATCCAGGACTATACCATAATATATTCACAATCCAGGACTATACAATAATATACTCACAATCCAGGGCTATACAATAATACACTCACAATCCAGGGCTATACCATAATATATTCACAATCCAGGACTATACAATAATATACTCACAATCCAGGGCTATACCATAATATATTCACAATCCAGGACTATACAATAATACACTCATAATCCAGGGCTATACAATAATACACTCACAATCCAGGGCTATACAATAATACACTCACAATCCAGGGCTATACAATAATACACTCACAATCCAGGGCTATACAATAATACACTCACAATCCAGGGCTATACAATAATACACTCACAATCCAGGGCTATACAATAATACACTCACAATCCAGGGCTATACAATAATACACTCACAATCCAAGGACTATACAATAATACACTCACAATCCAGGGCTATACAATAATACACTCACAATCCAGGGCTATACAATAATACACTCACAATCCAGGGCTATACAATAATACACTCACAATCCAGGACTATACAATAATACACTCACAATCCAGGGCTATACAATAATACACTCACAATCCAGGGCTATACAATAATACACTCACAATCCAGGACTATACAATAATACACTCACAATCCAGGACTATACCATAATACACTCACAATCCAGGGCTATACAATAATACACTCACAATCCAGGGCTATACAATAATGCACTCACAATCCAGGGCTATACAATAATACACTCACAATCCAGGGCTATACCATAATATATTCACAATCCAGGGCTATACAATAATACACTCACAATCCAGGGCTATACAATAATACACTCACAATCCAGGGCTATACAATAATACACTCACAATCCAGGGCTATACAATAATACACTCACAATCCAGGGCTATACAATAATACACTCACAATCCAGGGCTATACAATAATACACTCACAATCCAGGGCTATACAATAATACACTCACAATCCAGGGCTATACAATAATACACTCACAATCCAGGGCTATACAATAATACACTCACAATCCAGGGCTATACAATAATACACTCACAATCCAGGGCTATACAATAATATACTCACAATCCAGGACTATACAATAATACACTCACAATCCAGGGCTATACAATAATACACTCACAATCCAGGGCTATACAATAATACACTCACAATCCAGGACTATACAATAATACACTCACAATCCAGGACTATACCATAATACACTCACAATCCAGGGCTATACAATAATACACTCACAATCCAGGGCTATACAATAATACACTCACAATCCAGGGCTATACCATAATATATTCACAATCCAGGACTATACAATAATATACTCACAATCCAGGGCTATACAATAATACACTCACAATCCAGGGCTATACAATAATACACTCACAATCCAGGGCTATACAATAATATACTCACAATCCAGGACTATACAATAATACACTCACAATCCAGGGCTATACAATAATGCACTCACAATCCAGGGCTATACAATAATACACTCACAATCCAGGACTATACAATAATACACTCACAATCCAGGACTATACAATAATACACTCACAATTCAGGACTATACCATAATATTCTCACAATCCAGGGCTATACCATAATACACTCACAATCTAGGACTATACCATAATATTCTCACAATCCAGGACTATACAATAATATACTCACAATCCAGGGCTATACAATAAATCACTCACAATCCGGAAATATACCATAATACAATCACAATGCAGGACTATACCATAATACACTCACAATCCAGGACTATACCATAATACACTCACAATCCAGGGCTATACCATAATACACTCAAAATCCAAGGGCTTTACCATGAAACACTCACAATTCAGGACTATACCATAATACACTCCCACCCAAGGATTACATGTAAACCAAAATATACTCACAATGAAGACAATACCATAATACACTCACAATAAAGACAATACCATAATACACTCACAATCCAGGCATATTACACTCACAACCCAGGACTATACCATAATACACTCACAACTCAGGACTATACCATAATATACTCACAACCAAGGAGTATACCATAAAATACTCACAACCCAGGACTATACCATAAAACACTCTTAACCCAGGACTATACTATAATACTTTCACAACCCAGGACTATACTATAATACTTTCACAACCCAGGACTATACTATAATACACTCACAACCCAGGGCTATACCATAATATACTCATAACCAAGGACTATACCATAATACACTCACAATCCAGGAGTATACCATAAAATACTCACAACCCAGGACTATACCATAATACACTCACAATCCAGGACTATACCATAATACAGTCACAACCCAGGACTATACCATAATACACTCACAATCCAGGACTATACCATAATACAGTCACAACCCAGGGCTATACCATAATACACTCACAACCCAGGGCTATACCATAATACACTCACAACCCAGGACTATACCATAATACACTCACAATCCAGGACTATACCATAATACACTCACAATCCAGGACTATACCATAATACAGTCACAACCCAGGGCTATACCATAATACACTCACAACCAAGGACTATACCATAATACCCTCACAACCCAGGACTATACCATTAAACAGTCACAACCCAGGACTATACCATAATACACTCGCAACCCAGGAGTATACCATAAAATACTCACAATCCAGGACTATACCATGTTTCACTAACAATCAAGGACTATACCATGTTACACTCACAAGACACTACAAGAGGACAACCAATCACACTCACAACCCAGGACTATATCATTTTTCACTCACAATCCAGGACTATACCATGTTACACTTACAACTAAGGACTATATCATGTTTCACTCACAATCCAGGTCTATACTATGTTACACTCACAACCAAGGACTATATCATGTTACACTCACAATCCAGGACTATACCATGTTACACTCATAACCCAGGACTTTATCATGTTTCACTCACAATCGAGGACTATACCATGCTACACTCACAACCAAGGACTATACCGTGTTACACTCACAATCCAGGACTATACTATTTTACAATCACAACCAAGGGCTATACCATATTTCACTCATTATCCAGGACTATACTATTTTACAGTCACAATCCAGGACTATACTATGTTACAGTCACAATCCAGGACTATACTATGTTACAGTCACAATCCAGGACTATATTTTGTTACAGTCACAATCCAGGAAGATACTACGTTACACTCACAATCCAGGACTATACCATGTCACACTCACAACCCAGGACTATTTCATGATTCACTCACAATCCAGGACTATACTATGTTACAGTTACAATCCAGGACTTTACCATGTTATACTCACAACCAAGGGCCATAATTAGGTCATTTAACAGTGTTGAGTACAAAACTGAATTCTAATGAAGCCGAGTCCAAATATGGATTATAACTGCTGTGTACGAGTCCAATTGAATTCAGTATTGTACTCAACACTGTTAAATGACCTTTTTATTTCACACCATTATGACGGGAAAACTACATATTTCCGCGCATTTACCGGTGAAAGATAACCTTATTCTTCATCACTTAGCTGTCAGGTTGTGGTTATGATGCTATTATAGTTTTAAGAAACTGTAGATGCATATCAAATCATACAGTACAATACTGGTTTCTATTTTATCGTCACGTGATGTAAACAAAAGTTTTCAATTGGTTAAAATCATACAGGTGTGAAATAAATCATGTTATCACTATAGTGTATTAAAATAAAATGAAACAGTTCATGAGAGTCTGTAGATTGGTTGAAAAATATTGTACAGATGTAGATAATGTTTATAAATCGCTGCAGTAAAATTAGTGTTTATACTTTAATACGCGACATGAACATGTACATGGACTTCCCTGGCTTGTTCTAAGACATAAACAAACCACTACAAAATATCCAATAAATTTGTGCCTACTGTCGTTAATCTAGTTGTAGTTATTTATTAGATTTAAAAAATGGAGTGGGGGTGTAAAGTGTGAAAAGGGGTTCAAGCACCATTTATTTCACCTGTGCAATTGATCATTTAATCGCCATAATACATGTTCATTCACTTAGATGTAAGTACTAGTTTATTCAGATGTTGCTTACGGATATATTATTGACCTTCGCCCTCTTGATTACTGTACTATATTGAGCCATTGTGTTTTGATTTTTAAATATAATTAATTATTTGGCTTGTGCATTTAAGGTCCGATGGCGGCATTACTGGTCTAGGAAGCAAGCTGAAATGTTATATACATTTTGACGTACATGCTTCTTTATAAAGTCATTCATTTTTTCAGAAGCAGGTTAAACAAAATCTTTTCGGTTGATCTATTTCTGTTTTTATTCAAATAAAAAAAAATGAAGTAAGAGAAATATAACGATGTAACATCTACAATGTAGAAACTGCAATGATTCTGTTGAACAAACATGCAAATAAACTTGTGATATATAGATCTGAAACCAAATATTTATACATGTTGTTTATGGATACTATTTACATTGTTTAAAACTATTGACATGGTACATTCCAATAAACTACATACATCTATATAATTTGAAAAAAAGAATACTAGAAATAAAACGCTTTGCTTATTTTCTCATTATAACACGTTCTTGTATCCAAAATAGTGCTTCAAACGTCACAATGGTTACTTCCGCTTATAATATCAGCCAAACCTGCCGCAGTTACTGTAACTTAAAACCATTTCTTTTGTAATATTAAGTCCTAAGAATAATGAAAGCAACTGTTTATATCGTATATCTGTCACAAATACTTAATCCTGATTGGCCGATAGTGCTCACGTGCCGGGTCTGCAAAAGTATGTGTAGAGCTGGAAAATGATGTGTAGACCTGCACAAATTTTAAGACATCATTTCTGTTATATTTTCGTGTAAATTTCACTACTTTTTATGAGGTATACGATATAATAATTTTAGACTAAGTTTCGGTCAATATCACTTTTAACAGGTCCGCAAAACTATATATTGACCTCAAGATTAGTTTATAATTGTATATCAATATGTCAAAACAACTGCATGTTTAACTTATCATTTGGATAACTGCACAAATCGATAATAAAGGGAATGTACTGCAATTTAACGCTATAAGCCAAAGCATGGAAGAGTTACTGAATTGATCAGTTTTATGACCCTTAATCGTTTTATTGCCTATCTATTATCTGGATATTGCCTGCGGGTAAAGCAATTTCCTGTCTCTGTTTCACGGGCACGCGTTCCTTGCATACAATAGTATTGTAAAATATATCGGTCTGTATCCTCAAAACGACTTTGAATATCGATATGCTACACAAGCCTTTCAAAGACATGAAGTACCATATAAAGGGAGTGTTTAAAGAGCGGAGCTTATCTGGCCGAAACCACATGGAGGAGGTGGGTGAATTGTCTAAAGAGTTCTGCTTTAGGCTTTTTGCCAACTTACATGTTTCTGTATAAGATATAACCCTATTTAATTAAAATTGTTAGTCATTGACTTTACTTATATTTATATATAACTACTTAGAATAAAGATAATTCAAATTATCTCCAGTTCATAGATAGGAAGAATTAAATGTCCGTTGCTATTATTGTGGTCAGCGTGGTTTAGAGTCAGGTAGAGCTATCTCGTGCACTCCTTTTCTGTACACGTTACTGTTGGTTGTATCCAAGGATCCACGTTTCTCTTCGTTGATGGCACGGATCAATAGTATTGCAGCAATTATTGCTAATACCTGAAAAATAGCATGCATTATGTATGTGTAGTAATAGTTTATTTATAAATGTAAGGTCCGTATAGAGACTAAAACATAACTTGTTGTTCGAATAGTTTAAAGAGAACTCGACAGTCACAATGTTCAAGTGTCCAAAACTTAAGGTAAAATGAATGCGTCATATTTTGCGAAGGCCAAATTAGTTACTTTATTCCTCATACTGCATGTTTTCACAATATTGAGCTTTATGACCTCTAGCCATGGGGACTTACTACAACACACATTAGTGTCATCCGGTTGAATTCCAAGTATTACTGTTAATATTGACATTTGGAAAACCTGTTTACACGTCACTATGAACTACTTTGCATGACGTGGCGGTGCTTCTTTAGTAGTAACACCACGTTATCTCAATGTGGAACGTTATTATAACCAGCTCATCAAGTTACCATGGAAACATTACGTCAGCTGTTGTTGATGTTTGTTCTTAAGGAACTAGAGTTAAACTGTAAGCTACTTTTGAAACTTCAAAGGTGTGTAATAAGCATTATACCTCTGTTATAATGAGAAGCACAGAAAGGGCGATTGCACCGGCAGAAATATTACTAAACAGCTGTCTGAACACATTGTAACATCCCTGAAAACAACAACAACAATATAGTTGGGTTACTGGTTACATCTTAATGAAGCTAGGCACTTCTGTACAACAGGAGTTACTTCCCTTTCGGTTTGACCTTTGTCTTGCACTGTGAACGGAACAAATAAATACCATAACATAAATGTACGTATGTAGTCTAATGGTCAATATTCGTTCAAACTTAGCAGAAACATTGGTGAATGCATAGACAGATTTATGACAATTCCAGATTCTTCCGATCAGCTTCGGTCTAAAGTCAAAAACCTAGTTAGAAAAGAATCTACAAAACGTTTTAAGATCTCAAGTTTTATCTTATCTCTTGATATCGATACTTGTAACTTTACGGACTTTGCAAACACCTTTTTGGACCTTCGTTTCAACAGGCATTATATGCAGTCACAAAGCTGGTTCTGTCACATGGCGTTTATAGATAAAGTATAAAGTCTATAAGTAAAGAAAAACTTGAGATTGCGAGGGGAATCGAACGTTTGACGCTTCGAGCACGAAATCCGCCCAACCTCAATAAAACACTATGCACGTTACCATTTCTTTTGTAATTGTCTAGACATCTGTTGTAGCTGCAAGTTTAAGTAAAATATCAAGTGTATAATGTTTTTAAAACTTAAGCAAATCAGCCGACATACCCGTGGCCTGTAGAGATTCTGCTGGCCAGCTTGTGTACAAAGTGGGTTCCTGTTGATTTTGTAGTTAGCCAGTGTGGACTCCTTGCAGCACGTGTACGGGATCTGATCCTGTAGCCGGGTAGGGTTCGTCAACCAGTACGTCTGCAGGGTCACAAAGTCATTTCTGAACGACGAAATAGGGGAGGAACCACAGCAGTCTAACTGTTATACAAATGAAGAAATAGGCCATAATATTATATCAATTCTGAATTATTGTTTAATTTGTAAATGTGAAGAGTTACAGCCTAATTGTTACAAATTTTAAGAAATCCAGAACTCAAATGTAACTCATATTTATACTGATTTCATAATTGCGTCATTTTATTTGATCAATCTAGTTTGAAACCACTCTAGCAACACTCTTGCAACGCTCTGCAACGATCTAGCAACGCTCTGCAACGTTAAAGCAACACTGTGCAATGCTAAAGCAACGCTATGCAACGTTATGGCAAGGCTCTGCAACGCTCTAGCAAAGCTCTCAAACGCTATAGCAACGCTCAGAAACACTCTAGCAACGCTCTGCAACGCTCTAGCAACGCACTGCAACGCTATAGCAACGCTCTGCAACGAAAAACAGCAACGCTCTGCAACGCTATAGCAACACTCTAGCAACACTCTAGCTACGCTCTTGCAACACTCTAGCTACGCTCTAGCAACGCCCTAGCTACGCTCTAGCAACGCTCTAGCTACGCTCTTGCAACGCTCTAGCTACGCTCTAGCAACGCCCTAGCTACGCTTTAGCAACGCCCTAGCTACGCTTTAGCAACGCTCTAGCTACGCTCTAGCAACACTCTGGCTAGCTCTGCAGCACGCTCTAGCAACGCTCTAGCAACGCTCTAGCTACGCCTTAGCAACACTCTAGCTACGCTCTAGCAACGCTCTAGCTTCGCTCTAGCAACACTCTAGCTACGCTCTAGCTGCTACGCTACAGCAACACTCTAGCTACGCTCTTGCAACACCTAGCTACGCTCTAGCAACGCCCTAGCTACGCTCTAGCAACGCCTAGCTACGCTCTTGCAACGCCTAGCTACGCTCTAGCAACGCCCTAGCTACGCTTTAGCAACGCCCTAGCTACGCTTTAGCAACGCTCTAGCTACGCTCTAGCAACACTCTAGCTACGCTCTAGCAACGCTCTAGCAACGCTCTAGCTACGCCTTAGCAACACTCTAGCTACGCTCTAGCAACGCTCTAGCTTCGCTCTAGCAACACTCTAGCTACGCTCTAGCTGCTACGCTACAGCAACGCTCTAGCTACGCTCTAGCAACACTCTAGCTACGCTCTAAGAACGCTCTAGCTACGCTCTAGCAACACTCTAGCAACACTCTAGCTACGCTCTAGCAACACTGTAGCTACGCTCTAGCAACTCTCGAGCAACACTCTAGCTACCTTCTAGCTACGCATGCATTGATGTATATATAAGACTTTACCGGCTTAACTGGAATCATTCTGCTCACGAAGTCAAAACTTTGTTGTTGGAGTTGTTTTTTTGCTCAAGCGAAACTCAGAAGATATATTTTCTAGTACAAGCTGTATAAAGCTTTTCAGAAAAGAATCGTTTTCGTTCTATTATTACTACAAATCGAGAAGCGTTCACTTGTTTAAGTGTAGTTTTTATTTATATGAAATATTATTTGTCCATGTATGAAATATAAGTGGTTAAAAAGAACACAAGGAACATGTCAGTTTGTATACCAGAATAAACATATGATTCCAGGCAGTAGAGTACACGTCATCGGCTCCCTGTACACCATTGTAATACCGGAACATGTTGTCAAACTGTTGTTTCAACCAGTTGTTCGTCTGCAACATTATGACGGAAACAGTATGCATAATGCCAAAAAATTCTACTATACACTGCAATTATGAAACTCGCCATTATATAAATAGAGGTTTACACGGACACATGTATATGCAAAGGACCCACCACAGTTTGGTTGTCGTTTGTGCTTTGTTTATTTTATGTAAAATCTTATTTTTTATTTCAAAACATTATTCATTGATGAATGAAGTCTATCAGGTAAATAAAAAATTAATTTGTCTTCATTTCGCATTATGTCATGGTATGACTTCAGTGTGCATGGCACGCACATTTGTACATAGATATGTAAACATTGATGACAGTCTGTCTGTAATTAGTTATGACTGTAATCAATTACAAAATATAGCCACGAGGCAATAAACATACAAATTGACACTTTAACAAGATATGTAAATGAACTAAAGAATTTAGCGAAAAATTCATACTTCGGCTTTTTGAGTACTTATTTTTCATTCAGTAAAGAAACTATGCCAATGAATTACATGCACGTTCATTTTCAGCAAGCTATCAAAATATAAATATACAAAGATCATCTGTTCAAATTAAGTTAATAATTTAATATTAAAAAAATATTAAAAATATATGCATGAAACTATGCCCAATTCCGCCAACCAGGTTTACTTTTGAAATTAAATTTCAGTGCAGCATGTAGTTTAGATGTAAAGATGCTGGTTATTGTAAATAATCTTTACTGCCAAAATATACACAACCATTCATGTTCCCATGTAAATTGCCTAGGTGAATTTCATTGATCGTGATTAAAAGAATTAAAAGAAAAACTTAAACATGATAAACATTTTTTTTGGCAAATCAGTTTTTAGTCAACTGTAGCACTTTTCAATCAACAATATTGTAAAATTGTTCTATTTTATAATAGAATAATCCTAGTCAAACAGAAAACTTACCCCAAAGAATAATTTGCACCAAATTATAAATGCAGCTATCTCGAGAATCAAAATCAATAGTAGTATCACCACGTACTGTAAAGAAAAAAAAATACAATCCAAATAATAATAATAATAAAAGTAAAAGTGATGATGATGATGATGATGATGATGATGATGATGATGATTACATGACGAGCAGTGTTTTATAAAGCTTTGAGCTTGTTTTACTATTTGAGCCCCACAACAGCAACATTTTTTGGACCTTTGCTTCCAATGTGAATCCAGAGTGCTACAGCGACATTTTAACTAATATGAGTATAAATGAAAAATATTCGTTCATCTCAAATTAAGTCCACCGTAAGAAAGTGTTTCTATGCCGAATTCGACAATTTGGTTGCGAGAAACGGTATAACCACTAAACCAGAGAGACTCACTTCAAAGTTTTAAGAAGAACAAAGATGAAAAATGACTACACATTTTTTTTTCGAAGATACTCTTGTCACTGAGAAAATGACCAAACAAACTTGATAAATATTTGATAAACATTGTACACCACAAGCTTTTTGATGAATATTTGATAAACATTGTACACCACAAGCTTTTCGATAAATATTTGATAAACATTGTACACCAAAAGCTTTTTAGAGAGAAATAAACATTCAAGGTTTTTACCACGATAAGCAATCCTTTCTTCCTGAAGCATGCACCAAATCCACCATCGGCAGACACTAACAGGGTGAACACACCCACAACAATGATAATGGCGGACAATGCTACAATGACATCCCCAAGGTTCAGGCCTCCAAGTTCAGCTTGTCGAAACATCTGTATGATACGGTTGTCTGCGATGCCACGCGTCATCTGTATGTACGCTCCCAGAACTATCATCCCAATACCCAACAGCTAGCGGAGGTGATAATTGGAGATTTAATGATTACTCTACTTAATATGATGTTAGAGTCCTTCATATAAAAAATTATGAGTGTGGATACATGTATTGGCTGCTAAGACAGGTGGCTGTTTACCTGATGGAACTGCTAATACAGGTTCAGCTGTATTGATACTATATGAGTGATATCCTGAATGCCTTAATGACGGCAACAATGCATGAAACTGAATGAATCTCTCGTTTTAAGTCTAAACTTGGTGTAATAAAAGAAAATTACTAAAATACATGTTGTATATCGATAAATAAACAAATTCTACTCAAAATACTTTTGACGCTTTTTGTCATGGTGCATATTTATAATTAACAGCGATATTTCTGTAACGTTAAACCATTTGTCAGTTAACATCGGTCACTCCTTTTAATTTACAGACATTCAAATATTTTTTGAAGAACATCTTTTTTAAACAAAATCTGTTGGTGAGCGGTTTTAATTGAAAAGCTTACTGTAACTATTATGTCTGACACATTATCAAAACTACTTACTGCAAACCAAATATTAACGAAAATGAGGAAGCACTGGCCAAATCTACCCCCAGCCCCGAAGCCGCGCAAACCCATGATTTGGTTTAGGTCCTGTAAAAAAGTAAAATACACAATACGGAGGTTATTGTTTACGTCACAAATTATACAGAAAGGATTTATTCATTTGAAGTGGTCGTGACAGCACTAGTAAGTTACCGCACCGCACACGGTCAGACAGCACCAGTAAGTAACCGCACCGACCACGGTCAGACAGTAATAGTAAGTAACCGCACCACACACGGTCAAACAGTACTAGTAAGTAACCGCACCGCACACGGTCAGACAGCACTAGTAAGTAACCGCACCGCACACGGTAAGACAACACTAGTAAGTAACCGCACAGACCACGGTCAGACAGCACTAGTTAGTAACCGCATCGCACACGGTCAGACAGCACTAGTAAGTAACCGCACCGCACACGGTAAGTAACCGCACCGCACATGGCCAGACAGCACTAGTAAGTAACCGCACCGATCACGGTCAGACAGCACTAGTAAGTAACCGCACCGCACACGGTAAGTAACCGCACCGCACACGGTCAGACAGCACTAGTAAGTAACCGCACCGCATTCGGTCAGACAGCACTAGTAAGTAACCGCACAGCACACGGTAAGTAACCGCACCGCACATGGTCGAACGTGGTAGTGTAAATCTGTGGTGTATCATTTGAGCCCAGCTTTAAGAAATTACAGTTATAAAATGCTACGGCGAAACTAATACATTTACAAATGTTTCAACTATATAATCGACACGCCATTTACTAGTAATACCCGTTAAAATAAAGACCAGATTTACTGGTTTTATGAATATTTCTTTTACAAGAATGATAAAGTTCTGGCTTACTCATTTAAGTAAAATGAATGTTCGAACACGACTAGATTGCTGTTCATTTAATTCCTAAGGAAAATATTTTATCTTCCAAATAAACGCCAATCTATATAAGGCAAAACTGACTTGACAATCAAATTCTGGGGAACATGAGAAACTCTTTAAACAAAATTACATATGTGATCAAAAAGGTTTTACAAAATAGGAAATCTTGGCTTTAAATATAAATGAATGATATATGTTGTAAATGTTTCAGTTCATAACAGCAATGGGTTGCCAAAACAACGCGAAGTGTACATGTAAAGTATAATCTCTCTGGAATTGATAACATTTAAAAGAATATAATTATACTTAAAAAATACTGTTTAAAAAATAGGCATGCGCTTGATTTTTTAATTTCTTAAAATGCCTAATTATGTGTTTCGGAACATTGTCACCTTACACTTTTTGCAAACTTTTCAGTTGAATGACATACCTTTTCAGATCAGATATATTTCCAAAATACAACGGCTGGTTTTAAGAAATCCTATGTGTGCCGAAATAGATATTCCAAAGTAATATTAATTTTGAGTGATTTTCCAACGGACCTATCCCAATTAGGTATTACGCACGCAAGTATGTAGAAAACGCAGAAATTCTCGAGGCCCTGCTACGTAACTGTCATGGGCACTCTATGATAAAGATACACGAGTGATTGAGATATCAAGTTCCCTCATACCCCTTTCAAGAATCACCTCTCCATATTTAGGATCGATCATCGCTGACACACGGGGTAGAACAAGGTCATTTCACTCAGGTAGCCTTGCAGGTTGATTGATGTTGATCGCGGGCGATTTTTCGTCGGTGTTTAGTCGTGACGCATTCACTGTATCTATTTATATTTGACAGTTTCTACCTAGATATTGATTTTATTTTAGTACAAAAAAATTTATAAAAGTACAAATAGCTTTGCTCTTGAAGTACTGTACACAATTAAGTATCATGCAATAATAATTATGTACATGTCAATGAAATTGTATACTCCGAACTCAGAATTTATAATATTTGTATTGGAAGAATACGAACTGTATTTAGTACCTTAATAAAACATGTACCGTATCTCAATTGTAGCAATTCAACGATCTCTCTCTCTCTCTCTCTCTCTCTCTCTCTCTCTCTCTCTCTCTCTCTCTCTCCCCCCACTTCCCCTTACAAGACTTGTAGTCGGCAGAAGGGTTTTCAAACACTTCTGTATGGTTCAGTTAACTAAGATTCATTGTAGAATGTACGCGTATAGCTGTGTTGTTTTACCAGACATTAAAGAACTTAGTTAACATTTGATGTAATGATCTTTTCTTCGATGGTAGACTTTTTATCGGACCAATTACCCGGACAAACCTTGTTATATTCCAAGGAAAGACCTTACACATATCACACAGACTCTAGGCCAAGATATTCTACAAGACACATAATTATAAAGAACTTAGTCAAATAATTGGTTCAAATATACTTGCAGGACATAGTCCTAAACATAATTGTGTATTAGATCTTTTGTGTGAATTTAGCGCGCTGTAAGAAATACAAAACATAGATTGCATTGCCTCTAGACTTAAACCTGTTTCATTGATACTTGTTTTTCTCCGAAGAGAAAAAAATCATTTAAAGACTCATGTCCAATGGTGCCAGAAATTAATCGTTCGATTTTAAACATAGACAATTACTGTTTATTGTTATAATGATTTCACTTTAATAAATACTCCCCAACAGCACCTTAAACTTTCTTTGACTTCACAGTCAGTCAGTCAGTCAGTCAGTCAGTCAGTCAGTCAGTCATCGTCAGTCAGTCAGTCAGTCAGTCAGTCAGTCAGTCAGTCAGTCAGTCAGTCAGTCAGTCAATCAGTACAGTTATTTATTAATTTATTTTGCTCTTTTAAATTGTAAGTTTTCAGTTATGAAACGCATAATATATATGTATACATTCATGAAGGTTCTAGATAAAAAATTAAAGCATATGAAAACACATTCTGTTTAAGTGTAGATTTTATTGTTATCCTTACAAAAGTTTGTCTAAATACAGACACCCTTTATAACTATATTTCAGCTTGTCAAACGCTGGTTCACACATGTTAACACATTTTTAATGATCTTAACTTTCCTTTGGTACATTCAAAATTGAGGAAAGACAAAATAAAAAAAGACTAAATAGTATAGTTAGGTTCGGATTGTTCTCATCGAGATATGTAAGTCACTAAAGGAGAAGTGACTGCTATATACAGAGATTTATTATTCAACTTTACAATATTACACACTGTATTGGATCAATTGCACACATGATATGAAACAGGTAGAGCTAATACAAAGCATAACTGAGCCAATATGAGAAAAGCAGGGCCAATACGAGAAAACAGGGCCAATATGGAATTCAAGCATTCTGATTGGTTTAAAAGAGAGGGCCAATACGGAGAAGTCACTTCCGTTAGATTTTTAAACGACGCCATTTTGTTTTGAGACTCATGCTGATATCGAAAAATGACTGTAAAATTGTTATTTTTGAAATAAACATAGGGTTATGGATATTCATTTTCTCAGTTAGATCATTTTCTATCCACCCATAACAGTTTTGAAGTAAAATTCGAGAAAAAGTTGATTTTCATTTTTTCATCCCACTCTTGTATATTTATTTCTTCTTACTTATGTGAAAATGCGATTCAAACGGTGAGAAAATAAATCTACCATGTCCATTGAGTTGTGGATAAGGAAATCCCACCCTCGGGTTGAGATACGTCCAAAAAAACTCGGCAGAGCCTCATTTTTGTGACGTATCTCAACCCTTGGGTGGAATTTCCTTATCCACAACTCATGAACATGTTAAATTCTCTTTATATTTAGCCAATATTGTAAAGTTGAATAATAAAATTATCATTAATCAAGTGATTTCATATTAGCCTTGTTATTTGTCCTCGGGCAGTCGTATTCGCCCTCGGCCTTCGGCCTTGGGCCAATACCACCACCCTCGGACAAATAACAAGGCCAATATGAAATCACTTGATTAATAACATTATAATGTTTTAATATGCACGTGCAAATTGTGATATAGCAGTATGAGTTGCCCCAGACTATCGCTAACAACAGGTTCAACGTTCTAAACACCTTACTCCTGATGTTTGAAATGTGTCTAACTGAAGTAATTGAAGCGATCTTGTTTTAGTTATACATTGTAGTAACTTCTTCAAAGTTTGATACAAAGAACTTTCCTCTAGAGTTCGGTGATTATCATTCAAGTTATGTATACAGTTAATATACAAACATTCCAGTAATGAAATATCAATGGTAATGTTTTAATACATATAATTAAGTTTCAACGTCTGCTCTCGTCTACCCTTTCCATATAAGGTAACTACGATTTAATACTAAAACAATTCAAGTAAATAAAAATAGCATCCTCAAACGTTAGCGGCGTTAAATTGAACAGAGCTATGATTATAGAAATGATATGAAAAAAAAGAAATTTATTCAGCCGGAAATGTTAGGTTTACATTATGTTCCCGGCGGCCACGGCAATCATGTTTCAGGCCACCGTGGACAAAACGGGATGGACGTGAGAAAACGTGGGGGCGACGGAATTGGTAAACGTGACAGGCCGTGATTGCCGTGAATGCCGGGCCAGATTTTTAAACTGTCAAAAAAATTGTCACGACAGTCACGGTGCGGATTAGAAACCTAGTAGGCCGCAGTAAAACAGGGTGAACGCAACAAAACGTGACAGTATGTAATAGGCCGTAACAAAACTTGGAGGCGGTCCGTAGTGGGAAGCATGTGTATTCCTCGGCATCTGAAGGTCCTTTCTAGTTTTGTCACGTTCAATCACGGCGATGTTTGCTATTGCTTGGGAGGCCTTCTTTTTATACCGTAGGCACAAACGTGCTGCAAAGCTACCGGGTGTCCAGGTATCATCCATAGAAAGCCTAGACAGAACGTCAAAAACGTGAAGGGCCCCATCAGATCGTGACGGGCCGGTAAAGAACGTTCTGGTATCCGTAGTAGACCGCGGGCTGAACCGTAGTGCGCCTTGGAGCCTCCGAGACTCAGCCCCTTTTCCTCCACGGCCCGTCACGGATATACAGTGATCGACGGTGAGAAAACTTGGCAAGACCTAACAAAACCTGAATACAGAAAAAAAATGGCCAAACTCCCATTATTTTCCTGAAACCCTAAAGTTACATCACAGGGACTATTTGAATGCATTCTATACAAAATGCTGTTTTATTACATACAAAAAGAAATATGACAATAGAACGGTTAAAGGTCTGTTAGGAAGGCGCTTCGATACATGTTGTAGGACCACATTCGTAACAGATCGCATTTGAAGCATATTTCGTACGTATGCGATCGCATTCGTAACAGGTGAAATGTGTTATGAGTGTGTTTGTCCAACACGGGGGTTAACATGAGAAGCACATATTGTATCATGTTGAGTTTTATACTGGAAATGTTCAATCAGTTGGTATCATCGCAACATCATTAAATGACTGCAATAAGCACCATCATAAGTTAGCGTCGTCGTCGTCGACGTCAATGACGTCATAAAATTATTTGAGCGGCATCATGAGAAAGTGGGCTTTCGGGAATCTTCGAGGATTTGTAATTAGTGTGGGCCCAGATCGGCCTGCGCATCCGCACAGTCTGATCAGGGCCCACACCGTTCGCCGTTATTTCAAAGAAGGCTTATTCTACCTGAATATGAAATTTTCTGACCCTTATGCAGATGCATAAATGCACAGGTCAGCCTAGATACTGTCCGAATGCCAATTTTCCCGTGACGTGGCTCAATTTTTATAATCATTTCTGCATCTACTTCCACTACCACTATTATATGATTACAACTTCATCTACTTCTACTGTTACCTCGACTAGCTGAAATGAAGACCAACATGCTCAGGTCACTGGTTCAAATCCGGTGGCGACATACATTTGTAGCTATCTTTCGTCATCCAGAGCTGTTTCAACTTTGGTGACAAACAGGAAGTTGCCATGTCCTGGGACAAATTATATATAACTTGTCACTGACGGAGTCGTTAGCCTTAAGTCTAGGATGTGATTTCTGTTACAAATGCAAATTCATTTGTAACACCTGTTACACATGCGATCTGTTACCAATGTGGTCCTACACATAGAGATGGCATACATGTTGTGAACTTGCTACTTTGAATGTACACACTACTGGCCGCCGGGAACATAATGTAAACCTAGCATTACATGTACCCCTAAATACCTTCCCCACGCCCGCCGCCGTGAACCTTGGTCATGTTTTAGCCGTGACATTTCAGTCGCCTGATGCATTCACAGAACAATATTTTCCTAAAACCCTAAAATTACATCACATTTTTTTATCATTATTTTAGTGCTTTTTCTTACAAAATGCTGTATTATTGCATACAAAAAGTAAAAAAAATGTATGGAAATAGAACTGTTAAATGTATGTCAGGAAAGCGCTTCGATACTTGTGAAGAAAGAAACTAGAGATGGCATACATGTTGTGAACTTCTTGTTACAATGAATGTGAGAAACATAACACTAAAGTAGCAACATCAGCAACAACTTCTTTAGGCGCCATCTTGATTTTGCGCATGACTTATTGCACGTTCTTTGAAAACAATATGGCGGACCAGGAGTAGGTTGGTTCTTTCGGAGTCTTTCTGGTGTTTGGTATTGCTCTTGTGAATGCACCGAAAAAAGGTAGAGTGTACTGTTAACAAATATTTTGTGAGAAAACTAAATTGATATAATTAAATCAGTGCTATATGTCTTGGTTATTTGTTCAGTAGAATGCATAACATTTATATAATTATCATATGGAAGATATCAAATTTTCTAAATTTCGTCACGTGACCCGTTAACAGAACTGCAGTACTTTAGATATGATAAGTGATGTTAATGGTTACATAATAATGTAGACATCTTTCGGTTTTTCAGATGAAGCTTATCTTCTTCACTGTGTTTGCTTGCTTCTGTACGTGCAATGGTATGATAGAACATATTCCAATGCCGGGCGGCTTACTTGATTGTTTCTCCCGATTTTCGGAGAAGACCAGTGTCGTTGACACCGTTGGAGAGTCCATAGCTTCGTTCTGTTTTGGACAATACATGTGGCAAGCTTCAAGAGACCTCGGAATTCCAGGATTTAATTTAACGCGGGAGGTAATGTATTTCTTGGAATTATGCAGTTTGAATAAGAGTAAACTACATAAGATATTTTACATGTGTAATACAGTAGATGTGTAATACAGTACATGTGTAATACAGTACATGTGTAATATAGTAGATGTGTGAAACGAATAAGCCGTTTGATAACAACTTTCTTAAAACATCATTCATTCGGAATGTGGAAATCAGAAAATGCACTTCTTCCTTTAAAACTCAAAAAGCAAAAGTTGCAAAAGATAATTACTACGCCTAATATTTATATTTTACAGACTACAACACATTTAACTCTAATTTATAAATAGAATGAAATATGACAGAAGAGAGTTTATAGAAAAGTTGTAGCTTTCTACTCTATCCTGTATGCATGGATTATGTCATGTTCATAGTTTATAAATGCTTTAAGTTAATAAAAAATATTGTTAAATTAAATATCAGACCAAGTGCTTTATTATTATGTAGTTTTCTTAATTTTCAAAATATATTTAAACTCTGAATTTTCATTAAAACCTTCTTTCCATGAAATGCTTAAAAGTCATTTTAGTATGATTACTATGTATTACCAGAACTGTGTGTAAATTAATTAGTAAAAGTTTCTAAACTACTCAGGGACAAGTGTGTTAGTATTCTTGCCAACACAAAACAAATGCTCCAGCTTGCTTATGTGGGATATGTAAATGTATTCTACATACAGGCTGATAATTATAACTTAAGAATGATACAAAATTCATGTACGCATAGATGTACGGAACATAACAATATTTTTGAGTTGGTGCTCTTTAACTTATGTCACAAATGCTCCTCAGTGAAGACTTTTAAACAAGGGCCTTCTACTTTCGTTGATATACTCACCTTGTTTCAATCATATCACTCTTATAGAGTTGAAGCCAAAAATGCAAACGAATTTCACGAAAGTTGTCCTGCTGACAGGTACTAAAGTCTAATACATTAGGCAACTAGTTTTCTTGTTTTTGTTTTTCAAAATACACCGTGACTGTTATAGACAATGTACAGACTAGTACATTTATGATACAGTTACATCACCACGCGTACATCACACCGCGTACATCACCACGCATACATCACCAGGACTATTATTAAACATACATTTGAAACAACAAACTCATGTCATGTAATAGCTGTCAAAGTTATTTGTTGCAATAAAAGTATTTCTCACTTTCTTTGACAATGTCTTAAAACACGTCCTGCGACATGTGTCCGTGCCTTTTATCTAATTGTTTAACACGTTAACGACCTCTCACTTTGCATCTGATCTACATAAGGTGCTAGTTGAGATAACTTGTGTGAAAACAAAAGTAAGTCTTTTTCGGCCAGTATTTATTCTGATCTTTCAGTTGTTGTTTATTATGATCTGAATCCATGTTGTTGGAGTAACGATATACAACTTGAACAGAAGATATATGCTTGTTTTCACACAGCATGGCTCAGATATTTTTTTATCAAACTGGTAAGCCTGAGACTGAAATAATGAATTATTCTAAAATAGTTTTCTAAATATATAACATCGGGCTATTCATAGATTTACAGCGATTTCTCCGTCTGATATAAAGACCTGGTTTCTTGAAGTTTTATAGTCATCGTTAACGCTACTTTTCAGGCCTACACGTGGGTACAGAGTCTATTACCAAAACCAACCAATCGTCATACTCGACAAGCTGTGTCCCCTACTCTGAGAATAAGGAAGGAATACAGACGTCTAACAGACCTAGAAAGAGCGAACTTCCATAGAGCCTTACAACTACTGAAAGCTGACACGGTACGTAGAAATTGTTCCCTCGTAACTATTGATACATACAGAAAACTATTTCACTTATTTAAGAAGTATCAAATTTCCTACAGTGAAACATCGGGTATTAAATCACTGTAAGGAGTTCAAATACGTAGTAATAAGATTACGAGTGATCTAATCACACGCATTTGCACGTAATATACGTTAAATCACACTAAGAAATTTGACGTAAATTCGGGTTAAAGATTGTAAAAACAGTGAAAAATAAAAATGGCAATCCACTGTTTCAAAACTGTGGATTATCACTTTTATTTCACTGGAAAACATTAAATAAAATTGTCAGCTTGCTATAAAACTGTTTGGTCGGGTGGCTTGTTTCTGCCACTTGGCGCGCTTGAAGGACGACAACACCCGAACACACCAGAATGACAAATAAACCGCTCCAATACGATAATTGACATATTTTTGATTTTTGTGGTGGCACCAGCACACAAATTATAGGGCATTAGAACTACAAATTTTATTGCCGTGTTGTCGTTTCTGGCGCGAATGAAAGTGTCGTACTGACGCTGTTATTTTGTCGTTCTGGCGTGCTGGCGTTTTGTGGAGTCCTGCAAGAAAGACCAACAAGCGCGCAAATAACACAAATCCAGGGATCGCAGGTTCGACTCCCCGCTCCTCCATAGCATACTAATGGTATTTCGGATGAGACCTAAAATCAAGGTCCGATGTGTCAGCGCTGTACACCTAGCATGTTAAAGAACCTGGGGGTGTCTCTGGAACTGGACGCGTTCTGTATTTTGCACTATCCCCCGTAAACGAGAATAACTAAACTCCTCTGGGGGCATTGGCCATATGGATTATCCGGTACCAACGGTAAAACTCTACATTACATACAAACGACAATTTAGGTAGATGGGGCCGCCAAATGTAAATTTGGCCTGTTGGCGTTTCGGCGTTTCGGCGAAGGGCCAACATGCTAACACGCCAAAACTATTTTTTAATTTTAGTGTATTTGCGCCCCTGTCAAAACAACCAATATAACCATATAACTATATAAAAATTGTTTCCTTTTTCAAAAATTGTCTCACTTAAATTCACAGTTGATCATATTCATGACAAGCTTAAAATTAAGATTTAGATTAAGATTTTTTCTAAGCTGTCATGAATATGACAACATGGAATTAATAAGTGTAAAAAAATTTTTGAAAAAAATATTGCCGAAAAGAATTAAAGGTGTTTTAAATAGAAAAACAGTTATAATTATTATTCCCTGAGGAATATTGAAAGTATTTATCATATAACTATATATTGTATCTTTTCTTCTACAGTCAGTGGCTCCATCCATGTATGATGCACTATCTGCTATACATCAGGGAATGGTAACAACATCGGCACACGGAGGGCCCAACTTTCTCGGTTTCCACAGAGTTTATCTCGTTATGTAAGTTAATCTTCACGTTATATATGGTAGCAAGCGACTCTGCCTTTGCGACCAGTGCAGATCACGACCAACATTTTGATATCCATGCACGGTGATCACGGTCACAATGTTTTGCCATTTAGTTTACAAAAATTTCAGATGAGCAAATGACAGATACAATGTAGTTAGAAAAAAATTAGTGATGTAAATGTTTCCAGCTTAAGCGTTGTCCAGTATATCATGTACGGATATGTATGCTGAGCTTAGTCTATGCTGGAGGACAATAATAATTATGAAAGTGTATACACAAAATGTACTTTAAAAGAAACATCACATTCATATGAATTGTAAACCAATCTTTAATTTTCTTATGAAATAAACTCAAAATACATACACACTCTACCCTACATTTTCATTTGTTCTTTCATGAAATTGAAAAAATACAACATAGTATGTCTGAATTGTGTGTGTGCGTTTTTTTAAAACAGCTATTACCGGTATTTAGCGGTGGACTGATTCTGTAGACCTTTGATACATGTAACAAGCAAGTTTGTTATATGATATGGTTAGGGTTAAGGTTAGGATATTCCTAAAAGTATTTTCATTTCAGGTTTGAGAACGCTCTCAGGACAAAAGTGCCTTCAGTCACTTTGCCTTACTGGGACTCCACTTTAGATGAAGCACTTATAAACCCTGCACAGTCCATTCTATTTACAGACTCTTTTCTCGGTAATGGTTTCGGCATGGTTAACACCGGGCCATTTGCTGGCTGGATGACATTGTCTGGTCCTCTCATTAGGAACATAGGCCAAGCAGGTTCACTTTTCAGTGCAATTGATATGACACGAATAGTTTCAAGTCTAAGACTTGCGCAGATAACAGAGCCAAACGCACCAGTTAATTCGAGTCTAGAGTTCTTACATAATCAAGTTCATTTATGGGTTGATGGTCAAATGGGTTCTTTAGACACAGCGGCCCATGACCCAATATTTTGGCTCCATCATTCATATGTGGACTACACGTGGGAGTTGTTCCGTCAAAATCAGCGACGGTTTGGGATCGATCCTACTTCTGATTATCCCGCGTTTGTCAACAATTCCATGCATATGGCAATGTATCCCATGGGACTAGCGGGTCTGAGAAATATTGACGGATTGAATGACAGATTCACAAGTATGATATACCAGTACGAACCGGCACCAAGATGTTCATTGAGATTTCCGGACTGCGGCTCTCCGTACCTCAGATGTGTCATACAAGGATTTCAACCAAGATGTGTGTCGGTAGACTGGTAAGTCGCGTGTTTGCAATCAAATCGTGGAAGTGAGGTTGTTTTTATCCATCAGTAAATCAAAACAACTCATTTTATTTCACGTAACTTCGTTGTTACATGTATAAACATAGAACACAGACTTTAAATTGTCGTTTTCGTCTTTGCAGTTCATCAATCAACTACAGAGTCTAAATTACAGGGAGTTGTGAATCATAAAAACAATGTATGAACTGAGATATTACAGGAATCTTTATGTTCGTGAATTTTGTATTTGATTTTTGTCATCGTTCGCTTAAGCGCAGCGTACTGGTATCATTAGTGCGCTATCATAGTTGATTGTGTCCCTTGTCAGTAGCTCGTAGACCATTGACGTTTATAGAATATCTTGTGAACACTTTTACCTAATATTTATAAATTCTAATAACAGTGCTTCTTGTAATGGAATTAAGTAAGTTGAAAAAGTAGGTCATTTAGTCAAGTTTACAGAGCAACGTTGTGAACACTATATGTTTCTGTTATAGTTACCTCTATTCTTTCTTCTGTGAGCTCAGGTGAGCGTTGTAGAGCTACCTGGTCTTCTTGAATGTTTTGTTTATGATCTTAATTATGTTTGTTTGTGTGTTAATCTAGGATGGCTGCACCACGTGTTTCTGCAATTAGACAGCAGGCATTTAACACAGCTGTACAGGGACAACGAATACAAGCCATGGCAAGAATGAATGTGATTAATGCGGCACGTAGACTGCAAACACAGCAACTTACGATTCAAAACCAGGTACGGATGAGTCAACAACAACGTTTACTTGCACAGATGCAGCGACGACAAACACAAGTCAAAGAAAACGAAAACGCGGGATTGGACGACGCTTCCGAACTTTCACCAACCATGCAGCGTCGATCTGCTCGCATAAGAATGCGCAGATTTTTACATAGAAACCCATTTGTAAACAGTGTTAATGATCCTAGAGGAAGTTCATTTACGAGGAGCAAATTAAATATCAACTCAAATATTCAGTTGCCAATGTTACCGAAGCTGCATCAGACTGTGCCCAGGCATATTCAAAACGGCAGCGAAGGTACATTCATACCACCACCGATGCAACAAAGCATGTGTCCCGCTATACCAATGACACAAGGGTACCAAAACACTTTTAACATAAATGGAAGGAGCGATGTTAACCAGTGGGTATATATTCCCGTGAAAGTTATCTATCAGAGACCACCTACATTCATCAACTATGCATCATATCCTATTGTAAATGGCGAAATGGAGGCTGAAGACATATACTCGCCAAATGCATTTACTTCTATGAAAAATGCAATGTCAATGGGAAACCCGGCGTCATATTCCCATTGTAATGCTGATGGAAATGGCGCAGGAAAAGTTTACATCAGTTCACAAGGTATGAATTACATGGGAACCTACAAGGAATATGCTGTGGTTGACCACAGACTTGCCATTTCAATAGCAACTGCGTACGTAGCTGTAAAATCTCCTGAATCCGGAGCATCACAGGTATTTTTAAATGCCTATGATTCATGTGGCCGAATATGCCAACCGTATTGTAAACTAGCAGGAACAGTGGGGTTTCAGCGTTGCTCTGGGGCTTTTATGGTTACTTCAAGATTTCCAAAGCTTTATGGTACCAATTATGGCGATGCTGTAACACATCTTTGGCAGTTTAGCAAAAGTGATAGATGCCCAATTATGCAGGACAGTCACATTTACATTCAATTCCATTGCAATTTTAAGGAGTCGTGGCCATTTGGAAAGCGTACGGCTGGATCAGGGGCAAACGCAGCTGCTGCTGATGAAATAGAAGAGCCAGAGGTGTCTAGAAACCCCGGTATAAACCATGGAGCAGCAAACGCTACAACAACAGGTACTTTAAAAAGTTTAACGTAATGTAGCGTTACAAAATTTTCCTTTCATTTACAAGTAAATGTATCTTGAGGACAATAATTTTCAACGGATACAAAAGACGGTATAGTACTTTTTTCATGTATTAATTTAATATCTGCTGACTCATGACAGAAATAACATACGATCTTACATGAATTAATTTATGTTTTCATTTGCAGCATGTCATATCGGAAGTGGATGCATCATATCAAGTGGATGCAATACGTGCGTGCATGGAATAACGTACCAGTGTCTAGGAGCATGCTCTTTATATTCGTCGTGTCAAAATGGCATTCACTATGTACAGAAATGCCCGGATAACACAATGTTTGGCCCTGATGATGGTCTATGTGTGCCAGGTGCTTGTATGAATAATAAAAACGCTTGGTGGCAAAATATAAATGTATGGAAATAAAAATGTTTATGTTCTACATTGGTTTATCTATTGCCTTAAAGATTATATTTGGGATGAAAAATCGAAAGGCGAACATATGCATGTACACTACCTTAACTATATTAAACCAGAAAAAGTTTAAATTATTGATATTCACAGAAAGAAGACCAAGTGCAAAGGATTTTAACACGTATACTCGTTGGAACGAGGGGGCGAAACCTAACTAAAAACTGGATTAAGCATAATGAGGCATATCAATGCCGCAGTTTCTTCAAACATGAAAACAATTTAAAGTTGATAAGTTTATTTTTCTTTATAAGTTATGTATGTAAAGAAATTATTCACATTTTGTATAATTTTCACATGAACATTTTTTAAAGCTTTCAGACGGAAAACAAGGTACTACAAAACAAAAAGATCTAAATATAAGTATGTTTAATGACCATAACTTTGCATTAATGTACACGTTTTGACACTGTCCATCATTATTTTAAATAAAAACAAATGACTTCAAATTTGAACATACAATCGAGAACAAACGTGCGTAAACTTTTGACAAAGCGCATGTATTGAAAACCATGTTGTAATCAATTGTCAAAGCACATGTCATCATGGTCTATAGTGATGTGCGCCATGCAATAAAGATGCTTTATATATCTTGTTAATTATTTTATAATTGACCTCTCACCCTTTGATATTGGCAGACGACAATGAATGTTACACACAAACCATGTGTCAGTTTCTCTCGAATAAGAGTCTCAGTTATGTAGGAGTACTTAAAATGAGGAATAACTATTAACGTTTAAAATCATATTGGAAACATTTAACGACAAGTTAGATTTTTCAATTAATTTTTATAAGTTAAAAACGCAACGGTAAGTGATTCGGAATGTCTTCGTTTACAATTATTCTTTTTTATTCACTGATATATAACAATAGCACGATATTCAGATAAAAGTATAATATTCTTGATTTCTTTTAAAAATTCAATTGTATTAAACTAGTGAATGTAAGATAATACATATCATCAGCTACAAGGGTGCTAAGTAATTTAATTAAGGAAGGAAATGAATTCTATAATTATAATGCGAATATTCGTATAGACTATTCGAATACATTCGAAAATTCGAATCAAATTTGTTTAACTTTTCTGAATGTTTTACTATCCGCGAAATATAAGTGCATACTAATTAATAACTATGTGAAATTGCACTTAAATAAGTCTCAACATTTAATTTAAAACATTGTCTTGAAAAAAAAGAAATAATAATTTTCATAGAAAAATTGGTTTACGTTTTTCTTTCATCAAAATTACCAATGGTTGCATGTGTGCTGAGTGCGAATAATGATTTTTGCTTGGTCTCAATTTTTTTTTAATTAAAGGCTATGACGTTTATCTGTTACAGCCGACAGACTTGAGTTACATCGCCGAAATAGGGGCTTATTATTTGAGCAATACATTAAGTTTTACACCCTACAAAATATGAAATGAAGGCGCTAGATAATCACTCCATGTGATTTACTAAAACAACAAACTAAAAAACTGTGTGCAATTTAGGATCCGCAATTTGCAATTATAAGACACGTGTTATCAAAACACGTACCGACCTATATTAAGCAATTAGTTCATCAATGAAATATTGTAAGGCTTATTGTGTGTTTGTCAACGTTTTGTCGAACTTTAAAACAAATGAAAAAACACGAAAAAATGAACGAATATTCGAATCCTAAAATATTCGAATATTCGGAACGAATGCGAATATTCGTTCCCATCCTTAAACTTAATTAATTACAATTATTTTATATAAATTTTGTTTTTTGTAATTTAAAATGTGAATGCTAAAGCAGTCTTTGTTATGATTTCCCTTTTAAAAATAAGAAAGTACAGCTTTACAAGCATAGACCGTAGTAGGAACGTGTCAGCTTGAGACTTTTACCTTGTAATTACACATGTAGTTCGAGCTAGTACAAGGGTCAGTTATTTTCTATTCTATATATACAACATTTGTAAATTACGTTCTGCACATCTAAGAAAACATGTATATTCGTATGTCACTTTGGTTTGAAATGTTTTCTGCTGTTCGTTTTAAGGCACAAATGCTGATAAAGTATAATCAAGATATAATACCCATATTTTTGCACTATGCATATACATGTAGTATGAAATCCCTATTTATCAGATGAACGACTTTAAAGTAAAGTTGTTGATGTCGATACAAACTAAAATAGACTAGATGGTTGTTTTTGTCACAAAAACAAATATCTCCCACATGGCAGTTTGTCAATGTTTGTCAATGACTGAAACAAGATATCAAAATTAAATAATTGTTAAGAAGTGAAGTGAAATAACTAAATTCCATTGTTGAGTGAGGAATGTGTTTACAAAATGATAATTAAATGTACTTAAGAGTGGGATGTTTTTCATGGCACCACAGAGGAAACGAACAAACAGACATACAGACAGACAGAAAGACGGATCATCAGATGCTGAACGCTTTGAGCAGACACGAAATACAGTCGTATGACCTTTAATCTATTTTTGTGAACTTGACCTTGGACCAAGGTGGTTGTTACATGCGCTCTGCATATCGTCTCAATATGGTGAACACTTTGGTGAGTTATTCAAGTCCTTCAAGGGGTTTAAGAGATATGAAGCGTTCATAAAATATAGTCATATGACCTTTGACATCAAATTGTAACCTTGACCTTAGACCAATGCGGTTGTAACATGCGTTCTTCACATTGTCTCAATATGGTGAACATTTATTGTGAGTTATTCTAATATCCTTCAAGGGATTCAAGAGATATGGAGCGGACGCGATATGTGACGGACGGACGGGTCCGCAGGCAGGCAGGCAGGCAGGCAACTCGAACAAAAACAGTATTTCACCCCCATTATATGGGGGGGGACATAATAAATTATTAATAAAAAGTACGTGTTCTTAAATGTAATGTAGTAAAAACATTTCCATTTGCTACCAGAAATACATATTTCCGGCGTTAAAGTCGAACATGCCCGAATTAGACATTACTATTGTTTGAAACGTTTCACAGTTTATATCATCCCCATATCCCGCATTGGACCATTTTACTTCAAAACAGATGCATTAAACCCTGTACAATGTATTTGAAAAACACAACTTCTTAGAGCGTTTATATCATGTTAACTAGGAGTTTTATTGAGTCATGTTACGGAGATTTAACTGACACTGGTCATAAAAATGAGACGTGTCCGCCTTTTGACATTTCCTACTTAACATCTTGAACATGCTAAAAAGTAATCAAGTGTTTAATTTCTTTGATTATCAATATGGATAAAAGTGCAATGATTTTGATAGGATGAACAAATATAAACATTTGACAAGAAATTCGAAAAAAGCGACATGTTCTGCCAGTAATAGTCATCGAAAAAATCAAACTAGGCATGAAAGTATTTTAAAAAAACCTATGTAATAGTAGTTAGTTTCAAGAAAAAAGATGTTAGGTAGTGTACGAATTAGAAATAGTTTAATATCAAATCCATAAATTATTGCTGGCTCTGGCGTGTATATAACTAACTGAAATATATAAAATCATAATTCACTAAAATTTTAAGATGTATTTATGATCATGTGTTGCATTTTTAAGTGTGGAAATGTTATGACAATTAGTACTCCTGAATTTTATTTTTGAGTAAGTATATGGGCAAAGTAGCAATCGTCATGTTTAAAAAAAAAGTTTATAGGTAGAGATGCAATAATATGCTACAGGCAAATATATAATGATTATTAATGTTCTTAAGGTGCATATGTAACGATGATATTTCGAGAAATAATAATTTGTTATATGTACTGTTTTATTGTACTGTAGGCGTTTATGTTATGATAATGATCAAGGTATTTCTTGGTGCAATTCTTGCCCAGATAGCGTGTGCGGGTATAGAAGAAATACCGCTACCTTCTGATATACAGGGCTGCTTCGACCGAGAGTACAACAAGGGTAAGGCATCCTTTCAGCTTGTCTCTTTTAAACTGAGACCTCCTTTAATGATTCGTAAAACATGTTTTCCTTACACAGTTTTAATTGAAATTCTCGATACTGACTGTTTGTGCAATTAAAAAGACTCATACGTGGGTTAGACATCAGCCCAGTTTCCTAAAATGTTATCTACACGGTGTTATCAACATCTCCAATATTGCTCAGCCGTACACGTTGTTGTTTTTTCAACAGTTGATTGTTACACATATAGGTAATCTAACGACTCATATTGGAGAGAAACTAGTGTGGCATTGTGTTCATGGATCGCTGTGGACGCGGATAGGGGCCAGTGAAAAACAAATGCCGACAGTTGCAATGAAATGGTTTGCCGACCTAATACATAAAAGTTACAGGTATCATTGCATGTTTATTTTTGGAAATACACACAGTACAATATAAATGGTTTCCAAGGAAAGGCATTTTACATGTTCATGCAAAAATATATAATTGTTACCATGTTTCAAGCCATACACTGTAGAAATTTAGAGAAAAAAAACTACCCGTTATCTATACAATACCCGCTATCTACCCGAAATTAAGTCGACCTAATTAAGAAAATGTGACACTTTTACAACAATGTACCTAAAGGTATAACCATAAATGTTTAACTATTTTCTGTAATCAGAGAAGCAGAACATAACTACCGTGTCCGTCGGCAAGCCATTCGTCGTCGTCCATCCACAAGACAACTGAGAATTCGTCGGGAGTACCGGTTAATAAGCGATGTCGAAAGAACACTGTTCCACCGAGCAATTAATATGCTGAAAGCGGACAGAGTAATTTTTATTTGCTGAATTACATTCTTTTTAATCATTACCTTCAATATCTTCTCCCTTCGCAAGATCATATTTTCAGCAAGGCCTTACATTTTGATAATTCCTTTTATCCTATTAGTTGCAAGAAATACTGCCTTTACGATCAGTGCAGATTATGGTCCTGTAGCGCAGTTGCGTCATAATCTCCACTGTTTGCTATTTAATCAATAAATGCTCCTTTGGACAAGTATCACAGATCTAAAAGTAAAGCACGATTAAAGGTTGTTCTTTTTTCCAGACAATTCCACCGAACAGATTTGATGCTCTCGGTCGTTTACATGAACTGTTGGGAGAAAGGGCCCATGATGGACCGAACTTTCTAGGTTGGCACAGACTGTTTCTAATATTGTAAGCAAACTGTTTGATACCGTGTGTATTGTCTTTTCACGACTGCTTATACTTCATACATTGTAATGTTATACAATACAGTTTGTACTCATAGACATAACATCTTTCTATAGTATAGATACTAACTTTAACTTTATTTAACATTTGACCTAATTTTATAGTTATATGCATCATGAATATCCACTTTCTGTTCATTAATCTTGAGTTTTGTTATTGTCATTTGTTTATTCGCTAATATCTTAACAATAGTTTATTATACCCCGCACAACAAAGTTGTAAGGGGGGTATACTGGAATCAGCTTGTCCGTCCGGCCGTCCGGCTGTCCGGCCGTCCGCCGTCCGGCGGTCGGTTTTCTGTCCGCCCAAAACTTAAGACCTTTGACCCACAGTCCTATTTGGCATGGAGGTTAGTCATGATTAGTAGAAGACCCCTATCCATTTTGAGGTCACCAGGTCAAGGTCAAGGTCACAGGGGCCTTGACTTCAAAAGCTTGTCCGCCCAATAACTTAAGATCCTGACCCACAGTCTTCATATTTGGCATGGAGGTTAGTCCGATTAGTAGAGACCCCTATTTATTTTGAGGTCACCAGGTCAAAGGTCAAGGTCACAGGGGCCTTGACTCAAAAAGCTTGTCCGCCCAAAACTAAGATTCCTTTGACCCACAGTCTTCATATTTGGCATGGAGGTTAGTCCGATTAGTAGAGACCCCTATCCATTTTGAGGTCACCAGGTCAAAGGTCAAGGTCACAGGGGCCTTGACTCAAAAAGCTGCCGCCCAATAACTTAAGATTCCTTTGACCCACAGTCTTCATATTTGGCAGGAGGTAGTCATGATTAGTAGAGACCCCTATCCATTTTGAGGTCACCAGGTCAAAGGTCAAGGTCACAGGGCCTTGACTTCAAAAAGCTAGTCTGCTAATATTCTTAAGAATGCCGCCACAATGCAGTTTGTTCAGTTTGTTCATGACCAATTCCCCCTCACAACAAAGTTGTAAGGAGGACATACTGGAATCAGCTTTTCTGTTTTTTGATTTTGCTTCGGCCCTGAATTAGTTAAAAGTCCTTTCAGCCCACTGTCTTCATATTTGGGTGAGGTTGGTGAGACAGTCAATGATCCCTTGCTCTAAATGGCCACTGTTGATTCTGACAAAGCGGTAAGCGGGGGTATTCAAGCCATGACAATGGCAGTTCTAGTTTCATTTGCGAGAGTAAAGTTTGTATATGAAAATATCTAACCATCTTCGTTTGAAATACATTAATGACTCAGTAGTGTCCTTTTAACGATTTTATTCAGTTTAACTATATAGATAAAAACAATCTATTTGCTTTATATCTTCATCAGGGCAGAGAACGCACTTCGGGAGAAGGTACCTACAGTAACGATTCCGTACTGGGACTCGACTTTAGATCTGAACTTGGTTGATCCCAGAGCTTCACTCATCTGGACACCCGAGTTTATGGGAAACGGTAATGGTAGGATACGTACAGGGGCTTTCACAGGTTGGATAACACCATATGGCCCTTTAATGCGTAATTTAGGTAAGGGAGGAACCATGATGAACTGGACCAGTATTCGTGACACATTTAGTCAACGCCATCTTGCCGAAATTACACACCCACAAGCAGACCCGAAAGCTAATATAGAGGACCATCATGGTGAGCCACATCTCTGGTTAGGAGGCCATATGGCACCTCAAGCACTTGCGGCATACGATCCAGTTTTCCTTTTGCTTCATTCGTTCATCGACCTTATTTGGGAACTTTTTCGTCGTATTCAAAGAAGACGTGGTGTTGACCCAACGATTGACTATCCGTTCAATAACACTGGCCCATCAGGTCATAGATACGATGATCCATCTGGATTTGGCAACTTGCGTAACAGCCATGCGCTCAGTGATATTTTTACGACAGAAATGTACACGTATCAGCTTCCTCCAACGTGTTCTAGCGAACAGCCAACGTGCGACTCACGTTATATCAGATGCGACACTTCTGGAGAGCGACCAAAATGTGTCGCTGCTTCAGTTTTTGATACCCCGCCTGATCAAGTCTTCAATGTCAGTGATTTCACACCATTACGCAAGAGAAGAAGCGCTCAAGCTGCGGAAAGTCTCTATATTCATGATGACAAGCATGTTAATGCGTACATGCAGCAGCTAGAAAATGCTGTCGAGATTAAATGTCGAACAGAAAACGTAAATGACCACTACGTTAACAATTTTAATATTGATGGAATAACTAACAAAACATTATGGTCATATTTACCAATAAATGTGATTGTTAACAGAAACTACATAAATCCGACAAACGGTAGAAACGTGTCAGCTGCTGTGTACCCGAAATGCACGAAAGAGACCAAACTTCCGCTAAGTGTGTATGTTGAGTCAAACGGTATTAACTATCGTGGACTGTATAAAGATGTTATACACGTTAAGAATGACATATCAGTAACGACAGACATGGTGTACATTGCAATACGTACTCCTGATGTAAAGCCGTCGGAGGTACTGATTTCCACTTATGATTCATGTGGCAGAATATGTAGAGTATTCTGTCGTAGTGGCTTTGTTGACGATTACCGTCCTTGCACCGGAGCACTGCGTGTTGACGAAAGAAATCCTCTTTTATTTGGAAATGATTTGGAGACGGTCTCAAAGGAACATTGGATTCAAAATGAAAATGATGTACCCAAGATTGACAAAACTCAAATTTTCCTGACAGTCGTTTGTGACAGCGGTCTAGAATGGCCATGGAAACACTTCACAGAAAAAAGACACTAAGTAACTGACCTTAATGATTATAAGTTATCAATTGTTTATTCTTGTCAAAATAACTTCTTGTTAACAATTTCTTTCTATGACTCCTTCTTGTTTCACAAGTGTGTATGTCATTTCCGTAATTTGAGTTCTTCCATGAATTTTGTCGTTTCGTGTACACGTCGTTTTCCTTGACTTGCTCCATTTTAACTTTGAGATAAAGCAGTATTTTCCGGTATATTGATTATTTCAGATTTATCATTTATGAATCAATATCTTTCTATGACTTGTTCCAGTTTTTGCAATTGATTATCCATTGATGACCTGTTTGTCCTAAACCTGAAAAGAATGGAAAAATCTGATAAAAAAAACTTTAGACATAGTCAGTTTAAAACTGGCCAGTTGAAATTTAATGTCAAAAAGCCTTCTTGCAATGAACACTATGACAACGTACACATTAACTGAATCACATAGTTACTGGTATTTGCCAATATTCTAAGGATAAGTGTGATCTGGCACAACAAAATAAAACGCAAGTTTAATCTAGCGTTTGAGTAAACTTATTAAGTAATAATTACATAAAAGGAAACAATTCCTTAGCACTAATCAGTAATAATTTGAAGTGTAAGTCAAGAATTTTCTCAAGGAATATGTTATACTTTGCATATGTACATGTATGTATAAATATTTAAAAAAAAAAATAACCACACTAAACATGCCTAGATTTGTCGTTTACTTACCAATTCCGACATAAGTCCCTTATATAACGTATTGTTTGTGTATTTTGCTGTATCGTTAGTCCCTCCATGATATCTGTGAAGAAGTCCACAGGTTCCTTGTAACGTCTTTTTGCCAAAAGAAGACACTGCCATGGAAAATAAACTATGTAACATGTTATATGTATATATCACGAAAGGTAACATAAAGCTATAAATGGTATTGTATAATTTTATGAGTAATTCTTTATATGTTCTTATTCCTTCACGTAATTCTGAAAATTTTAAACTTGTGTGTGTATAGAAATAAAAGAAGACGCTGCAATGTTTCAAGCAAATTTTCCACCATATTAATATTGACGAATATACATTTGAAATGATGGCATACTTCAAATGCTACAAACACAGTACTTTTGAGCACGTGTGTCAAAGACATAAAAAGTACAATCATCACCGAAATGTCTACCATGGATAACAATTCAGTCATTTATTTAGATGTACACATTTCTGATAGTCAACAAATTTTGCAAAAATAGCTCGTAGTACAATGTAGTAGTATCGTAGTCAGAACTTTCGCTACGGGAAGTTTAAATGTGGCCAGAATAACAGAAAGTCATGTAGCTTTGACCTTCGCATCAAATATTACAAATAACCGTAAATTAAACCACTGTCATACTACTGAAATGACTTTCTTGATTTTATTGTGAAATACTTTTAACATTGCTGTAGTAGGATCACGGATGCTGTGTCTTGTTTCGTCAATGTTAGATCGTGACAAGCCTAGCTGTAAAACCAGTTGAATATTCGAACCCATCGTTGCCGCAAGGTGAGCTATGAACTTTTCCGACATAGGTGAAACGGCTGAAAACAGGTAAAATCATATACCATTTACCACAACGTCAAGATTAGACACAAGTATACGCCAACACATCAAGAAAGACAAGTATTGCAATACATCAGGCATCGGGATTTTGTAGTTGCCGTTCTTACTTTGCGAAATAAATTATACTTGCAGAACGTGTAAAATACATTATATAATAAATACGGAAGTATATAAAATGAAAACACACCTTACAAAATAGTTGAAAAATGAGATTTAAACAGGGAAGTCAAGACTAGCTTGCTATATCCAATAGAAATAAAATTGTAAGTAAGATACAAGTGTATCTTATTCAAACCCATGGTAATATATTTTGTTTCTCCGAGAAAAAATCAGTGTCTTTGTTAAAAGTATGATGGTCACTTAAAAGGCTAATTATTTTGACGTTTACTATAAGTAATACAAACTAATTGGACATCATACCAAACAAAGTGTCCGCCTACTGCCACTTATAATTAACGTAATAATACACATGTACTGCTACATCAGGATGATTTGAATGAATATCAACTGAGACAAACTATGATCCAATAAATATGTAATTTATAAACCTTGCTCTGGTTCCACAAGACAGCTGATACATAATTTTTCACTATGTGTCTCACTACATTCCGTGAGTTGTTCTGGAACTGAACCATCCTTTAGCTGTTCTGGCAATGAACCATCAACATCATCTAGCCCTTCGGCTGCTTCTTTAACTGCATCTTTATCTTTACAAGAAAGTTTCTTAACCCATCTACACACACGCTCATCTGGCTTGGTGGCTAGTCTTAAAATACATGAACGTAAAGATTTAATGTCTATAAAACATAATAAAAATAAGTATCGGAGTTACGTTTATTTTTATACACCTTTATTTAAGCTTAGTGGCAATAGCTTAGTTGACATAGCTTGCTTGCCATACCTAAGTTACTATAGCTTGCTTGTCATATCTTGCTTGCCATAGTTTGGTTGCCACAACTTAGTTACCATAGCTCGGTTGTTATGAAAGCTTACATATTTTTTAATCATTCTGGCATCTAAAACAACACCATTTGTTTATTTAAGTTAATGTTAATTTATTAAGTGCACCGCAGGGATTTCAAACTATTTTGCGAGGGTATATATATATAAATAAATGAATATGTATGTTTAAACTAATGAATCTCATATTGAACTATATTATAAGTATCACATGTAGTTGCCCCGTGTTCCGAATCCCTTCAATCACATACACATTAACATCCTACTAGCATTTCGTCAATAAATTTACTAGTACTTAATTCCTCCCTTGCGCCTGTCAGACAAGTACACTTAAATAAATTGGTTCAAAACAAATTATATATATATATATTGCATTGTTAAAACAAGTACAGAGCTTGAACTTCTTGGTTGATTTTTGTGACGAGGTCCTTCCTCTGTGCAGTAGCAAGACTTTGGAGCAGTACTTTCAATCCGAGATCTTCTTTACTTTCTTGTCCGATTCTCCACGAATATAACATCTACAATGCAAAACAAACATGCAGTTAAATCATTGATAACATTAATGATAATGAATTAATTATTTTAAAGAATGCTGGTGAATAGAGAAATATCTGTCATAAATTTTAATAATTAATTAGCAATTTAGTTAAAATAGAATATTATTTAATTGATTTAAGACTTATCTAACGAAAATGACAAATCATAATGAAGGTTTTACGTTATTTATCAATAAAACTATCAGTAAGTGCATAATGGGTTATTGTTTGCTTCATTACATTTTATTGTTGCGTTTATTTCGTTTGCATTTAATAACACTTATTATTGCAAAACCTTTGGGAAGAACTCATTGCTGTTAACCTCAACTATCTCTGTGCTAAAGCTATTCAAGTGTCAATGTTTTTGTTGTATAAAGCAGCATTCTCAAGATTCCAAATATTCATACATGTATGAAGCATTTAAATATAATGTACCTAGTATTTGAAACTGTTCCTATGGCAAACATAAATGAATACCGCTACTCAAAACTAAGAGGAAGAAAATAATTACAACTAAACAAGAATATAGATTATGCTTATTTGTTTAATCTCGATTGTGAAACACGTTGTTTCAAATTATACTAATCGCATTTGAGACAACTTCTATGATAGAATACTCGTATAGCACTCAGGGAGAGCCAGAAGTTTTTATTACGTGTACCCGTTTACAGTTGGGTGTACTGATGCACATGCGATATCATGTGTTCTGCACAAGTACACATCTCGCGTGGTTGGTCGGGAGTTGAACTCGGGTCTTCTATGACACTTACACGTTTTTCGTGGTTTCTTACCGTAAGGTTTGCTCTTGTTGGGTTGTTGTCCTTCTCAATTCTTTCAAGGAAGCTCAAATTACATCCTAGGCAGATTCCAATCATTATCCACTCATGTCCGATCTCCTGTGCCAACCACGATAGAAACCTATTGTCTGGGTAGTCTGGGATAATGATAATACTTTTGTCCAATAAGAATAGTTTTATCATTACATACAAATATTCAATATCTATTTTGTTTAAGTACATGAATCGCTAGTACTGTTATTCACTACTTTCTGGCAATAATTTAATAAGCTTATCAGCAATTTTAAAATATTAGAACTGATGCGCATACAACCAACATAATTTATGTGGTGTGAGACGATCACGTTATTGGATCTTGTGGTCAGTTTTGTGCAAGTAAATATACACTGCGTAACAGTTGACGGATAGATTGATATTTACCTATTTTGTCATTGTATATCATTTCAAGACTCATGTTTTTCAACACATCCTATAGCAAGGTGTTTATTTTTTGTTTCAGTATGTTCACATTGTATTTGAAAACTGTTTCAAACATATTTTCTTCCTACATGAAATCTTAGAAAGACAATTGTGTAATTCAAATTTACTTCCATTCAAGAGCATCTGCAACCTAATTGTATTATTGCTGGAACAAATCTCATGCAAACTGCATTCAAAAGTGAACATGCATACAGTTCAAGTTTGGCGAAAGAATTTTGTCTGTTGACAAGTTATGAACATAAAAGCATTCTTTTTTCAATGCAATAGTGACATGCTTGAAACAATTTATTACCAAACTTTGGACTGCTGACAGCAAAGACTTAATATACTTAACACAATAATTAAGCATCAACTTTGGGAACATATTTTACCTGAACTTTTGGGAAATTATGAAGCTACCATTACGTGTGTAAGCAGTGCATATTTTCTGTTGATGTCAATCGATTCAAAAGTCAACACATAAACCATTGCCATTTACAAATATGCATTTGATAATAAGTATTTACCTTTAAATTGCAGACTTGATGTGTCATTAGCATTGTCGTGTTGATTTATAAGAAGCTCAACGTTTATTTGGGTAAAATTTTTTAAATTGCTAGAATCATGTACTTCAGGGCCTTCAGTGTGTACTTTGTATATTTCCACTTGAAGAAAATCATGTTCTTTACCAGATACCACAAAGTCCTGATGCGAAGGTCTTTGTCTATGATAAATAAGCAGTATTTTGTCAGAGCCTTTGATATTTTGTCCGGAAAGATTCACTTTGGCGATAAACTTTGCTCCAGATGAAACAAGATAGCTTGAGGTTCGTTGCGAGTAGTCACCCACATATTTCAAGCTTTCCCACTTATTCACATTTTTTTTTCACCGCCTCTACATCACATATTACCACCAGCAGCCTAAAGACGCCGCTAGAACATTGTTTAGTCATGGCAAAGAAGCAAATGTGTGTTTTTCTTCGCACAGCTGTATCATATAGCCACACAATAAACTGCTTAATCTTGCCAAATATTTCGATTCCTTTCTTCTTTGGTACTTCAGCTACGATACACCTGCAATAATAGAAGGAATGTAACATTGTAATGGTTTGAATTTAGTAAACATTACGTAAAAAGTATTGCTCTCATTATTGCGTTTCCATAAAATACATATTTGTTATGATAAGTAGCCATAAAGATTCATGTATGCCTCAAGTTTTAATGCTTCTTTTAAGTGTGAATTGTTGTTCATTCGACCTAGAATTATATTTTTATCCACAAACTTGCTAGGGCATGTAGATTTCGCATGCTTGAAGTGAAATGTGATACAAAAAATCTTCAAGGATTTTTGTATATGTTAAAGTATTCAGGCCAATGTAAATTCGGTGTTTGTCTTCACAAATATCAAAGAAATAAAAAGTAAGGTTCATATTAACGTGTTCCAGGAGGCTTTGCATAAATGTAACTACTGATATTCTCTAGTGTTTTTTTTTTATAAATTTGACATAACATTGATGAATTGTTTACTTGTACTCAACGCACACTGAAATATTTTGGGATTTCCAGTCTTGTTTATATTATGATTTGACATGTTTGTTCTAAGTTGTCGATATATTCAAAAGCTCATAATGTGAAGATGAAATGTTGAATTATTTTTCTTACTGATTCGTGAAATTTATTAATTTAGCAACAAGAAAGTTGAGAAATAAGCTTTTCCGAGAAGAAATCTTATCGAAAATACAAATCCTAATATTAATGAACTATTTTAAAACAATAGTTTTTATTTACTAACATTCCTTCAGTTATTGATTTATCTGTGACAATGACATTGTCAGAGCCCGGTTTCAACACGCAATCTATCTCTTTCCAGTCCGGATGTGTCTTTGAGACCTCATTTGAATGAAACACTGCTATTCTTGTATTGTTTTCTCGGTGCTGGTGTTCTGTCTGACCCGGTACCGGTAATGTAATGTTCAGTGCCTTTCTTGCCTTCTGATTGATTCTAACTTCACAGAAATGAGATGTAGACTTAACTAAATCTGTGTTAAATGTCTGTTGATATTCATTGGTTGGTATGACCTTGAAACAAAATGGAAATACAAAGCAATTGTATGCTAACCAATTTGAAAACAAAACTCGAAAAACAAAACTTTAAGCATTGAAGTAGCATACATTTTTTAAAAATAGAATAGATTTATAACACTTGCCGTTCTTACTTATAAAACAATAAAAAGAGTGTTGTTTGCAAAGTAAGAGTGTTGTTTGCATGTGATGAATCAAAATTAACAACTTACTGTAAGAGAGTGTTTGAACACGCTTTTATCGTCTTTAGGACGTCTTTTCAAAACATTTCTTTTTGAATTTTATGAGTGGCGTTTTATGATTGTTTGTTTATATTCTATTGTCGTATTTTACCAGCTATGGTCTAAGGAGTTTTAAACTCTTACAGGACAGCTTTGGGTCACTAATTGGCTTTGGGAATCCTGTTTTTCTTCTTACAATAAAAAAAATATTTTTATTTCGCCAATTGTGTACAATCAGAATATGTACCAAAGCACAGACCTTCATGGCTACTTCTGTATTTTTCGGTAGACAACTTTCCGGAAGATAAATTATGAATCCATTTTCAACTGTTGACGTTAATGTCTGTGCCATGCCATTTGAAATGTATATATCAGACTTCGTGTCCATGACGACAGCAAATGAATAAACGGTGTCTTCATACGCTCTAAGTATGATACAGGCAGAGTAGTAGATGATCTATAAAATATATTTGAAAAAGATTAACGTTTATTCATTTTCGACACTTAATATGTCCGTGACTGAATCCCGAGAACATTACTTCTGGGTGGGCTATGTAACCTGTTTGTATTAATTTGAAACAAAAATAATCTGTAGTGCTGGAACAACTCAATCTGAATTGCAGGTGACCTGGTTTACGAATCATTCCACGTAAAAATTGAGCTAGATACAAGAACTTTTCCAAACGACTTTCCAATAGATTTAAATTTGATTATAGAAATACTATCTTCGTAGAGTCTTTTGAACGTCAATTCTGGAAAGAAATTTTATTTCAAAAGTAACTAGATTTTTCTTTTATAAAAACTTGTACGGTAATACAGAGCTAGATAGATTGACCAAAAATATGTGTTGTTTTTTTTACTTCAAAAGTAGAGTAAACTAACAAGAAATAAAATTGGTTGAAACCAAACACAAAGTAATTTCTATAGTATCACCTGGTCAATTTCCTTTATTTCCGTACATTTAAACTTGCTACCAATGTTGTCCAGAATGTAAACGGTGTCAAAGGTCGTCGCTTTTGTGTTAACTGGAACTAAGACTGTAACCTCGTCAACAACTTGATTTACAATGTATTCATATATATCGCTTATCAATTCCTTACTACTGTCTTTAAAGTATGACTTTATCCCTTGGTTTTCAGTAAGATCAGTTGCTACGTGGTCCGCACTGATTCTCCGGCAGAAGAACGGGAACTGTTTACACTTTGTGCTTGTATTGGCAACTGTCACACCAACAGACTTAAACACGTGCTGTTCAAATTTGTTGATCATTTTCCCAAATACTTGAATATGCCTGAAATGAATTTGATTTCTACAAATCTAACACTCTTATAATCTATATAGCACTGTTATTACATTTTCCGACCCTTCGAGGAAATTTCTAAACGTTTGATTGGCCAATGATCCGTAAATAGAAATTGATATTACTACGGGCAAGCCGCTAATATACACTTGGCATACCCCATTATTGTGCCCCTTGCTAAAATGTTCTAACAGTTTATGGTACGCAATAACAGCTCAGATAGATATTTATTCAGTTTCATTATTAAAGGTGTCTCAATTTTCATAAGTTTGAGTTTGTAACTTGTGTTGTCACACTACCACAGACGATTTCAAACTGCAAGGAATATAAACACAGAAGTTGTACAGCAGAACAACAACTCTGGGTAGATTTGAAACAGCGTGGAACAATATATGCTCAATATTTCATAACAATATTATATTACCCTTCAACAAAGCCATATGGAATCGTGGTCCAGATAAAAGTGTAAAACACAGTAGGTGCTTCGAAAACATATAAGAAATGATTTATAACGATTAAGTTATAATGATTTGTCTTATTGACAGGCTTAAATAAAAATATACCTGACAGAAAAGGTGTACTTTCATTTTTTGACCAGGATCATGTTTAACAGATTTCCTCCATATTCAATGGGAATGAAACAGTTTATGGATTCAAATTCTTTCTTTTGATTGAACTGTGGTTAAGTTTATTATTCTAGGAATAAATAGATGGGTGATCAGTGGAACACTCGTGTAGCCCTCTTACGCTTTGTCAGAATAACCAAAAATTTCGTGAGAAGTACAAAAAGGGGCTTAACTCTGTCAAATATGTCCTTGACCTACAAAATGTGGCGGCATCATGACCTTTTTGTGATAATGTATGTATCCCTATGTATCGCCTATGTATCGCTTTTACTCAGAAAGGGCGACACAATAACGATTGATAAGTTTCTTTCTTAAAGTTGTGAGGGCTACTATGTAATATCACTATAAATCGTTTGAACGATCAGACAGTTATGAAGTAAAAGACTGTCAATGTCTCTATTAATATCTTGTCAACGTATCTTAAAGAATTCAGAACCTTACCCATCTCTAAATGCTGCTCTCACGTTGATTTGTCTTTCACGTTGTTCCTTTGATAGTTCTAGATCTGCAACATCTCCGGCCTCAATATGCAAAACAAAAGCAAGTCTGCTTACAAAGCACTATAGGCAATAAGTATTAACCAAGTATCCGAATAGAATATTTCGTGTAGACATTTTCGCAGTTTCTTGTGCAGTACTTGTGCAGACTCATATTGGTCGCGAATACAACGTAAAATTTTTGAATTTAGTAGTAGAGATTGTGAAGCGTGTTTTGCTATAATAATGGGCATTTCTTAAGAAATAATATATAGGATAATTGTTGGTTTTGGTGTAATATCACGTTTTATCTGTTGGTTAAAAACGCTACTTTTGTTGAGTTTGTTTCTATAAGATATCGAAAATCGCGGGAAACATCATCAGATAACATAGCACAAATGACGTCATTTTAACGACGTCGCAGTCGCATGGTTTCCTGCATTAATTACGCTCGGTATACTTTTTGACGTAAATCCGGGTTAAAGATTGCAAAAACTGAAAATAAAAATGGTAATCCACTGTTTCAAAACTTTGGATTTTCACTTTTATTTCACTGAAAAAGCTCTGTAATTCACTGGAAAACATAAAATAAACACGTGTCCCTGTATTTTATCGTTAAATAAAATACAGTCTGGAATTCGGGCGTAGTAATCATACGAGTGGTGCACGGTTTGATCCGACCTCGACGAGAGCCAACCGCTATGGATCACATACAAGAAAACCCTTTTATATATACCTATGACACTTGTCTGCGCGAATAAACTAAATAAAATGAATTCTAGCATGAAATGAAGAAAAACCATTTTTGCGTGAAATATACGGAGATGCGACGCATTTATTGACGTCATCGTATAAACAAATAGAACGACCCAGTCAAAAGCGACGTTATAACGTCATGGCATTTTAGAGCCAATTGAAGCACCTACAAATATGCCGCGCTTTTTGTATTCCACGTACATACAATACGGATTTTTTTCTGTCAGGCCGTATTTATGGTTGAATATAGGCGTATTTTTGGCAAAATAATTATAGATATATAAAAAAATACAGTCTGGAATTCGGGCGTAGTAATCAAGGAACGAGTGTGTAGCAGTAAAAATATACAGGGCTTGAATCGCTCAACTTTTACGAGAACGCTACTAGCCACACAGTTAGAGCCCAAGGCACGTTTATAAAAGACAAACATATTAATGTTAGTCACTATTCCGAAGTGTACCGAGCTAAATGCAAGACGTCGATCAAAATGAACATAGACAAGCATTAATTTTGGGGAGAATTACTATGTCAAGGTTAGAGAACCTAAAATTGTGTCCCTATTTATAACGATTTACTATACACGCATATATAGTTTTCCATTCTAAGGCATATTGGAGCTTTCTTGCGTTTAATAAATGAAACCTTACCACAGACATATTGTCATTGCTCGATATTGGGATAATCTTTAACGTGGGTATTGACAGTTTATTTCAACAATTGCTGAAAAGTCGATATAATTTTATACAATCAAGTAAAAGGTTTGGAACAGAACAAAAGATTAGAATTAAAAGAAACAAAGCAGTGGGAACTGAATGTTTGCATTACCTTGTCTTCCTGTTGTGTATCCGAGCCGCACAACAGTAGAAATTTGATCGATCGGGAATTTCTGCTCGTGGCAGCAATATGCAACGGTGTCTTTTTTGTCTGCTGAATATGCAAAATAAGTCTGTTATTGAAAACCTCATGATTAAACAATTTCTGTCATAACTTATGCTATAATGTAACGTTTAACAGTTTGAAACTCAATCTACTGCAACTGTTTGATAAAAAAATTAAAATGAAAAAATAGTGTTTTAGTAAAATGCATACAAAAACTTACTTTGTTCTGAATATTTACATTAGCTCCGTATGAAACAAGCACTGCCATTGTTTCTATGTAGTCTTTCATCGCAGCAAGATGTATGGGCGCCATTCCCGACTGTAACAAGGTATAAAGAGTTAACTAGTGCTTCTGTCTGTCTCACCCCCTCTCTTGCTCTCTTTCTTTCTGCGTGTATGTGCATTTGGGCGGGCGGAGTGAAGCACGGGCGGACGAAGTAAATCACGGGCGGACGGAGTGAAGCACGGGCGGACGGAGTAAAGCACGGCCGGACGAAGTAAATCACGGGCGGACGGAGTGAAGCACGGGCGGACGGATTAATTCAGTTTGTCCATCGATTTATACTGTCCGACAAGTCAAGCCATTCGCCTTTCTTCCTTCAATTCGTTTTTTTTTTTTCTCTTTTTTTCTTTCTTTACTTAGATACTATTCTTGCATATCGGATCGGTATTTCCGGTGATTTTGCCCATGCCGGAAAAACCGGTCTGGCACCCCTCCTATGCCAGACGACACTCGTGAATGACTTATGACGTAACGTTATAAACATTGTGACGTCACTTTCCTAAACGTAGCGTCGGAATATCGTTTGTTTAATATGATAATTCATCATTTTGATGAGTTTTCATTCAGAAATCTACTATAAAGTGCAAGACGGTATGCAAGAAAAAGTTTCCATCATGAGACATTTGGCTCAGATGGAAATATCCGTCAGCTCGGGTAACTGTTTCATACGGGAACTCGACAGAGCCTCGTTCCCGCCAAAACAGCTACCCCTGGTGACGGTTATCTCGATCTGAACCTCGTGCTCATGACATAATAATAGTTTCTTGCATATCGGATCGGCATTTCTGGTGATTTTGCCAATGCCGGAAAAACCGGTCTGGCACCCCTCCTATGCCAGACGACTCTCGTCAATTATTTATGACGTGACGTTATAAACATTGTGACGTCACTTTCCTACACACAACGTCGGAAAATCATTTGTTTTTCATGATAATTCATCATTTTGATAAGTTTGCATTTAGAAATCTGCTTTAAAGTGCAAGACGGTATGCAAGAAAAAGTTTCCATCATGAAACACTAGGCTCAGATGGAAATATCCGTCGCCATGGGTAACTCCAATATGCTGAAACAGTTACCCTCGGTGACGGATATTTCGATCTGAACCTCGTGCTCATGACAGAAACTATTAGTCTGTCATGAGCACAAGGTTCAGATCGAAATATCTGTCACTGAGGGTACAGTACTACCAACGGTAATTTTTACAACCGAACCATTTTGAACCGCTACCGGACCGGGAACGAACCGACCGGATCGGACCGTTATAAACCGTTAGAACCCATTGTAACCGTTCACCGCAGTTAAAAATAGCGTTTACGAACCGAAACGAAGCGTTACTATAACCGTTGCCATCACGTGGTAATAAGCGTGAGAATTCACCAATCAGCATTTAGGAAGGCGTGACATGTAAAGCGGTTATCTGAAATCAGGTTTAAGAATCGATTTTATATGAATTTTTAATTTGGCATATCTGTAGTTAATGACTGAAAGTAAAATCAACATTGCGCTTTATCAGCAGGCAACCGATAAGTATTCGGGATATCAACTACGGTTCGGTAGTATCAATAAATAACGGACTAGGTCATTAACCATTGATTATCGATTGTACTTGAATATTGCCTAGGGGAGATATTAAACTTGCCGCGTAACTTTTGTGGAAATTTTATGTTTTAATTTTAACCATTTCAACCAGAAGATAAAGAACATTCAACATTATCATTCACATTACTTGCAATTATCGATAATAATAACAATAATTAAAATAATAATAATAATAATAATGAATCTAGCGTGCACTTGTTTTTTTATATATATTCGGAAGATCACTTTACACGTGCGTAATGTTTGCTCGTGAGAATTGTTGAAAATTGTAAACCTGTTATTTTCAAGTACAGACGCACACGGCAATTCTGATGCAAAGGCATGGTATGCTTTAAAAACGTCAACTTTTTTATTTTGCGATCTTATATTCCCAAACCGTTATTCATGATCTGATAAAGACTCACATTTGACTTCGGTAGGCTTTTTTAGTTTGAAAAATAGAACAGTTTCCTTTTCAGAATATCAAATAGATTTTACGTAATCTAGTAAATGCTTGATGTTGAATGCCTTAAAAAGTATTTGATTTTCATTTTCAAACCATATTTTCCCTTCAAAATTGAAGCTGATTTGTAACATTGTCCACATCGCTTCAAAATATATTTAACAAGTTAAAAGAAATAAGGATTTATTTTGAAAAAAATACTTTTCCATTTCTGCAGTAGAATAATAACTGGGTCGTACCGATTATAGCCTCCTTAGAGGATGGTGGACCCAATAAGCACAATTACAAACAAAAAGAATAGCGAGGGGTTTCCGATTCGATTTAACGGATGTAGGAGCAATACAACTGCGTAATAATTACGTAATTTTATGGCATGCGACTTCTCTAACCTGTGAGATATTTGCCTCTCAGCCCCTTAAGCGTTCAAAATTCAAGATTCGTTACTAAAATATTAAGGTTTTTTACATGTAACAAGAATATTGAACAAACAACCTTTATGAATAAGCATTTATTATAATAAGATGAAGTATGGCAACTGAGTAAATTATTTCTTGAGTTACAATTATCTTCAAATAATGAATCTAATACTGTGGAAAACGAATGCACAAGCCCGAGTACCAAACCTTAAACCTTACATCACTCCGATAAACATGATTAAGAGATAGTCTCACTATTTCCACTTCGAAGGCAAACCGATCTTACAGGTTGAAATTTTAGAGTTGTCTGCCTTCGTCTCAGTCTTATGTGCACACATCGTCGGAACCCCCGTTAAATATTCCGTTGTCACTACTTAATATTGTCACTGGTTCACGAATTTTAAACGAAATAATTACATCAAGCAGAGTCAGCCCATCAGAACATAGAACCGCTAAAACCGATTGAAACGGTTCGCTTACCGGTCCTTTGCGGTCATCGGTCCGGTGAACGGTCCGGTGAACGGTTATGGACCGACATGACCGAACCGGAACGCAAACGCAAACGCAAACAAACCGCTAACGGAACGCAACCGGAACGCACGAGGCTCTGCCGAGTTCCCGTAAAACAGTTACCCGAAGTGACGGATATTTCCATCTGAGCCAAGTGTCTCATGATGGAAAGTTTTTCTTGCAAACCGTCTTGCACTTTAAAGTGCAAAAATGTAGATTTCTAAACACAAACTTATCAAAATGATGAATTATTAATAAAAACAAACGATTTCCCGGCGTTGTGTTTGGGAAATTGACGTCACAATGTTTTTAACATTGCGTCATAAGTAATTCAGGAGAGTCGTCTGGCATAGGAGGGGTGCCAGACCGGTTTTTCCGGTATGGGCAAAATCACCGGAAATGCCGATCCGATGCAAGAAACTATTAATGCTACTTCCTTAATCAGTTATTTCAAATAGCAAAAATTCACATTCTTCATTTATAAATTACTGATTTATAAACACAAATGTTCATGAAATAGAACCTAACAAATAGGTAAGATTATCATACCAGCGTTATTAATTAAGAAATAATCTATGGCTTGGAGTGCTTTATCGAAATTGAAGCATTCCCCGGAGGTGATGTGCCTGGCAGAATAATTTACGAGGGCGAAGCCCGAGTGATTTATTACGCAGGCACATTACCGACGGGAAATGCTTCAATTTCGATAAAGCACTCCAAGGCATAGATTATTTCGATTCTTAGAAGCCGATTTTTTGAAAACTATCGTAACTACTACGAACCCTTTTTCAGTTCGGCGGTAATTTGTAAAATAGCATAAATAGTGGCTGTTGGAATTCACTCCCCTATTCAGGCAACCATTCAAGATATAACAAAAATGTTGTTGAATAAACACATGTTACAATAAATAAGGCAGTGAAAACCTAGTTACTAATCATTTAAAATATAAAAAGAAATACCTGACTGACATTATGCAGAAGACGTCAGATTCAGAACCTAGCAAAGCAGACAATCGATTTAAATGCGTACCGTTAATTTGAACTGTACAACGTTTTAACGTGGAGTAATGACGTCAGTGTGATGACGTAAACGTTTTCATTGATAGTTTTGTCTCCAGGAATCAAAACGTTGTATGACTGTTAATCCTGAATTTCTTGGCCTTTTTAAGGAAAACAAGGTGAGGGTATTCTAAGGCTTACTTGACACAACCAAAAATAATATTTTTAAATCTTTTTTATGCGACTCATGTATTTATACTGATATTATTTACATTTCTATATTTTATTTTTGCGCGGGAGTAAATTAGAAAAGTCGGAAGGAGCTACTTCCATGTTCGAAACTCCGCCTTCTTTTCCGAGTGCTTTAATCATATTAATGCACTCGAATTGACTATAGAAATATACCATAGGCATATCAGAATGTATTTTACAATCTTTTAAACCTTTAATCCATACATAGAAGCATCTCATACCGAATATTGATTTTTCTCTGCAAGTAAGACTTTACTTTGTTTTTTAATTTTTATTACTTCCCATACTCGCCACAATTTATTGAACAGAGTGAATCTACCATGTTCATGAACTGTGGATCAGGAAATCCCATTCTGGGGTTGAGATACGTCAAAAAAAAACAACGAGGCTCTGTCGAGTTCTTTGGGATGTTTCTCAACCCGTGGGTGGGATTTCCTTCTGCACAACTCATTGAACATAGTAGATTTATTTTCTCACCGTTTTGATAGCATTTTCATCGCAGTGGCAATATTACTTTATTCTATTCTATTCTATTCTATTCTATTCCGTGTTTTGCGCAAAAATACTTACTCGAGTCGTAGCACTCTTTCTCCGCTACACAAAACAATTCAAACATATTTCCCTGTTAAAATTAACATTTAATAAACAAAAACAACATACACTTCGAATCAATATTATACAAGACACAACAGTCTAATCAAATAGTTATGTTTCAAATCAATGCTTTTAAATTGGTAACTTAAAATTTTACGCAACATACATGAGTCATTGATTGTGTATTTAAGAAATAATAAATGTGTCCCTGTATTTTATCGTTTAATAAAATACAGTCAGGAGTAAGAATGCGTAGTAATTAAATCACGAGTGCGTAGCATTCGAACGACTAAATAAAAAATGTGTCACTGTATTTTATCGTTTAATTAAAATACAGCAAGGAATGCGGATGCGTAGCTTAAATCACGTGTGCTATATACAGTGATTTAATTTCGCATCAACACGGCTGTATTTTATTTAACGATAAAATACAGAATGCATTTATTATTTCGATTCTAACAAGAAATTGTCTTTTAAAATGCAACGTAACTATGTTTGACGTGTAGCAACATTCCGTAGTAACTTACAAGCACGGAATGCGATTGACGTATCACATTTACCTACTTTTTCCTGGGTAAAACGTGATCTGTACTACTACGCGTTAAAATAATGTATAGCTTCTTTCTCATTCTATAGACAATTATTTCACACTAGTTACGGACTTCATTGGATAAGAGAAGTCACATGGTGACCCACTATTTTTCTATAGTGGTGAAGTAAAATACCCACTAATGGCACATAAGAACAAAATGGACAGTTTGGCCCGTGCAGCATAAAAATGCACGAAAATGCACTCCTTTACCATAACAATAAAAAATCATTATAATGTTGACAAATACGATGTACATGAATATTTTACTTTGAATCTGATTTATAAAAAAGGTTATTATTGAACGATTTACCCCACCCAACTCATCTGGGTGAAGATAAGTGATGGAAGGGGGTTGACGAAATAAATCAGTTATTGGGTTTGTTACTGACCCACTACGGAAATATAGGGGGTCTGTAGGATTAAAAGAGGCGAGTCGATTTTTCGCATAACAAACACAGAATAATGGCGGTCGTGTTATAATTAACGATAAAATATTGGGTAAATTTATTATTTCGATTCTAACAAGTCATTGTCTTTTAAAATACTATCCCGAACTATGTTTGAACTCGTAGCAGTACATCATTGTTAACTTCACAAGCACGAAATGCGATTGGACGCGCTGTTTACATACGTCACGTCATTACGTCACTTCACGTTGTCCTGTGGATAAACGTGACTGTATTTTATCGTAAGATAAAAGATAAAATGAAACTATTCCCAATTTTTTTTCTACTCTATACTCGTATTAGAATCAAATTCCAATATCAACTCCCACTATAAATGGTGTTTGCCTGGTCCTTTATCATTGGATAAGAGTAATAGTCACTGTAGAATGGTTGGGACCCAATTGAAAATAAAATTCTTCTAATTTTTATTAAAAAGTGCTTTAGGAATTAACAAGAGCTGTCCCTCACTAATGGCAAATAAAAACAAAATGGGCCTCACAGTTTGTGCCCCCATGTGCAGTCAATATTAATTTTAAAATGCATCCAAAATGACAGAGTAATCACCATACATATCCATAACAATAAAAAAAGTTGACGACCTTAGGTAGGGACTTGGGTCTTGCGACAAATACGCTTGATGTGCTAGACATTTGTGCCAAGTTATTTTTAAACCTTGAAAGCATAGTAAATTTATAGGCCGGACAAAATGTATGATATATACAGGATTATTACCTATAAACTCTAACGGTGGTAGGTGGGGTTTGCACGCGACACGTCATCTTGGGTGAAGATAAGGCATTGCCAAATTGGGTTTATTCAAGGCATGACAAAGTTAAAGTCAGTTCACATTGGGTCATATTGCTTACTATAGAGGACCATTACCTTAAACTATAAGGGTGACCTTGACTTAGATTAAGGAGTGGGTCTGCACGCGACACGTCGCGATTGCGTAACAAACATGGCAAGTTATTTTAAATCCTTAATGATAAAAGTTACGTCAGGATCGATGTGTGCATAGAATTAACGATAAAATATTGGCGTCAAATTTATTATCTTCGACCTTCTAGACGCGTCATTTTATTCTAGAAATTTGTGCCAATTATTCCAAAACCTATTTTCAACTCGAAGCAGTACATCATTGTTACTTCACAAATGCTGAAATGCGATTGGACTTCAAGCACATTACGTGAAAACCATACCTTACATACGTCACGTCACCTTAGGTCGGATGTGCTTCGCGCGACACGTCGTCTTGATGTGATAAACTGTGCCAAATGTATTTTAAAATCGTTCAAGGCATGAAAAGATACAGTCAGGACACGAAATATATGCTTATATGGGGGAATCCATTACCTTCCCTAAGTATGACCTTGACCTTTATAGGGAGGGCGCGACACGTGTTTGATGTGCTAACAGCCAAGCCATTTTAAAATCCTTATTAGAATCACAATTTCAATCCTTTTAATCAATTAGAGGAACCATACCTCAACTATAAGATGGCTGACCTTTGGCTGGTGGGTCTTGCACGCGACACGTCGTCTTAGTAGACATGTGTGCCGAGTACATTTTAATCATATCATAAAAGTAATAGATTACTGTATGGACACGAACCTAGGATTGGGATGAAAGTGTCTGATTTAAACATACAAGTTATTTCCTCTCAATAAAAAAAAAACAGGGGCGAGAATTGTTTTAGGGGGGGGGGGCGGGGGCGGGCGGACAGACGGACAGACGGTCAGACGGACAGACGGTGCGATTTTATTAAAAACTGCTTTAGATGAATAAAAATGATCTAACAAAGAAAATGAATACGCTAATAATCCCCTATGTTTAACTGAAAAATGAAAAATAAAATACAGACATTTTTCGATTTTGATTTGATGTGCTGGCGGCTTGTAATCTAGCGATGAGAGATAAGCGGTAAAGGATAAGATTATTTATCACCGGTATATATTTATCACCGTATATACATGTATACGCGGTAAATGTCTCATAGGTAAGAAAATTGTATCGATTTAAGACATTTTCGTCTCACAGACAACCCACGTGTTTTATATTATCTTAAATGAATTTATGAATATATGAGCCACAATCTGTTTTAGTTTAAACGAAACTATGTTTTTGAAACGTTCCAGGCTTTAAAGTCTACTTGCTAGATTTTACTTTAAAGTATTTAATGGCACTGTTCTTCATTCATTTTCATAAAAATAATTGTTCTACTCACGTTATCGAATAAATCTGTTCTTGCGCCATGTTCCAGCAGCAGCACCAGTGATGCAATGTCAGCCGACTTACAACAGAGGTGTACAACAGAGCACCCCGTCTAAAAATACATTTAGTATTCTGTACTTTAAGATCTAATGAACACTTTTCTTATTTCGACCGTTCAGTAGATTCACAGATTTTAATTTTTCCTCAAAAAAAGACATTTTTCTTACCTGAACTTTTGTTCCATGGTCAATTTGGATGTTACAATTATCAGAAGCACATGTTTAACCAAGAAAGGGGCGTGGCAACGTTGAGGTATTAAACACTGTATTATCATTACTATATCATTAACTCTACTACTGTATCTTCAAAGCAAAGTCAATGTGACACTAAATGAGGCTAAAACTTCAAAATATAAATATCTCTTTTATAAAAGAACTGCCTTCTCTTTAATAAACACAAAACAATCCCAAAATATATTATAAATAACCAACCTTATCATCCTTGGCATTAATGTTTGCTTTGCCCTCCTTGACCAAACTCTCTAGCGTCACGGCGTCACATCTTCTAGCCGCCTCTAAAAGCTTCCGGTCGAAGCCCGAGCGTCCCGTGGCCATACAAACTACTTCACTTCCGATATAAAATTGCAAATTATAAATAATTTCATAGATAGTCCGTTTGCGTGTTCGTTTTTTGCATTTTGAAACTATACCAATACTTGCTCCATGCCTTGCTTAGTTTTTGATATTTTTGTCAAATAAATCTCCAGATATCGTTTGTTGAAGCAAACTTCGAAATAATGTTTATTGGAGTTAATATCCGAGAACTTTCCTGTGAGGGTTTGCTGCGGTAAAATTCAAATATCTTCCTTATATAGTTTGTTTGAGCAATGTTTTGACTGTCATAAATAAAGTTAATACAATCATAGCACTTTCACACGCTTCATATTAAATGTTGCCCATATTAAATCCAATAAAATATTACGTATTCCTGTATCATTTAATGCATATTTACTTGAATCAATATTGTCAAATGCTCTCTAACATCGGGAGTTAAATTATGAACAGAGATCGATACCCGTCCTACTTTAAAAATAAATGTTTATGTCGTTAAGTTTTGTAACAATCAACAATGGGTTAAGGTTTTAGTTAATAAATGGACCATTAAGATTTTTAAGAGATTTAAATGACCTAAAATGTTTACGACGAAATTATGGGTGAAAGTTTGCAATTCCTACATCACGATCAAATATATCAATGAATAGGTTCCTTGTTTTGCGTGTCAGACCCATGATCATTGTTAAAGCAACTGAATAAAATCCCATTTGGTGGAAATTATTTTTTGCTTCAACAGTTTTGCGACTAATGAATGAAACAGTATGTTTGATAGGTAACTGTAATTTACATCGATTAGGACTTCAGTTCTTGATATCATATACTAGTTAATACAGAAAGCTTACTTCCTATAGATATATAATTATATTTCTAAATAATAAAAGTAAAACAAATAACTAAAATAACAACAACAACACAATAATGATGATGACAATAATAATGATAATAACAAGTAAACTATGATACCGGTTTAAATGTGTATATTTTACAAATGTGTATTAATATCTAACACTTATTTAAAATAAGTCGTCAGAAATCAGAGGAATAAACTGATTGACTGACTGACGATATACTTACTTACTGGGCCCAATAAACATTTAGACGTTAAGTTTTATGGGGGCACCCACACCCCCGTACGTAATATTTGAGGATGCTGCCACTATACCATGCTGCTTGTTCATTTCCGAGATAACTGATCCAAAACCTACATTAAAACAACAGTCCTAATCAATGGGGACCGCTGAACTGGAATCTATCCTAGCTGACTATAATTATATTCCTTTGATAAAACATTTATATAAATCATGTATGAAATTTGTTAACTGTTTATGATTACCCGTAAAATGGCCCAACAAACAATTTGTTCATGTCGCAGTTAGGAATAGCTAGACGAATAACGTTCTACAATTCAAGTTTGTACATTTATTTACAGTAAAACAGATTCTTTAAACAAATGTGTGAGTTTTAAAGAAGACTTAATCCACTTACAAGTTTTACAAAAATTGTTCGAGCGCAAATTATTCAGTCATTATTTCAGAATTTCTCAGACAAATGATTCCTCATACTAGCAGAAAATAAAGAAAAAACCCAAATCATGTAAGCAAACATGTAAGCTAAATCAATCATGTAAGCAAAACATGTAAGCTGATTAAATCATGTAATCAAAACATATAAACAGTATTGGTTTCCTGGAACGCAATGTACGTGCTTCAGGCCGAGTCAGCAAAATCAAAATATATTTATATTGTCTTAGACCACACCTGCTACCACTTAAGGTATTCAGCATGTGTCCGGACAGGACGGACGAGTCGATTTCTATATGCCACCCGAAGTTCCTTCGGGGGAATAAGGATTACACCCAGTAAATAACTGATCAATTGTCAATTCATATTCAGGTAACACAACTGATCCTAGGCTAAACAACATATTATCTGAAGTATTGGTTCTGAATTAACATTTCTACTCTATTTCAAATCGTTTTCCTCGTGCAAAGCGTGCATGACCTTTCTAGCGTAACAAGGGCGATTGAGTTATGTCCTAAAATTGAGACTATATAATATTTCAGGCCAAACACAAAATTTAATGTTTGACTTGGGTTTAAACAAAAGGAAAAGAGGAAATGTTTTCGATACATTTTCACATTGAGTAAGCACCAAAAGTGAAATTTGCACGAGTGGTTATTTCGCAAGTCGTAAAAAACACTTTTGGTACTTACTCGGCTCATGTATTTCAATCTTTCACACAACCAAGCAGTTATCCTCTTGGGCAACGGTTTATAGATAAGTTCCGTCTTGTGTAATATGCGACATCGTTTCTTTGACTTTTATTTACAAACGCCCAGTAGAAAAACATTACTCGAGTTTACACTAAAGTGCATTTTTTCACATTGATGCGGTTTAAAATAGAAAGTAAAAGGATCGTATCAGAAATTTATAAATATGACATTGGTAGCCTTGATGCAGTTGCGGCTTATATGGTTCTGGCCGGAAGCAAACATTATAAATACTTTAAAATATATAATTTATACTTTGGAGAAGCGTTTAATGTAAGAAAGCCGCCAGAGGTTGGCGGAGCCTTTATCATAAAACTGGTACCATATAAGATATGTGATTAAATGACCATCTTTTAATAGTATATGAGAAAAGGGAGCAATGAGCAGTGACTCAAGCACTGAGCATTGCATTTTATATCTAGAGGATAATACACGGCTGAGCCGGGCTGGACCGTCAAAGTAGCAGTAGCAAAATCGTGAAGTTGGCAGTAGCGTTAGCTGGCAGTAGTAAAAACGTGAAGTGAGCAGTAGCTGGCAGTAGCAGAAGAAAATCGTGAAAACCACAGAAGCAGTAGCTGGCAGAAGCAGTAACAAAAACTTGAAGTTGGCAGTAGCAGTAGGTGGTAGTATCAGTAGCTAACAGTAGCAGTAGAAAATAAGTGAAGTTGGAAGTAACGGTAGCAAAATCGTGAAGTTGGCAGAAGCAGTACTTGCCAGCAGCAGTAGCAAAAACGTAAAGATGACAGAAGCAGTAGCTGGCAGTAGCAGTAGCAAAAACGTGAAGTTGGAAGGCAGTAGTTGGTAGTAGCAGTAGCAAAAACTAGAAGTTTGCAGTAGCAGTAGCTGGCAGTAGCAGTAGCAAAATCGTGAAGTTGGCAGTAGCAGTAGATGACAATGGCAGTGGCAAAACAGAAGTTGGCAGTAAACAAAAACGTGAGGTTGGTAGTAACAGGAGTTGGCAGTAGTAATAGCAGTAGCAGAAACGTGAGGTTGCCAGTAGCAGTAGCTGGCAGTAGCAAACATGTGAAGATGACAGAAGCAATAGCTGGCAGCACAGGTAGCCAAAACGTGAAGTTGGCAGTAGCAGAATCTAGCAGAAGCAGTAGCAAAATCGTTAAGTTGGCAGTAACAGTAGAATAATCGTGAATTTGGCAGTAACAGTAGATGGAAGACGCCTTAGCAAAATCGTAAAGTTAAAGTAGCAGTAGCTGACAGTGGCAGTAGCCAGTAGCAAAATTGTTAAGTTGGCAGTAGCAGTAGCTGGCAGTAGCAAAAACGGAAGGTTGGCATTTTCAGTACTTGGCAGTAGAAAAAACGTGAAGTTTACCGTAACAGTATCTGTCAGAAGCAGAACTTGGCAGCAGCAGTAGCAAAACCGTGAAGTTGACAGCAGCAGTACCTGGTTGTAGCAGTAGGAAAATCGTGCGGTTGGCAGAAGCAGTAGATGGCAGATGCAGTAGCAAAAACGTGAAGTTGGCAGTAGTAGTAGCAAAATCGTGAAGTTGGCAGTAGCAGTAGCAGTAGCTGACAGAAGCAGAAGACAAAACGTTAAGTTGGCAGGAGCAGTATTTGGCAGTAGCAGAAGAAAATCGTGAAGATCACAGTAGCAGTAGCTGGCAAAATCAGTGACAAAAACGTGAAGTTGGCAGTAGCCGTAGCAATATCGTGAAGTTGACAGTAGCAGGAGGTGGCAGAAGCAGAAGCCAAAACGTTAAGTTGGCAGAAACAGTACTTGGCAGTAGCAGAAAAAACGTAAAGTTAACAGTAGAAGTTTCTGGCAGTAGCAGTAACAAAAACGTGCAGTTCGTCGCAGTAGCAGTTGCTGACAATATTAGCTGCCAAAACGTGAAACAAGCAGTAGCAGTAACTGACAGTAGCAGTAGCAAAACAAGAAGGTGGCAGTAGCTTTAACTGGCACAAGCAGTAGCAAAATAGTGAAGATGGCAGTAGCGGTACTTGACAGAAGCAGTATCAAAAACGTGAAGTTGGCAGTAGCACGAGCAAAAACGTGGAGTTGACAGTAGCAGTAGCTGGCGGTAACAGTAACAAAAACGTGAAGTTGGCAGTAGTAGTAGCAAAATCGTGAAGTTGGCAGCAGCAATAGCTGACAGTAGCAGTAACATAAACGTGCAGTTCGCAGTAGCAGTTGCTGACAATAGTAGCAGCAATAACGTGAAACTAGCAGTAGCAGTAACTTCCAGTATCATTAACAAAACATGAAGTTGGCAGTAGCTGTAACTGGCGGAAGCAGAAGCAAAATAGTGAAGATGGCAGTAGCAGTACTTGACAGTGGCAGTATCAAAAACGTTAAGTTGGCAGTAGCAGAAGCAGAACCGTGGAATTGACAGTAGCAGTATCTGGGAGTAGCAGTTACAAAAACGTGAAGTTGGCAGTAGCAGTAGCAAAATTGTGAAGTTGGCAATAGCAGTAGCTGACTGTAGCAGTAACATAACATGCAGTTCGCATAAGCAGTTACTGACAATAGTAGCAGCAAAAACGTGAAACTAACAGTAGCAGTAACTAACAGTAGCAATAGAAAAACATGAAGGTGGCAGTAGCAGTAACTGGCAGAAGCAGAAGCAAAATAGTGAAGATGGCAGTAGCAGTACGTGACAGTAGCAGTATCAAAAACGTGAAGTTGGCAATAGCAGAAGCAAAACAATGGAATTCGGAGTAGCAGTATCTGGCAGTAGCAGTAACAAAAACGTGAAGTTGGCAGTAGCAGTAGCAAAATTGTGAAGTTGGCAGTAGCAGTAGCTGGCATAAGCAGAAGCAAAAACGTAAAGTTGGCATTTTCAGTACTTTGCAGTAGCAGTAGAAAAAACATGAAGTTTACCGTAACAGTATCTGGCAGTATCAAAAACGTGCAGATGGCAGTAGCAGCAGCTGATAATAACAGCAGCAAAAACGTTGGCAGTAGCAGTAGCTAACAGAAGCAGTAATATAAACGTGCAGTTCGCAGTAGCAGTTGCTGACAATAGTAGCAGCAAAAACGTGAAACTAGCAGTAGCAGTTGCTGACAGTTGCAGTAGCATAAATATGAAGGTGGCAGTAGCAGTAACTGACAGTAGCAGTAGCAAACAGTGAAGATGGCAGTAGCCATACTTGGAAGAAGCAGTAGCAAAATCGTGAAGTTGGCAGAAACAGTAGTTAGAATTAGCTGTTGCAAAATCGTGAAAGTAACAGTAGCAGTAGCTGGCGATGGCAGTAACTAATACGTGAAGTTGGAGAAGCAGTAGCAAAAAGGTGCAGTTGTCAGTAGCAGTAGCAGAAACGTGGAGTTCGTAGTATCAGTACTTGACAATAGCAGTAGCTAATACGTGAAGTTGGCAGTAGCATTAGCATAACATGAAGGTGGCAGTAGCAGTAACTGACAGAAGCAGAAGCAAAATAGTGAAGATGGCAGTAGCAGTACTTGACAGTGGCAGTATCAGAAACGTGAAGTTGGCAGCAGCAGAAGCAGAACCGTGGAATTGGCAGTAGCAGTATCTGGGAGTAGCAGTTACATAAACGCGAAGTTGGAAGTGGCAGTAGCAAAATCGTGAGGTTGGCAGTAGCAGTAGCTGACAGAAGCAGTAACATAAAGGTGCAATAAACTAACAGAAGTTAGCAGCAAAAGCAGTAGCAAAAACGTGAAGTTGGCAGTAGCATTAGCATAACATGAAGTAACAGTAGCAGTAACTGGCAGAAGCAAAATAGTGAAGATGGCAGTAGCAGTACTTGACAGTGGCAGTATCAAAAACGTAAAGTTGGCAGCAGCAGAAGCAGAACCGTGGAATTGGCAGTAGCAGTATCTGGGAGTAGCAGTTACAAAAACGCGAAGTTGGCAGTAGCAGTAGCAAAATCGTGAAGTTGGCAGTAGCTGACAGTAGCAGTAACATAAAGGTGCAGTTCGCAGTAGCAGTTGCTGACAATAGTAGCAGCAAAAAACGTGAAACTAGCAGTAGCAGTAACTGACAGTAGCAGTAGCAAAACATAAAGGTGGCAGTAGCAGTAACTGGCAGAAGCAGAAGCAAAATAGTGAGGATAGCAGTAGCAGTACGTGACAGTAGCAGTATCAAAAACGTGAAGTTGGCAGTAGCACTAGCAAAACCATGGAGTTCGGAGTAGCAGTAACTGGCAGTAGCAGTAACAAAAACGTGAAGTTGGCAGTAGCAGTAGCAAAATTGTGAAGTTGGCAGTAGCAGCAGCAAAAACGTGAAGTTGGCATTTTTAGTACTTGGCAGTAGCAGTAGAAAAAACGTGAAGTTTACCGTAACAGTATCTGGTAGTATCAAAAACGTGCAGATAGCAGTAGTAGAAGCTGATCATAGCAGCAGCAAAAGCGTTGGCAGTAGAAGTAACTAACAGAAGAAGTAACATAAACGTGCAGTTCGCAGTAGCAGTTGCTGACAATAGTAGCCGCAAAAACGTGAAACTAGCAGTAGCAGTTGCTGACAGTTGCAGTAGCATAAATATGAGGGTCGCAGTAACAGTAACTGACAGTAGCAGTAGCAAAAAGTGAAGATGGCAGTAGCCGTACTTGGAAGTAGCAGTAGCAAAATTGTGAAGTTGGCAGTAACAGTAGTTATAATTATTTGTTGCAAAACCGTGAATGTAACCGTAGCAGTAGCTGGCGATAGCATTAACTAAAATGTGAAGTTGGAAAGCAGTAGCAAAAAGGTGAAGTTGTCAGTAGCAGTAGCAGAAACGTGGAGTTCGTAGCAGCAGTACTTGACAGTAGCAGTAGCAAAAACGTGAAGTTGGCAGTAGCACGAGCAAAAACGTGTAGTTGACAGTAGCAGTAGCTGGCAGTAACAGTAACAAAAACGTGAAGTTGGCAGTAGCAGTAGCAAAATTGTGAAGTTGGCAGTAGCAGTAGCTGACAGTAGCAGTAACATAAATGTGCAGTTCGCGGTAGCAGTTGCTGACAATAGTAGCAGCAAAAAGTGAAGATGAAACTAGCAGTAGCAGTTGCTGACAAGTTGCAGTAGCATAAATATGAAGGTGGCAGGAACAGTAACTGACAGTAGCAGTAGCAAAAAGTTAAGATGGCAGTAGCCGTACTTGGAAGTAGCAGTAGCAAAATCGTGAAACTAGCAGTAGAAGTAACTGACAGTAGCAATAGCAAACCATGAAGGTGGCAGTAGCAGTAACTGGCAGAAGCAGAAGCAAAATAGTGAAGATGGCAGTAGCAGTACGTGACAGTAGCAGTATCAAAAACGTGAAGTTGGCAGTAGCAAAAGCAAAACCATGGAATTGGGAGTAGCAGTATCTGGGAGTAGCGGTAGCAAAATTGTGAAGTTGGCAGTAGCAGTAGCAAAAACGTGAAGTTGGCATTTTTAGTACTTGGCAGTAGCAGTAGAAAAAACTTGAAGTTTACCGTAACAGTATCTGGTAGTATCAAAAACGTGCAGATGGCAGTAGCAGCAGCTGATAATAGCAGCAGCAATAGTGTTGGCAGTAGCAGTAGCTAACAGAAGCAGTAACATAAACGTGCAGTTCGCAGTAGCAGTTGCTGAAAATAGTAGCAGCAAAAACGTGAAACTAGCAGTAGCAGTTGCTGACAGTTGCAGTAGCATTAATATAAAGGTGGCAGTAGCAGTAACTGACAGTAGCAGAAGCAAAAAATGAAGATGGCAGTAGCCGTACTTGGAAGTAGCAGTAGCAAAATCGTGAAGTTGGCAGAAACAGTAGTTAGAATTAGCTGTTGCAAAATCGTGAAAGTAACAGTAGCAGTAGCTGGCGATAGCAGTATCTAAAACGTGAAGTTGGAAAGCAGTAGCATAAAGGTGAAATTGTTAGTAGCAGTAGCAGAAACGTGGAGTTGGCAGTAGCAGTAGCTGGCAGTAACAGTAACAAAAACGTGAAGTTGGCAGTAACAGTACTTGACAGTAGCTGTATCAAAAACGTGAAGTTGGCAGTAGCAGTAGCTGGCAGTAACAGTAACAAAAACGTGAAGTTGGCAGTAGCAGTAGCTGGCAGTAACAGTAACAAAAACGTGAAGTTGGCAGTAGCAGTAGCAAAATCGTGAAATTGGCATTAGCAGTAGCTGGCAGGAGCAGTGTCAAAATAGTGCAGTTCGAAGTAGCAGTTGGTGACAATAGTAGCAGCAAAAACGTGAAAATAGCAGTAGCAGTAACTTCCAGTAGCATTAGCAAAATATGAAAGTGAAGATGGCAGTAGCCGTACTTGGAAGTAGCAAAATCGTGAAACTAGCAGTAGAAGTAACTGACAGTAGCAATAGCAAACCATGAAGGTGGCAGTAGCAGTAACTGGCAGAAGCAGAAGCAGAAGCAAATAGTGAAGATGGCAGTAGCAGTACTTGACAGTAAGAGTATCAAAAACGTGAAGTTCGCAGTAGCCGAAGCAAACCTTGGAACTTGCAGGTAGCAGTATCTGGGAGTAGCAGTAACAAAAACGTGAAGTTGGCAGTAGCAATAGCAAAATTGTGAAGTTGGCAGTAGCAGTAGCTGACAGTAGCAGTAACAAAAACGTGCAGTTCGCAGTAGCAGTTGCTGACAATAGCAGCAGCAAAAACGTAAAACTAACAGTAGCAGTAACTGACAGTAACATTAGCAAAACATGAAGGTGGCAGTAGCAGTAACAAAAACGTGAAGTTGGCAGTAGCAAAAGCAAAATTGTGAAGTTGGCAGTAGCAGGAGCTTGCAGTAGCAGTAGTAAAGTCGTAAAGTTGTCTGTACCAGTGGCTGACAGTAGCAGTAGCAAAAACGTGATGTTGGTCGAAGCAGTATTAAAATCCTGAAGTTGGCAGTAGCAGTTGTAAAATGGCAGTTAGCAGTAGCAGTAGCGGGCAGTAGTAGTTGCAAAATCGTGAGGTTGGTAGATTCTACTGTTACTGCCAACTACTGCTACTCCAAACTTCACGCTTTTGCTTCTTCTACTGCCAGCTGCTGCTACTGCAACTATTGCGTTTTTGCTACTGCTACTGCCAGCTGCTGCTACTGCCAACTTCACTTTTTGATATTGTTACTTCTAACTACTGCTACTGCCATAATCATGAAGTTTGCAGAAGCAGAAGCAAATTCATGAAGTAGGCAGTAGCAGTAGTTGGCAGTAGCAGTAGCAAATTCATAAAATTGGCAGTAGCAGTAGCCGGCAGTAGAAGTAAAATCGTAAAGTTGGCAGTACATAATACTGCAACTACTATTGCTGCCAGTTTTACGATTATGCTGCTGTAAATTCAAACTAATGCTATTCCTTACTTCACGTTTTTGCTTCTGCTACTGCCAGCTGCTGCTACTACTGCTAACTTAACGTTTTTCTACTGCAACTGTCAGCTTCAACTACTGACAACTTTACATTTTTAGTACTGCTCCTGCTAACTTCTGCTACTGCTACTGCCAACTTCACGATTTTGCTACTACCAGCTACTGCTACTACCAACCTTACATTTTTTGCTACTGCTACTGCCAACTACTGTTACTTTCACCTTCACTTTCTTGCTACTGCCAAGTACTGCTACTGCCAACTTTGTGTTTTTGCTACTGCTCCTGCTTACTTCTGCTACTGCTACTACCAACTTCACGATTTTGCTACTACCAGCTACTGCTACTACCAACCTTACAATTTTTGCTACTGCTACTGCCAACTACTGTTACTTTCACCTTCACTTTTTTGCTACTGCAACTGCCAAGTACTGCTACTGACAACTTTGCGTTTTTGCTACTGCTACTGTCAACTTCGCTAATGCTAACTTCATGTTTTTGCTACTGATACTGCTACCTACTGCTACCGCCAGCTACTGCTACTGCCAACTTCACTTTTTTGCTACTGCTAGCAACTGCTACTGCCAGCTTCTGCTTCTGTTAACATCACGTTATTGCTACTGTTACTGTCAATATCTGCTACTGCCAACTTCACATTTTTGCTAATGCTAACTATTGCTACTGCTTTTGCCAACTTCATGATTTTCTACTGATACTGCAAATTTCAGGTTTTTGCTACTGATACTGTAACCTACTGCTACCGCGAACAACTGTTACTGCCAAGTTCGCGCTTTTTATTGTGTAACTGCCAGCTTCTGCCACTCCCTACCTCACCAATTTTGCTACTGCCAGCTAATGCTACTTCAACAACATGTTTCTGCTACTACTACTGCCAAGTACTGCTGCTGCCTACTTCACGTTTTTGCTACTGCTACTGACAGCAACTGTTACTGCCAACTTCAAAATTTTACTCCTGCTACTGCTTACTTCTGCTTATGCCTCTGCAAACCTCACGTTTTTGCTGCTGCTACTGCCAATTTCACGATTTTGCTAGTGTTACTGCCAGCTTCTGCTACTGCCACCTTCACGTTTTTTTACTGCTAAGGCCAACTACTGCACTGTTAATGAAGAGAACACCGGACGCGTTCACATGTGTTCAATTTCGGAACATTATGTGTTATACTTTGAATATCTGTGTTCAGTACAGGCGTTCTCTGAACTATTTGAACACTTATAACTTGAACGCCAATGTTCAATGATAGTCCTACATACTAGACAACATCATATACTTTGACTGTTTGAGTATTGGGATAAGTTCTTTTGTCAAAAGGTTGTCAGACAATGTTACATTTATGCAGCTTGTGACATAATGATACTTTAATAATTAAAACATTATAGGATGGAACATAATATGAACAGTTGCGTTCATCGGATGTTCTAATCGAGAACGCCCATGTTATGTCTAAAAATAGATTCCTGAGACAGTTGATGACGTCAGAATGAGCGTCCACAAGAGGGCGCCAGTTCAAGTAAACATGGACGAAAATACAAAATTTCAAGCCGTTGTGAGACACGAAAAGTAAGTTGTTTTATTACTAACCATGTATATGTTATCACATAATTGAAATGTTAATAAACGCTATAGCGTCTGCTAAGCGAGTTTAAGCAGAATTTGAGATTAATAGAGACTCAATAATTACATGTTGCATTTGACAAGACTGAATGTTCATATTTGCAGGAGCTCTAAGAGGAATGGAAAAACTGGCCCGTTAAATCTAGAAGTATGGACCATATAAAAGTATTTCCAATTGAGACGATGGCATATCGTAGTCATCCGCTTAAAAAAGCGACTCCTGAAGGAAGTCCTGAACATGCTCCCTTAAAGATTGAACAGACGTAAGTGTTCTGATAAAATAATGCATGTGTAACCCTATTATCGGATATTATATATCACAGTTTGATTTAAGATAATTAGGAATTAAACTGTAACAGCGATAGTACATCAGGCATGAAATGACCATTACCTATATTTTGTTGATGTTCTTGCTCTCTAGAAATGTGATACATATATATCTGTGATTCTTCATTAAAAGGTAGACATATAAAGACAGTAAAATTTCTCTGAAATTTGCTTATTTCAGGTCCTGTAGGCGTTTAGAGAAAGTTTCGGCAAATAGAAGATGACTAGATCAAAAATTAGAGAACTTGTAGACAGCAATAAGAGCTTGTCACATATTACTGTAGCAATGATATTCAGTTCTTTCTGTTTAAAATGTGTTTATAAATAAAAACTTTTCAGTCTTAAGTGTGTTTTATTTGTCATTATCAATATCTCAGAACACGTTCTGATAACATGTGTTCTAATCTGAACCCAGTGTGTTCAGTAAATGTTCCCAGTCTTAACACTCATATCTTTAAACATGTTCTAGGTGTTCAATATCTGTTGCATTGGATTTGAACGCGTCCGGCATTAAAAAGTAAAACATATGGGTGTTCATAACATGTTCATAAAGCGAACAGTTGGGTGTTAACAATTTGAACACTAGCGTTAAAGTTTGAATGTGCCCGGTGTTTAACTACAGAACACAAAGTGTTCACATATCGAATACTTGAGTGTTAAAAATTGAACACTAGAGTTAAGATTTTGAGCGCAGTGAAGCGTTCAATATCTGTTGCAAATAGGTGTGCAAACTGTGTTCAATTCCTGAACACTTGAATTTACAGTGTGGTATTGCGCACATCACGATTTTTCAACTGCTACTGCCACCTACTGCTACTGCCAACTTCACGTTTTTGCTACTGCTTCTCCAAGCTACTCTGCTATTGCCAACTTCTCGATTTTGGTCCTGCAACTGCCAGCTACTGCTACTGCTAACTTCACGTCTTTGCTACTGTCAGCTACAGCTACAGCTACTGGTACTGCCACTGGTACTGCCACTGCTATTGCCAACTTCAAGAATTTGCTTCTACTTCTGTTAAGTACTGCTACTGCAAACTTAACATTTTGGTTCTGCTTTTGCCAGCTACTGATACTGCCAACTTCACGATTTTGCTACTGCTACTGCCAACTTCTGCTACTGCCAGCTTCATTTTTTTTCTACTGATAAGGTCAACTTCTGATACTGTGAACATCATGATTTTTCAATAGCTACTGCCAACTTCACGATTTTGCTACTGATAATGCCACCTACTGCTACTGCCAACTTCACGTTTTTGCTACTGCTTCTTCAAGCTACTGCTATTGCCAACTTCACGATTTTGCTGCTGTTACTGCCAACAAGTGCTACTGCAAACCTCACATTTTATAACTCCTACTGCAAGCTGCTGCTACTACCAACTTCTCGATTTTGGTCCTGCTATTGCCAGCTACTGCTTTTGCTAACTTCACGTCTTTGCTGATGTAAGCTTCTGCTACTGCTTCTGCCAACTTCACAATTTTGCTACTGCTACTGCCAAGTACTGCTACTGCCATCTTAACATTTTGGTTCTGCTTCTGCCAGCTACTGATACTGCAAACTTCACGATTTTGCTACTGCTACTGCAAACTTCACGTTTTTGTCACTTCAACTGCCAGCTACTGCTACTGCCAACTTCACATTTTTGTCACTGCTACTGCCAGCTACTGCTACTGCCAACTTCACGTTTTTTGCTACTGCTTCTGCCAGCTGCAACTGTGAACTTTACGATTTTGCTTCTTTTACTGATTCTGCCAACCTACAAGGCAACTCACGTTTGCTACTGCTACGCCAACACAGTTTAGCCACTGATACTGCCACCACTGCTTACCGACTAACCATTTTCTACTGCTATGCACTATGCTACGCCAACTTCACGTATTTGCTACGCTACGGCCAACTACTGATCCACCATTGCTGCTGCCAACTCAAGATATTGCAAGCTACGCCATCTACTGCTTCTGCCAACTTCACGTTTTTTTGCTACGGCCAACTACTAATACTGCCAACTTCATGATTGGCTGCTGTTACTGCCAACTTCATGAGTTTTGCTACTGCTTCTGCCAAGTCACGATTTTACTACTGATAGTGCCACCTACTGCTACAGCTAACTTCTCGTTTTTGCTGCTGTTACTTCCAACTACTGCTTCAGCAAACTACACGTTCTTGCTACTGTTATTGCTACTCCTACTGCCCACTTTTTTCATACTGTTCCTGCCAACAACTTCTTCTGCCAACTTCACAATTTTGCTGCTGATATTGCCACTTACTGCTACTGCAAACATCACAATTGTGCTGCTGCTACTGCAAGCTACTGCTACTGCTACAGCCAACTTCACGTTTTTGCCACTGCTACTGCCAACTACTGCTTCTACCAACTTCACGATTTTGCTACTGCTATTGCCAACTTCACGGTTTTGCTTCTGCTACGGCCATATATCGTTACTGCAAACTTCACGTTTTTGCTACTTCTACGGCCATTTACTACTACTGCCATCTTCACGATTTTACTACTGCTAAGGCCATCTACTGCTATTGCCAACTTCACGACTTTGCTTCTGCTACTGCAAGCTTCACGTTTTTGCTACTGCTACGGCCATCTTCTGCTATTGCCAACTTCACAATTTTGCTACTGCTACTCCTGCCATCAACTGCTTCTGCCAACATCACGTTTGCTACTGTTACGGCTAATTCCTGCTACTGAAAACTTCACGCTATTTCTATTGATACTGCCAACTACTGCTTGCGCCAATTTCACTATATTTTTACTGGTACTGCCAACGTTTTTTTCTTCTGCTACTGCTAATGCTATTGGCAACTTCACTTTTTGCTACTGTAACTGCCAACTACTGCTACTACCAACTTCACGATTTTGCTACTTCTACTGCCAGCTGCTGCTTTTGCCAACTACTGCTTATCCTAACTTAACGATTTTGCTTCTTCTGCTACAAGCTTCTGCTTCTGCTAACTTCACGTTTTTGCGACTGCAACTGACAACTTCTGCTACTGCCAACTTCACATTGTTGCTACTGCTTACTTCTGCTCATGCTACTGCCAACTTAACGATTTTGCTACTGCTACTGTAAACTTCACAATATTGCTACTGCTAGCTACTGCTTTTGCCAACTTAACATTGTTACTGCTACGGCCAACTACTGCTACTGTCAACTTCCTTTTCATTGTTTCTAACTTCTGACAACTTCAACCGATTTTGATGTTGCTACTGCCAACATGCACACTCGCCAACTGCTGCTGCTACTGCAAACTTCACGTTTTTGTTACTGTTACTGCCAACTACTGCTGCTACTGCAAACTTCACGTTTTTGTAACTGTTACTGCCAACTACTGTTACTGCCAACTTTACGATTTTGCTACTGATACTGCCACATACTGCTACTGCCAACTTTACGTTTTTTTGGCTACTGCTACTGCCATCAACAGCTTCTGCCAACTTCAAGGTTTTGCTACTGCTACTGCCAAATACTGCTTCTGCCAACTTCACGATTTTGCAACTGCTACTGCTAACTTCACGTTTTTGCTACTGCTACGGCCATATAACGTTACTGACAACTTCTCGTTTTTGCTACTGCTACTGCCAACTTCACATTTTTGCTACTGCTTCTGCCATCTACTGCTATTGCCAACTTCACGTTTTTACTACCGCTACGGCCATTTAGTGCTACTGTCAACTTCACGATTTTTCTACTGCTACTGCCAACTTCACATTTTTGCTACTTCTACTGCCAACTTAACGTTTTTTGGCTACGGCCATCTGCAGCAAATACTGCTACTGTTATTGCTAACTTCACGATTTTGCTGCTGCTACCGCCAACTTCACGTTTTTGCTACTGCTACGGCCATACTTCAAACGTTTTTACTGCCAACTTCTTGTTTTTGCTACTGCTACTGCCAACTTCACGTTTTTGCTACTGCTTCTGTCATGTACTGCTATTGCCAACTTCACGTTTTTACTACCGCTACGGCCATTTAGTGCTACTGTCAACTTCACGATAATTTTACTGCTACGCCATCTTCACGATAATTTTACTGCTACTGCCAACTTCACGATTTTTTTGCTATTGCTACTGCCAACTTAACGGTTTTTCTACTGCTACGGCAATCTACTGCTATTGCAAACTACGGCTACTGCCGCGATTTTGCTACTACTCAATTACGATATTGCTTCTGCAACCTTCACGAGTTTTTTGCTACTGCTACGGCCATCTTCTGCTACTTCAAACTTCACATTTTTACTTAGCTACTGCTACTGCCAACTGCAAGATTTTGCTACTGCTACTGCCAACTTAACGTTTTTGCTACTGCTACTGCCATCTACAGCTAGTGCCAACTTCACGATTTTGCTACTGCTATTGCCAGCTTCACGTTTTTGCTACTGCTACTGCCATCTACAGCTAGTGCCAACTTCACGATTTTGTTACTGCTATTGCCAACTTCATGATTTTGCTACTGCTACTGCCAACTTCATTTTTTGCTACTTCTACGGCCATCTACTGCTACTGCCAACTTCACGATTTTGCTACTGCTATCGCCAGATACTGTTACTGCCAACTTCACGTTTTTGCTACTGCTACGGCCATCTTTTACTATTGCCAACTTCAAATTTTTACTACTGCTACTGCCAACTTCACGTTTTTGCTACTGCTAATTCAAGTTTTGCTACTTCTACGGCCATCTACTGCTACTGCCAACTTCACGATTTTGCTACTGCTACCGCCAGATACTGTTACTGCCAACTTCACGTTTTTGCTACTGCTACGGCCATCTTTTGCTATTGCCAACTTCAAATTTTTACTACTGCTATTGCCAACTTCACGTTTTTGCTACTGCTACGGTCATATACTGCTACTGCCAACTTCACGTTTTTGCTGCCGCTACGGCCATTTACTGCTACTGCCAACTTCACGATTTTGCTACTGCTACTGCCAACTTCCATTTTTGCTACTTCTTCTGTCATCTACTGCTACTGCCATCTTCACGATAATTTTACTGCTACTGCCAACTTCATGATTTTGCTTCTGCTATTGCAACCTACTGCCACTGCAAACTTCACGATTTTGCTACTGCTACGGCCATTTACTGCTACTGCCAACTTCACGATTTTTCTACTGCTACTGCCATCTTCACGAGTTTGTTACTGCTATTGACAACTACTGCTACTGCCAACTTCACGATTTTGCTGCTGCTACTGCCAACCTCACGATTTTACTACTGCTACTGCCAACATCACGTTTTTGCTACTGCTACGGTCATCTACTGCTACTGCCAACTTCACGACTTTTCAGTATGGCACTATGGCAACAGCCATCTACTGCTACTGCCATATTCACGTTTTAACTACTAATACGGCCATTTACTGATACTGCCAACTTCACGATTTTTCTACTGCTACTGCCAGCTTCACATTTTTGCTACTTCTTCTGTCATCAACTGCTACTGCCATCTTCACGATAATTTTACTCTACTGCCATCTTGTAATACTGCTACTGCCAACTTCACGATATTGCTTCTGCTATTGCAACCTACTGCTACTGCCAACTTCACGATTTTTCTACTGCTACTGCAAACGACTGCTATTGCCAACTATGGCTACTGCCACGATTTTGCTACTACTACTGCCACTACTTCACGATTTTGCTACTGCTACTGGCAACTTCATTTTTTTGCTACTTCTACGGCCATCTACTGCTACTGCCAACTTCACGATTTTGCTACTGCAACCGCCAGATACTGCTACTGCCAACTTCACGTTTTTGCTACTGCTAGGGCCATCTTTTGCTATTGCCAACTTCAAATTTTTGCTACTGCTACTGCCAATTTCACGTTTTTGCTACTGCTTCTGCCAACTTCACGTTTTTGCTACTGCTACGCCATCTACTGCTAATGCCAACTTCACGATTTTGCTACTGCTACTGCCAGCTTCACGTTTTTGCTACTGCTACTGCCATCTACAGTTACTGCCAACTTCACGACTTTTTTTACTGCTACTGCCAACTACACTGTTTCTTCAAACTTCACGTTTTTGCTACTGCTACTGCAAACTACTGCTACAGCCAACTTTTCTTTTTCTACTGCTACTGTCAACTACTGCTACTGCCAAATTCACGATTTTGCTGCTGCTACTGCCAACTTCACGATTTTGCTACTGCTACTGCCAACTTCACGATTTTGCTACTGCTACTGCCAACTTCACGATTTTGCTACTGTTACTGCCAACAATTTTGCTACTGCTACATGTATCTGGAATGTCCTGCATTAAGATTGCACTGCCTGCAGTACATTGTGGCAGTGAATGGAATTTTATACTTTATTAGGAATGCCAAGCTGGGTTGCACTAGCAGCAAAACATTCTGGCAGTGCATTAAGTTGCCAGCTGAGAATTGTGGCAGTGAATTAGAATTTACACTATCTTTAGAATACCATGCAAGGCTTCAGTGCCAACAATGCATTCCTGCAGTACATTTAGTTTGCACTTCCAGCAGTGCATTGCGGCAGTGAATGAAAAATTACCCTATATTAGGAATGCCCTGCTGTGTGTTGGAGTGTAATTTTTTACACAATATTAGGAATGCCCTGCTTGGTTTCACTGCTACCAACCTGCATTCCGGGGCAGTATATACATTTGCACTGTCACCAGTGCATTGAAGCATTAATTCAATTTAGCACTTTATTTGGAATCAGTGCTTGGCAGTGCATTGTGGCACTGAATTAAATATTACACTATATTTGGAAAGCCCTCCTGGGTTTCACTGCAGTGCATTTTAGCAGTGAATGAAATTATACTCTGTTGAAAATGCCCTTCTGGATTTCACCACCAGCAGTGTATTGTGGCAGTGAATTAAACATTACACTATATTTTGAATGCACTGCTGAGTTTTACTACCAGCAGTGCTTTCCGACAGAACATAAAATTTGCACTGCCAGTGGTGCATTGTGGCAGCGAACTAAACTAACCTTATTATATTTGGATACCTGCTTGTTTTCACTCATCGTCGGAACCCACGGTTAATTCAATTAGGTAATGAATAGCCTGGGTTACCGAGGATGGTTTTCACTGCAATCTGTTCTTTCAAACGGTGTACTAAGTTTTCACTGTCAGAAGCGCATTGTGGCACTGAATTAAATTTTACACAATTATTTGGAATGCCTTGCTGGGTTTAACTGTCAGAGGTACATTCCGGCAGTGTATTAAGTTTGCACTGCTTCAATGTAGCAGTGCATTGTGACATTGTATGAAATTCTACATTTGGAGTGGACTGCTGGATTTCACTGCCAGCAGTGATTTCTTGCTGTGTATTAAGTTTGCACTGCCAGCAAATTGTATACTGTATTTTGAATGCCCTACTGGGTATCACTGCTAGCAGTGTATTCTGGTAGTACATCATTTTCCCTATATAAAATGAATACCCAGTGCTTAAGTCACGCTCACTGCTAACTTTTCATATATCGTTACAGTCGTGATTTTGCTGAAAACGTTCTTATGCAAGCCAGTCAGACAGGCTAACTAACTCTTTATGTAAACACATATTTCCAGATAAAAACTTTAAATAATACAAAATGTAGTTTATATTGTTATAAATCGGCACCTACCTTAAATAACTCATCGTTTTACAATATCATATACATGTATATATTACACGAATAAATCGTGGATATTGTCACTGTTACTGGAACAGGTGTTCGCAACTTTGCTCGCTTTTTGCTTCAAAATCCTAGCTGCACGATTTTGCCGTGCTCTTTGGGGCAAACAGAAATATCTTGATCACGGTCTCGAGTAGCCGATGTCTATGCGCTTCGCTCGCCCAAAATTTCATAAATAACGGCTACTCGTGATGTATCCTTTACGTAAAATGACTTAAAATCTGGTAATTGTGTGTGTGTCAGGTCTAATGCCGTCCTGGTGCTTCTTTCGCACATACTTGGCAAATCAACATTTGATTTAACCCTAGTTTATAGTGACAACATCTTGGTATATGTCTGAATTAAACCAATATCAACATAGCATATGAAATAGTTTGATCTTTAATTTGCTTACAGTTTCACTCAGATATTTTCTCTACCGTTTTATCCATGTACAGTAAACTCCGCTTATAACGAACTCATCGGGACCTTTCAACTTTGTTCCTTAAATCCGGAGTTCCTCATATCCGTATATCGAACAAGTTCCATATATACGATGTAACTATATATATCGAACTAATATATATAACGAACAAGTATTTTTGAAGTCAAATGTAATAAAATCCGAACAATCAACTATGTGCTTTTGATTTTCCTATTTTCGTTTGAAGAGTTATTAAGATGTATAAATGTTACTCTTCGTTCAGTATGAACGTTTATACTATGGCCGTAAACCAATGTAAAATAATGACAAGGATTAATAAAACACGATTTATTTTTTAATTGGCAATACTTAATACTTAAACATATACACTAAGTCACAGTTACATGTGTATACTAAGTTCACATTTTGCATTAATTATATACGTAAATTGCAGATCCAGCAAATTGACAAGTTTGTAATCTATCCGTAAATATTTTATGCATGGACAGAAATTTTAAGACTCTGTATATATAAAAAACAATTGAAGAAAGCTGACTTTTGCTCCCTTGCTATGATTTAAATATTAAACAAGGTATTTTTTTCCGATATTTGATTTCACCCTGTCTACGTGCTTTTATAGAAACGCTCACAATTGTTCATGTAAAATATAAGCACTTGAATATCGTACCTAGCAATTATGTATGTATTCTCATTTAAATGGTTTTCAAAAAAGTTATACATGTGTAATATGTTATCTTTATGAATAATAGCTACAAGTACAATGCAGACGGCAAAACAACGGATTTTTTTAACTCATCGGAACATATTCGTAGTTCGATTTATACGATTACTTTACTGTACAGTTTTCATTGTTGGGCCAACTGTTCCTTGTATCCGAAGTTTCCTTGTAACGTTATAACCATAATATTTCTACATTAAACAAGGAAGAGAAAAAATCGGGCCAAAAAACTGTTCGTTATATCCGTAGTTACGTTATATCCGGAGTCGATATATACGGTGTTTACTGTACTATGATTTACAAAGTGGTATGAGAAGCCTAAATCGGTGAAAACCGGAAGCAGGTTATTTTGTGTAGGTAACTTGCGGACCTACACTATGTGTTTGATTGCTGATTGGCTGAAACTAAGTGAATGCATACAAGAAAAAATATGTTGAATTAATCGCTGGAAGATAGATCACATATGAAATCTGAAGAGAAAAATCTGGATATAAATTATATTCAAAATATTTGGTATTTGAAAATACTGACATGTTTGGTCGGTGACCACTAAAACTGCCACAAAAAATGGGGGTGGTGTCATTCAGCTCAAAATTACTGGCATAAAGTATTGGATCACATATATAAATTTTGTTATTTTTATGTGGGACTAGGGTGATTCTATGAAATAAAGTTCAATTCAGCAGACGGTGAGATTTTAGGCAGTCGCACCGGAAGAAATCCTTATAATGTAAGTCTATGGAAATGTATTTAGGCGTCTCATACCTAGTCTGGTAGAGAGTTCTAATCTCACAACCTTATGTTAGAAATGTTCTTTGAAGAGCCGGAATATTTTGATTCACTCTCGGCAGACACGCATGTATCTTTGTAAACTCATTATGTTTCGCTACTCTCTGTTTAACCGGATATGAAAATGAATATTTTCATAGATCCCCATACAGGGGTCATGCGCAAGGATCATCTTGTCTCGGCTTTTTCTTTTATGAAAAAAAGCGAACAATGGTAAACTAAAAACATTTCAAGTTTGATAAAACCGTGTCCAAAGTCGTTTACAGTGATGTCTTAAACTGTCAGCATTTGCCTTAGATGTCTGATATTTCAGTTTCAAAGAGATATTGGCATAGCCTTTGAAGTCATACAGACAACACATATATTAAATCTACGGGAAGCTAAACATGCGTTCACTAGCACATTCGCACTAGTACGCCTCGTCGTTTCTCGGAATGATATACCCGATAGGTATTCTTATTCGCGATTGCGGCAAGAGTTCTTACACTTTCGTCGCTATCGCCACATGGTGTGTAAGCTATAAACTGACAAGGGGAGATAATACAGAGTAAACGTGTAAGAGTAAGGCGCAATACGGAATAAAGTGACTTGTTTAAAGCCACTACCTCCATGTTGCTAGTTGGAATCGAACCCAGGACCCTGTGATCCTACGGCGAACACAAAACTGCGGGGATGTTAAAAAGCCTATGATCATTATGGGTGTTACAATTGCTGGGTGTTACAATTGCTGGTTCGTCGTTTCACTCATAGTACTAAGAAAGAGATCTGAGGTTAAATACCTAGGGCATTATTTTAATGATACTGCAAACAAAAATAAGAAACGTTTTCAGCCAAAATGTTTCCGTCCAGGAGCGGCAAAAATAGAATAAATAGAACTCAGTTCTAAAATAATTCTGTAGTATATGCATCAGTTTGGACTTCTAACCATGCTTGTAGTTCAATTTTAGTCATGTTTGTACGTTTGATGTTCCAAACGAAACAAAAGAAATTAAGAATACAGAAGTTCTGGACAAATATAACACACAATCCATGGCACAAGCCATAATTTTAAAGCAGTCACCCGTCAACAAAATTTTATCAGAACGCCTACTTCGAATATGATTGGAGGTAAAGGATGTTTATGCAAAGTAAAGGATTTACATGCGAGGTAAATGACGTATATGATGCGAGGTAAAGGATGTATATGCAAAGTAAAGGATTTATATGCGAGGTAAATGACGTATATGATGCAAGGTAAAGAATGTATTTGGAAAGTAAAGGATTTACATGCGAGGTAAATGACGTATATGATGCGAGGTAAAGGATATATATGCAAAGTAAAGGATTTATATGCGAGGTAAATGACGTATATGATGCGAGGTAAAGAATGTATTTGGAAAGTAAAGGATTTATATGCGAGGTAAATGACGCATATGGTGCGAGGAAAAGGATGTTTATGCAAAGTAAAGGATTTACATGCGAGGTAAATGACGTATATGGGGCGAGGTAAAGAATGTATATGTAAAATAAAGGATTTACAAGCGAGGTAAATGACGTATATGATGCGAGGTAAAGAATGTATATGATGCAAAGTAAAGGATTTATATGCGAGGTAAATGACGTATGAAATGCGAGGTAAAGAATGTATATCAAATAAGGATTTATATGCGAGGAAAGACGTATATGGTGCGAGGTAAAGGATGTTTATGCAAAGTAAAGGATTTATATGCGAGGTAAATGATGTATGTGATGCGAGGTTAAGGATGTATATGATGCGAGGTAAATGATGTATATGATGCAAGGTAAAGGATGTATATGATGCGAGGTAAAGAATGTATATGATGTGCGGTAAAGGATGTATATGATGCGAGATAAAGGGTGTATATGATGCAAGGTAAAGGATGTATATGATGCGAGGTAAAGGATGTATATGATGCGAGGTAAAGGATGTATATGATGCGAGGTAAAGGATGTATATGCTTGCTATTGTAATTGTCCATACAACAAGATACACTTGGTTATGCATAATTACGAACGTAGTAATTCGATAGGAAACGTGTTGTCATTTTGATACGGAACGTGTTGTCACTTTGATAGGAAACGTGTTGTCATTTTGATAGGGAACGTGTTGTCACTTTGATAGGTTACGTGTTGTCACTTTGATAGGGAACGTGTTGTCATTTTGATAGGGAACGTGTTGTCACTTTGGAAACGGAAAAAATCACACAAAATACCACAATTCATCATGTAAAAGTTGCATTTAAATAGAGAAAACAAGGTTTCTGACAAGTAGCCACGTGACTTTAAACAATATGGATCCGAGTTATCTTAAATAAGCTTAAACTCCTTAAAATGTTTCGTCATCACAGAAGAAAATAATTGGCCGATAGGTCGAACATTCAACACAAAACGTGTTTTCTGGCAACAACACATTTTATTGTATCAGACAAGTGTTTTTTGAAATTGCGGACATAAACAGCAACGTTTTGATTATATCAAATCATATTCAGCAACTTCATTTTCAAAGACAAGACCACATGAAATAAAGCACTTGATAAGCCTAGAACAAGTAGTACTTTGTAACCACCCATTCACAATCTTTAAGCCAATGATTAAGTCAGTTTTGTTATATACGAAGGTTGGTCAAAAGAATCATTGACAAAAGTAATTTTAGTTTGCAAAATTTTAACCTTTTAATGTACATGACGAATCGCCATCAAAATGAAACAGAAATAAGCATATGATACATTTCCGCTATAAAATGGTGTGAAAAATCATTAAAACAGTTACAATTTGAATTTGAATAAAATACATTTAATATAGCATAACATATAATTTTGAAAATTTAAAGTTCATTTCCAAAAGGTCAACGAATTTTATCTGTTAAGTGGTTGATAAAATGCATATAAAAATAATGCTTAAAACTTCAACAAATATGCAATTGTTTCTTTAACTTAGGCCATAAGCATATCACATTATCCGTGTCATTATGTTTGGTACTCTGTACTAAAAATTTCTATCACAAAACTAGTAATCATTGCAACACTACTAGAGCGTTAGAACAGGATTTTGTGTAAAGTTTATTTAAAATATAAATGCGTTTTAGTTCTTTGCATTTATTAGAGCATTTGATGTTGTTTATGAATAGTAGTTCCGTCACGTTACATGTTTGCTAATATAAACAGTCACCACAAAGCATGCTGTATGATTGGCAGGAAGTGACGTCACCATCTAGGTCAAAACTATAAATGTTTATAAACTAGTAAAAAGTTCTAATATAACAGTCAAAGTTACAATCGTAATTTAGATACAGTTGCAACTGTAAACATCAAACATTTCATGGTTAAGCAGGGGCACTGTACATTTACTGTTATAGCTGTCATTTCCTGTTGTTGTCGCACTATTTTTACTTTTGGCCCGAATGGTACACCATAGGAAGGCATGAGAACTAATACAGTTGAAAGACGACTGGTGTAGAATACTAGTAGCAGCTATAGACTGAGTTATAGGCAAAGCTTTTTACAGATTTTATGTACATTTCACTATCCTCCAAACGTGCCCCAATGTGGGACTTTACATGTCTCACTAGTACAATATTAGAAAATGAAAATAACTGTTACATACGTTCAGCTTGCACAGGAAAACGGTTGAAAAGAACTCAACTTAACAATAACACTACAATTAATTGTAACAAGTTCTTTTTGTGCTCAGTTGTTTTCAATTAATCTGAGAAAAATGAAGTAAATTTTACTCCTCAGCATAAAAACAAAACATTTCTATAACAATAGCATTAAAAATAAATTAGGTTACCCAGGAGTGATTAAAAATAATAACATCAATAAATTAGTGAGCATATAAGGTAATGGTTGATTTCCGGTGCTGACGTCATAGATCAAAGACGTTCCATTGTAAACGTTCGAGTTAACGGAACAGAATATCTTATACGGACAATGTTGCTATGTGTAACTTGCATTACTAATGAACCATAGAAGACATATTATGTGTGATCTGAGTCGCACAACATCTCTTCAAAGACGAAACTTTCCAATTTGAGGCTATTTGTATTTCGTGGAACCCAAAGGGTTAGGGTGCCAATAACGGAAAGGCATATTGGTCTAGTAAAAATATTTTATTGTGAATACATTTCTAAAATGTAACTCACGGAAAGTAGTTCGTGCATGAAATTGTTTGTTTGTGATACATTTACCGTGTTTCGTCGCTATAGTAAAATACCAACAGTTTGACGATACGAAAGTAAAATTTTGTAATTATGAAATTCGAATCTTGATTATCTGACAAACTCACCCATTTCGGGCTCTATGCGGATTGCGTTTGTTTGTTTTGAGCAAGATGTGTCTGTTTCAGACTGGAATCTCGGAACTAGTAGTGACAAAAAGATATAAATTACCCTACAACAATTCTATCTCCTTCAAAGATGAAAACTAGGTTCACCCGCCGGCGTGATTCTATTTTTGCGATTCACACTATAGTAAAAAAATACTATCGTTAAGTCAGTAACTTATCAAAAGAAAGTGGATTGTATTATGACTTGGTTAATGGACCTCGGACATTTGGTTTGGTCCTCAGCCGTCAGCCTCGACAATAACAACGTCATTATGAAATAATTATTAGCATTATAATAATACCTGTCTTGTAACAGTTATATGTCACATGCATAATCTCGTGTAACATTCCTCCACAGGTAAATATTCCTATTAATTTTTATTACACGCATAATTCAGAGGAAGAAATTAAGCCTTTGACATTAATAGAGGAAATATGGGTAAGTAGGAAATATGTCAAATGAAGATTTTATAATGCATGTGTGTGAATTTACCAGCACGCTGCAGTAAGTTAATATCCATATATGGTTTACTTTAATTCTATTCAGAGTCTATATAGCTAATTTCTACGGAAACTTGTTCTGCGAAGGTTGGTTTGAATGCCTCACGTTTTATGGTTCTCAGTACAGCAGGAGATACAAGATCATGAACGACCTAATTAACTACTCGAAATAAAATTCTTAAACAGTGTTGTATGCATTGTTAACGTAAAAGTTTACAATATGATGAAGTGAATCACCTTTCGCGTGCAAGATGAATATGTCACATGCATTTGAATTACATTTGCAAGCATTGCTGAAATTGCAGCAAAATCCAGTTTGTTGTCAAACCTTGACCTACATAGCGCATGTATGAAAGCCATTTTTTCTAGAATGAATAATAGCGGCAAGATCATAAGCTACATATGGAAGAATGAGACTACATGTGTCGTAAAGTTAACATAGTTTTGCATAAACTGAACCACATGATAAGCGTTGTCAGGCTACAAAACACAGGCTAGGTGTGTTCAAAATAAACATTTTGAAATAATAGAAAGTAACATCCACATAAAAGTATTAAGCACAATTCTGTGTTCGTTCGTTCGTCCCTCGCAAGATATGATTTCCTTGCATATCGGATAAGCAATTTCAGTGATTTTGGCCATGCCGGAAAAACCGGTCTGTCACCCCTCCTATGCCAGACAACTCTCGTGAATTACTTATGACGTAACGTTATAAACATTGTGACGTCACTTTCCTAAACACAACGTCGGGATATCGTTTGTTTTGTATGATAATTCATCATTTTGATGAGTTTGCATTTAGAAATCTACTTTAAAGTGCAAGACGGTATGCAAGAAAAAGTTTCCATCATGAGACATTTGGCTCAGATGGAAATATCCGGCACCTCGGGTAACTGTTTTGCGGAAACTCGGCAGAGCCTCGTTCGCGCCAAAACAGTTACCCTCAGTGACGGATATTGCGATCTGAACCTCGTGTTCATGACAGAAACTATAAGTCACGATTGGTTGAATATCTCCTTCACGATTAACAGTTTTTTTTAATGTAATCACGTGATATGTATTGGTGATGTTTTGCTGGTTACGTGTTGTTTAAAAGCAAATTGGTTCACTATGTATATAGCGGGTTGATTTTCAACAACAGTATACTGGTCCTCAAATTGGTAGATCTACCTATTGTTACTTTGTACATTGTATTTACACTGGAAAATATTGCCAAAATAATCTTATCTTATAATGTTGAGAATTGTGAACAATGATGATATTTCGCGTCAACATTCAAATACAGTAATCCTGTATCAATCGTGTCTAATTTTCATACCTAGAGTTATAAACAGAATGTTAATGTTGTAATAAAAACAGATGGCAACCATTACTGAAATCATTTCCACAACTGTGGATTTGAAATTGATACATATACACATAATTTCTAATGAATCAAGAATTTATCGCCGAAATAATAGTTGTTAAGCGCGACAAAAACCCCAAATGAGATGCAAGTTTGTGGAAAGAATGACCTCAGCACGTTTTCACTACCGATGTTTTACATCTTTGCATTTGACCCATGAGAAGCGCTATCACAAGTTGCTGGAATTAATTCGTTGAACAAACTCAGCGTAATTAGTTTAGCCAAACACAAATTGACCGTTTCCAAAATTAGAGGCTCCCTGTCTGGACCACCATGGTAGTCTTTGAACCACAGGTCCTGTTTGTGCGGCGTTCTGGTTCATTATTAAAGGTACACATCTTTGTCTACTCCAGTCACAGCGTAAATATTGCGACCCACAATTATTTGAATTTGGAACACACGTCGGTCTTCTTTCGTATCTGTAAATCCGACGGGTAAATATATCATTTATACCGTCAATTACTAAAAGTCTACCTAGTCCCATGGAAGCCAACGGTTGGTGTGTTTGTTCACCAACAATACGCGGGTAATCTCGCGCGGGATCAATACCGCGCACGCGCTGGTTCGTTCTAAAATCTTCCCATAGATAATCTACGAATGCATGATGGATATAGAACAATGGATCATACGAGGCAGATTCAATCCTGCTCATTTGTTCTCCAAGGAATACATGCACATCGTTATGTAGTTCTTCGATATTTGTTGCGTCTGGTGCATTGGGATTAGTAATTTCGGCTATAATTGTCTGTGACATAATGGCGGATATGTCATTTGGATTCATCAAGCGTCTGTCGTTACCAACGTCACGACGAAGAGGACCAAACGGGGTTGACCAGAATGAAAATGGTCCTGAAAAAAGAAGAATACTTTATCATGCTATTATCTAATCTTTACATACGGTATAAGGAATACAGCAAAATTTAAACTTAAACGCTTAATGTCAAATTTGAAGTTTCTTTATGAAAAAGGTCACTTTTATACAGCTTAAGGGCTATGACACTGTGATTAGCGTGTTAAAAGCTTGGAAACTAAGGTTTTGTCACAATTAGTTACAGTATCTACAACTGTTACTCATAAAGTATACGACATGTTAGAAACGTACACTGCGTGGTTGATTAAAAAATGGATAATCAAGCATCAATGTCTTGCAATGGTACAATTTCGTATATATGTCTTTATGAAATGGTTTAAACATACCTTGAGTCACTTGGCCATTAGCTGTGCCCATAAAAAGGGGAGAGAAGAGTATTGATTGTCTAGCATTGGGAAGACCTTCATCGATCGTGTTATCCCAGTATGGTATTGTAACATTGGCAAATTTCTCACGCATCGCATTCTCAAACCTGAAATAAACATACAGTTACACAAACCATTGATAAAGAAAATGGTTATAGTGACTGAGCACTTAGCTGGCTTTTGCAGTCACCATTGTCACATCCAGAAAGTAAATACATCTGCTTTAAACACGCACATTTTGTTGACTTCTTTGACTCGCTGTTTATCACAAATTTGCATCCACACAAATGTGGAAAAAATCAGTAACTATACTAATATTAATTCTTGAGCCATTTTTTCCCATCATGTATGTAGGCTTCCCGAAAAACAAGTATTGAACAATATCTTGCATACGATATAACTGTAGTATCAGCCCGTCTCTTTGGTCGGCTGCTTAATTTTTACTTGAAAAATCTAAATAGCTCACTGAATGAGGGCAGGTCACTGACTGAAGGTCATGGGTTCGACCCGCTTCTGACCTGACTCTTTTTTGGGGGGGGGTGGGGGTTTTGTAGAACACCCCTTTTTCCCTCTTACACTTTTCGAATACAATGACACATAACTAGATGGGTGTTCAGTAGAACACCCGTGTCGCCCTCTAACGCTTTTGTCAGAATAACCAATAATTTTGTGTCAAAATCTAAGTACAAAAAGGGGCATAACTCTGTCAAGTATGACCTTGACCAAGAAAATCATGACCCTTATGTCATCAGCAATGCAATTTGAAAGTTTGATGAAGAAATCTTAAGAAATGGCAAAGTTATAGCTAACATTAAGTTTTCGTGACAAATCTAAGTACAAAAATTGGCGTAGCTCTGTCAAAAAAAGACATTGATCTACAAAAGTTGGCAGCATCACCACCCTTTAGTCATAGCCAATGCAATTTGAAAGTTTGATGAAGATATCTTGAGAAATAGCAATGTTATAGCCAATGTTAAGTTTTCTTGACAAAAACTAAGTACAGAAAGGGGCATAATTCTGTCAAATATAACCTTGACCTACAAAAGTTGGTGGCATCACGACCCTTTTGTCATAAGCAATATAATTTGAAACTTTGATGAAGAAGTCTTTACAAATGACAAAGTTATGGCCAACGTAAAGTTTTCATGACAAAAACTTAGTACAAAAAGGGGCATAATGTATAAGTGATATGTGGATGTACTTACAGGACAAGATAAACTCTGTGCCAGCCTAGAAAGTTTGGACCACCATGCGCTGACAGTGCTGTGTTCAAATGGTGAAGAGAAGCTAATGCATCAAACTTGTTCGGAGGAACGCTCTATAAACAAACAAAATAAGGTTTTCACGTTTACGTATAGTACAAAATAGGTATAGTTTAATAATTGTATGCGTTACTTTTAATGTACATGTTTTGTAAACTCATCACGGTATTCGAGTCTCCCTGGTCAAAGACTTGCACGTGTCTGTTGGGATTCATTTAGTAGGAGGAGTGTTGGGAATTCTCAAATTATTTCTTCAATTTTTTCACTTTTGCGGGAAACATATGTTCGAACATAGTGAATTTAAGATTTTTATGTATGGTTGTAAGGGTTGTTTGTGCAAGCAGCCATATTACTTCATTTAACGTATTAAATATATGTTAAAGACACAGACTTGTACAAAAATATTTCCTTTGCATTTGGCATAATTTTGCTCACCGTGTCTTGTTTCATAAGCCGAATTGCATTGTGGAAATTATTCCTTTCTGCGTCGGAAAGCATTCTATATTCTTTGCGCACACGCAGTTCGCCTTCCGGTGGAAGATAAAATAGTGAGTTGAGCCAGTTAAGAAATCTCGGATCAAGAGATCTGAAAATAGAAGAAAATACATGTTTTTATCTACGTATAAATTTCACATTACATTTACATTTTTAGAATACTATTGCAACTTCTTCAATGAAGATAGTTAACTCATTCATTGTAATTGTCAAAACACTGATATATGAGACATATATAATTAGGCCCTATATACATGTTTATTACCCTTCCATGAAATTTGCGGTCTCCTGATTGGTCAACGATCCGTAAATAGATATTGATATTTACGGGCAAGCCGGTAATATACACTTGACATAACCCTGTTACTGTACCCCATGCTGGACGTGAGCTTGTTCGCCGCGTACACTACGTCAATGTATCAGTCCGTCTTGATTTGTGACGTCACGCAGTGACATTGAGGTATCACAAGGGGATGTGAAGGTCTGGTTACGTTCAGTCGTTAAATAAATAAAACATAAACGGGATCTTTCAAAAGGGTAATACAATTGGTATTTGTTTTTGACGTGATATATGGGGATATATTACCCGCCTCGACAAAATATTACCATCGACTAACGGCTCGGGTAATATAAGTCTAGGCGGGTAATATATCCCCATATACCACTTCAAAAACCAAATAACATATAATATAAAAAAAGAAAAATTACTAGTAAAGTAAAATTGCTTCAACGAGATATTCTTTTCAGAGATAGGTCTATAAATATTCTCTGCTATCTGATCCAAAACTGCATAAAGAATGTTATCTATTGTAACATTTAATCGCAATTCTGGTCACAAGAGGTGATTTATGAACCGGCATAATTTATGATGTTCTTGTTGTATCAGTTTAGCCGTTTCAACCGTATATCGGTCAATTTCACAGGCGTGGGGTTTACCCAACTATTGTTGCTAGGAATAACCAATACAACTTCCCTATCCTCCATAAGAATCTGCCAACTTTTTCACATAAAGAGACATGGTCAGCGATTCTTACCACTCGACCACTGAGGCGGCACTTACCTATTTATAGCCGAGATGGAAGTTGCCTGCTGTGCGTGAATATCGTATGATGGGAATAGTGTCAGAATGAATAACAGGCATCCGGCTAGGGACCGCATTGTCTGAAAATAAAGTACACATGATATAAGGAACAATAACATTCATCAGATTAGGAACGCCTGAAAGGTAAATACACGTGTCACAAGAACTATAACACGAACCCGGATAGGAAAGGCATTGGCTGAAACAGTATATTCGCATGGTATCAGATACCGTCGAATAAAATGCAACCAGTTAGACACGGCATATTCTTGAATAACAGATCGGGATATCTGCAGTTTTTAGCAGTGCTTAATAATCTCATCTTACACCGCCATGTAATATGTCTCTCATGAATTACTTGAGACGTAACGTTATACACATAGTGACGTCACTTCCCCAAACAAAGACTCTAAATATCGTTGTTTTGTATATCATAACGCAGTATTTCAGTAAGTTTGCATTTAGAAATTGATTCTAGAGTACAAAGCGGTTTATGCAAGAAAACGTTTCTATCCTGAGACAGTAGGTTCAGATGGAAATATCCGTCACCCCGGGAAACTGTTTTGGCGGGAAACTCGTGCTCATGACAGAAACTATTAGTGTGAAACCGTATGAACCCATATCATCAGAAACAGTAACAGACATCCAGCTCGAGCTAGCATTGTATGAAAAACAAGTAGGTAAGGTATTACCATGCATTACGAGTTCCCCAACCTATAAAGAAGGGTATACATTTTTGGAAAACGTGTATCTCACAGTTAATTTATTTTTGTTAAATGTGTGAAGGTAATATCACGAGAAGCCGTTTCTATGAAAGTGCAGTACATACATAATCTGTATTGCATAAAACTCACATACAAAGTTTGTAGCATAACAATTCACATTCGATAAAAACGTGTTTCATACGGAAAGCCAGAAAATAAGATCTTACAGTTCAAACAGACAGGAGGTTGTTACAAAATTGATGAAAAAGCAATGAGCTTAATTATGATACTCTCACAGATTGACCTTTATGACTTCAAATTGAGCAACTGATTGAGTTTATTTATAGTTTGCCAATTACGAAAGTTAATTTTTAAGTAGTTTGTCCTGAGTTCACGATCCTTGGTAGCCGCTATATATATATACATTGTATAATTGATACATATATTTCATTGAAACTCCAAGCAAAATTCTTTCAGCCTTTTTTCTAACAGGGCTCGATCAGTTTTGGCAGCAAAGGGAGTGAATTGAGTATAAGTGAAGGGACAGATAAGCATAAAATGAAATAGTAAATATAAGGCCTGAATGCAAGTCCAGATAAATTGGGCAAACGAGAAGAAAATGGTACTCATTTTCTGCAATTCTTATATTGCAAGATTTACATTAACATTGGTCTCGTAAAATGTTATCGTATCGACCTGTTTCTATCAAGAGATTTAAGATTCGATTTCGAAATTATGTTTAATGATACTGTACATTTGTAGTCTTGGCAAATTGTTTATCAGAATACCAGCGTTTGAAAGTATAATTATCGAATAACAAACTGTAACGGACTATCGACATATAATTGCCAATTCTAAAATAAAAAGCGAGCAATGGTGCAAACACCTGTATCACTGTTAACAATCGTGCGATCTATATACATGTATATTGCAAATACATATATGGTATTCAAACTAGGAACGACAAAGCGATGAATTGTGCTTGTAAATGTTCAAGCAGGTATAAAGGATAGATCACGAGAAGCCGTTTTCTATGACATATGGAGGCGGACGCAGAGGCTCGAGCTTTATCAGACTTAGACCACAGAAAGTAAATTTTTCGTGTCTTTTTAGTGTCATACGGTATAACATTAAACATCCAAATTGTATTTCTATTTGCCTCAAACGGAGTTTGAAGTGAAAAGCAAGCAAAGTTGCGACCACCTGTACCCAGTATTCACAGTAGCCATGATTTATTCGTGCAATCTATGTATGTTATGACATATATGACAGAACTATTATAAACTAAATTTTGTATTATTTAGGGTTCACAGCTGGAAATACAACGAAATGAAGCTGTATGTATATAAGAAGTTTGTCTGATTGTCTTACACTATCACGAGTGTTAAAATCCAAGGAGTAATTTACTGACACATAGATAGGATAATGATAATGATAGAACTAGTTCTTTTAACTATAAAACAATGTTGATCTACGCCTTCCTTTCGTGTTCAAGTTGTTTCTTCGCGTACAAAGAGTTGCCAGCAAGCGGTTCTTGGTTTTTGCAATATCATTAAAAAATACTGTGCTATAATCATTTCTAACATGTACTTACCGATGTGAAAAGTTTGGATTTTCTGGGTACAAATAAAGGCCAAATTCGTCGGCAAGACACCTTTCTTGTTATAGTAAGCGTGTGGCATGTATAGCTCATGCATGTTGAAGATACAGATCGGAAACGAAAGTGCATTTAGTAGTGTTTAAGCGCAAAGTGTGAGCTTGACCTAGGGAGTATGTGGCTGGTTGTTGTGCGCGACAAGCCCTATTGGTATTGGTAAACATTGTGTGAATTTATATCAGAATGGATCCATGCATGTTGAAGATACAGACCGTAAACGACATTGCGGACGTACGGAACAACGCAAACGTATAGATCCCAAACCGGGCATATGACCGGTAGGATTCCAATAAATACATATGCCTTCAGAATTCTCCGAAGTTCTTTTCACAATTAATATACATTTACAATTGTTGCTATTCGCACATATAAATGTACCTTGGACACAGTGGTTATCGAAGATAGGGCATCAAAATAGATTTTGTCCGATGTTAATCTGCTTTTGTTTCAGGGATTTTGCATTAATTGTGCATAACCATATATAGCACCTATGAAAGTAGAACGTGACATTTCACATGTAAAACTTATGAATGAAACCAAACCTTAATAAATTGGTTGTCATACATGCAACTTAACGACATCTTAACACATAAAGTGCAACATTGTACTACACGTTAAAATTTGAGGACAATAACTGCGCTAGAAAAATAGTTACACAATAACAAAAAATATTTGTTTTCATGCATTAAATCTTATGTTATCTCTTTAGTTCCGTAATAAAATTTACTGTAATTCGCACAGTGCTTAAAATAAACAAACAAATCCAGTGAATTTATATCCACCGACAAATGAAGCAAAAAAAAAACAGAAAAAGAACAACTGGAAAGTGTATTGGTTTGCCTGTTTCAGAAAAAAAGGCATTTTTTTTATTTTCATCAACCAACTGATGTCTCATCGGAGAGGCAATTTTTCTTCAAGTTACAGTGATAAAGAACATGACTATTAATCAGTACAACTTGTAGTTTTACACAACAACAATTCTTCAATTACGTATAAGAAAAGCAAGTTACGTCCCCTCCAGGGTCTCACCTCTGTATAACTGCAGTTTATATGCAGAGTTGAGTATGTGTGCTTAACAAAATCAAATTCTGTAAAGCCTTTTCGGAAAAAAGAAGCAATTTCAAATTCACCACCTCATCATATAAACATCTTTCTAGATTTTCAATTCTTTAAAATTACGGAGTTGATTACTTTTACCAAATTTAATCAAATTCTGACAAGCCTTTTCAGATCGTTTTTAAATATCTGGCTCCATCACCCACCCCGGGGTGGGTTGGGCAGGGGTGTATTGGGTGGATATTAGAAAGAGTGATCATACAAATTATTTGAGCCGATTACAATTAAATTTCGACAACCGGTTCCAAAGAAATAGAATTTTAAAATTTTCATATTGAATTTAGAAGAAAATAACATTGAAAGGGCAATAACTCTGGCGATACTAAGCCAGTCTTGACGAAAGTTACACGTACGCTGCGTCATTATTCATATTTTATACTTATTTTAAGTTTCATGACATTCTATCCATTGGTTCCTTAGTTATAACTCCGGACGGACGTACGGACAGGCAACGCTAATACATTATCCCTCGTCCTTTGGTGGTGATAACAATTTGAAATTACTATCGCGATATAATTCGTTTTTGTTGTTGTCAAGAAATACAGAAGTTCCCCGACGCATGGTAACTTGGGTTATATTTCAGAGTACAGTCTGATATATAATCATCTTATTAACAAACAAACTTAGACAGACATTTAGACAGACATCTAAACAGACATCTAGACAGACATATGGTCAGCATTTATAGATAAGTTTTACAATCATGTTAATTTTTCCGTAAACGGTTTCTCTTATTCGTCAGACTCCTTGTAACTCTGTCTGTCTGTCTGTCTATCCCTTATGTCAACGGAGTTGTTCAACATGTATATACATATCACTGTCAACACGAATAATTATTTTCTTTTATCTTGTAAGTAGACGTAATTATATATTTACGACCAAGCTAATTTGGTTGATTGCCCTGTGGGTCATTCATTGTCAGATGAAATGGATAAAATAACACTCTGCATATTACACGGACCTGCGATCTGTGGACAGACGCAATCTTTAAATTAGCCAGTCATTGTATCTGTCAATGTTCCAATATTGTGAATGTTATGTTATAGTCCTATGCTGAAGGACAGATAACATACAAGTCATCAGAGGAATACAGAACCACGGAAACTGTACCTCACTGTCAGTTTAAGCGTCATCTTATAATTATGTGTTTTTCTTGGGCACGTCACAGTATACGGGTAATTACAAATTGCCACGGAAATTTAAAGAGCAAACTTATCCCATCTTCGAAGACTACTTTAGTAGCAAGACACGTGCAAAGTCGGCTATGTTTGCTCATCTTTTGGACATAATAAGGTTTTATGCAAGTTACAAATTACCTTCCATTTTGGAAAAAGTCCAAGATAACAAAATTGCAAGTAGGTCCTGCTTCCCATTTATTTGGAGTGAATCTCACTTCTGTGTTAATTAAACTGATAGGACTGTCAATAATTGTAAACAAATGTATTAAAAGAATATGCTGCCAAATCATCATGCTTACAATATGTCTGCTTATTTGTTATCATATAGAACAATAAAATTGCGATAAAGAGTAATCCAAAATGAAAAGACCCATTGAGAAAGGGAGAAAACTGACTAAAATGTGTAATTGGGTTATTTGTGAGCTCTCAAGATCTGGTCCTGTGATTCTCGTGCGCAACTCAATTCCGTGGTTTTAAAACAGTTGATGACTCCTCAATAAATATAAGTCTCGCTTGCTTTCTATAAAAATTATAAATATCTTTCAAAATTGCTTTTCTTTGTTTTTTAAAGTACAAAACTAGATGAAAAGCAATTTTAAAAAGTTTTACAATCTTTGAGCTAGAAAAAATTCGTTTAACATACTGACAATCGTTCATTGACTGTGAATAAAGTTGCACTGCTTTTAAATTTAAAAAGTTTTCAAATCAAATTATTGAACTACCAATGGAAGGCGATTTCGAGAGATGGCTCTTGTTTACATTAGTTTGAAAATGATTTAGCATCAAAACTTAATTTTACATCAGACTAAGTTCACATGAAAAGAGCGATAGGAAGATTTTATTTTGATCTTATCGCACAATATAAATAAGCGAATGAAGAAGTCCCAGTGGTTGTTGTAGGGCATAAAAACCCCAAGTTGATTTTGATATTTACAGAAAATGATGTTTTCCGTTTTTTTCCCGATATTGTCGATTATATAGCTCCTCAAAAGATTGATATCTACTCAAACAATTTTTTGTTTTGATGCAATTAAAAATAGTAACATTATGTACATGTACCACTGAGGGTCGGGGTATATTACAAATACCCAGGACTCTGAATGATAAAATATGTAAATATTTCACTGATTTCAGTAATTAGCATAAAGTATTATCCAGTTCTTGATATTCATAAATACAAACCTGTTTTTCATGTCAATGATCACGAAATGTGTATTCCAATTGTCAACAATTGTATCATTGTTTGATATATGAAAGAAATAGTTCTTGGTGTAAACACATTTATTTTTATGATCAAAATGTATTTGACATAGTAAAAAATGCGCTCCATGTATGTTTTTATACTAGAATGCGATTCGTATACATTTCCTAGATATTTAATTAGATCATTTTCCTTTAAGCGATTTTATGTGACGTCATACTTGTCTCAAATTTAGATTTCACTGGGGATATGAGCATTTCCCATAAAGTGGGATACAGCCCAGTTTTATATTACACACAGTTTTTGACAACCTGGTTTCTCTATATATCTATCATCTGCATGAGATTGTGTGAACGGACATCATACACACGTCATGTAGCCGTCATAAATGTCATTGGTAAACTAGCCGTCGGTAATGCATACTCTCCTATACTTTCATTTATTGAACACTGAACATATCCCATGAAGTTATGGAAGATTACATGTATGTATAACTGCAGTGTGTAAGAAGCCTGATGTGTTTAAAGCCCCGTGATCACTTTGATTTTTGCTCAGAGAAAATAACGAATTAACTATTAAGTAATACAGTAACACTAAAATAACATTGTCAATTTGACGTATATAAGTTCTTGTCCTTCACCAAAACATTTTGTTTGCTAGCGTTTCTTATGCCTTGCAATATGATTGAAAAATACTACGATACATTTCTAACAAGTCTGTTTAATCTAAAAAGCGGCGTAAGGATAGATACTCCTCAACAGAATTGTGCTCCATTAAAGGTCCAATACTAACGAAAGCGAAAATTCACTTTAAAAAACACAGAAATAAATTATTTTTAATAAGAAATGAAAGTTGGTATGTAGAAATTCTAAATAAACCACAGTACATGTACAATTATTTTTCTATGCATTGTGAACAAAGTTAAAAAAGACATGGGTGGTCATTTTGTCGAATCACTGAGATTTCAACATAATACACATTCTTTTCTTCGTGTTCCAAACACTTTCTGTAAATTTTAACCCGCAAATCTACATTATTTAGTGTCTTGCAGAAGGTAATGTACTTGTCATTGAAATAACTGTCACTTAATTTTTGTTTAGTAGTGGACCTTTAATCTAATACAAAGCTGACGTATATCTTTCCTTCACTTGTATGTTGTCGCTTCTTCAAGATAAAGTGATGTCAGACAGCTTTGCTTTAATTTGCAACAGCGCTGAAACAATGACTGCTCTACATTTCGATTTTAAAAGCAACGTTACGAATGGTTTTCGAGCAAATAACAGTTTTTGTCGGCTAAATATTAGCGATTTATAATGGAATTTTAAACATGCGTCTTGAACAATAAGCAGTTTTATATAAAAGCATTGAAAAAACGGCAAGATACAACCGTCTAAAATAAATGTGAAGAAATAAACATTTTTGATAGCAGACATATTTATTCGCGATCTGACAATGTTAAATGAACATTTCAATAAAATTTTGAATTATCGGAGTAACGAGTGGTGTCACTGTTATATTGTTATCACGTGACTGTATCAGTGTCACTTCTGTTGCTAAGCATGGACTACATAGTCTGTTATAGACTTACATTAAAACTGTCAACCTGATTTGACTTTGATAATTCATTTATTAAAAATATCCGCCAGACTGTTTGATTTAAGTTCTTCTTTTGTTAGGGGCAGGGCAAGTAATTTTACTTTTACGACCACTGCAAATCATGATTAGCCTGTATTCATTGAGCACTGAGTCTGAACATCGAGTCTGAGCACCGAGTCTGAGCACCGAGTCTGAACACCGAGTCTGAGCACCGAGTCTGAACATCGAGTCTGAGCATCGAGTCTGAGCACCGTGTCTGTGCACTGAGTCTGAACACCGAGTCTGGGCACCAAATCTAAGCACCGAGATTGAACACCAAGTTTGAGCACCGAGTCTGAGTACCGAGTCTGAACACCGAGTCTGTGCAGTGAGCCTGAACACCGAGTCTGAGCACCGAGTATGAGCACCAAATCTGAGCACCGAGTCTTAGCATCGAATCTGAGCACCGAGTCTTAGCACCGAGTCTGAGCACCGAGTCTAAACACAGAGTCTGAACACCATGTTCCCTATTAGCAAGTGATTGCAATAAACATACATTGTATACCATTGTATAAAGGGTGCGATGATGTAGAAATAGTTCGTTGAATTTTCAATTTCAAGTGTAGAATATTCTTCCAAATTATGATTTACATGTATAAAACACTGACTGACTGTCTTACTAATTTGTTGACTGACCTGTCGGCGCACATGCATGAAAGTGCATTACTTTATAGTTCTGTAATTATTTTTAAAACCTTAACTAATTTCTAGTTGTTTATTTCCAAACTTTCAATAAAAACATTCTAAAATAATAATGCACATGCATGAAAGTGCATTACTTTATAGTTCTGTAATTATATTTAAAACCTTAACTAATTTCTAGTTTATATCCAAACTTTCAATAAAAACAGTCTTAAATAATAAGGACTTTTACAGCGCTCATGTCCAAGGTATACAACTAGTAATATTTTAAACCAACGGAGGATTACCATTTGAGATAAGCACCAAAGTCGGGTACCTCCGTGAAACATGTTTCCGGCATGCGCGCGCATTTTGAAGGTAAAGCCTAGCTACAGCCTCTTATGTTGCTGTGACAAAAACTTGTAAATGTAGTTTATTATGCGACTTTGGAAAATCGGAATTTTCATGCGGACAAATTGTATCTGTCACAGAATGCTTGATGTGACACCAGCATGCCTTGGCTTGATGGGTTGGGTAAAAAATTATTAAGAACTGCGGTGACATCATAAATCCGTGTATTGCTTCAATAATAAATAATAGTATTAGCAACGGAGTTTTTCCAGACAATTTAAAAAACGCACGTGTTTTGCCATTGTTTAAATCAGGTCCGAAAGAGGACCCCAGCACTTATTGCCCAATTTCTGTATTGCCAACGATCTCAAAAATATTAAAAAAGCACGTTGCTAACCAACTTCAGTCCTACTTTCATAATACAAATATCATTCATAATAAGCAATCCTGGGTTTAGGGAAAATCATTCATGTAATACCGCACTAACGAGATTGATAGATGAACGAGTTAAATACGTTGATAGTGGCAAACTTATAGGGGCTATTTTTCTGGATCTTCGAAAAGCTTTCGATCTTGTGGACCATGAAATTCTACTGCATAAATTAAAATTGTATCTTTTTTTCACAGAAGGCCTTGCAGTTCTTTAAATCGTATTGTTAAAGTTTGAAATACACAATCTGATATGCTCACTATATCGGGTGTGCCACAAGGGTCCATACTACTAGGGCCCTTGCTATTTCTTATATATATAAATGATATAGCGTTTTGTTATCATAATAACATGAATATCGACTTATTTGCAGACGATTCAACATTACATGAAGCTGGTTATAGTTTAGCAAACATTGAATGCCGGCTTCAAAATAATCTTAACTGCATTGTTGACTGGTGCAAAGTAAATAATAAAATATAATGTCCTTTCACCCTGCTTATCGGCACAATATATAAAACGAAGAAAGCTGCAAAGCTGTATCTAACAATAAATGGAATCGCCTTAGAAAATGTATGTTTACAAAAGTTGCTTGGGATTTATATCGATAGTAATCTAAAGTGGCATTCACAAATTGACTTTGTTTGTAAAAAAAAACTAAACTATCAAATTTCGCTTTTAAAGAATATTATTTTTTACCTCACTGATGAGATGAAACTGATGTTCTAGAATGCATATATACTTCCAATCCCTGATTACTGCTGCCATATAAAGACAATAACAGATACGTGAATAAAATAAACATCATACAAAGAAGAATAGCAAGGATAAACTGAAAAAAAACCAAAACGATCACCATCCTGTGGGTTAATTCAAGTTTACAGACAGATGTAAATATCATTCCGCTGTACTTGTTTACAAAACTTTAAATGGGGCCCCATCATATATGACATATCTACTAACATTTTCAAAAGAAGAATATTACACGATGCGATCTACTTAAAAAATGATTTAGTTTTAAAATCACTTCCGAGAACCAATTATTTCAAAGATTCATTTTCTTATTATAGCATGAAAAATTGGAATGAAATACCAAATAAAACAAGAAGTACAAAGAAGCTTACATCTTTTAAAGTTAACTGTAAATCCTATTTTTTAGATAAATCCCAGCAATAGATGTATCTAGTTTTGCTTGCAGTATTTTAAAGTTTACAATTTGTATACATTTGTGTATATGTGAAATAAATAGACAATTTAACGCACTTACGAATTGAGTTGAGTGTCTGTCGGTGAATGTATGAATGAAGTATAGGTTTCTTAACTATATTGTTAAAGTTAAATAGTTATTTAAACATATAAATTATGCATGTATGTGATTGTGCAAATGTGAGATACGTCATTTTCAGATATGTTTATAGAAGGCCGCATTGTAAATATGATGTTGTTATGGATTCCTGTAAAATATCATATTGTGTTACCTTCTGGATATAAAGATATTATTTTTATTATTATTAATATTATGCTAGTCCTTACATTTCTGTACTAAGTTTGTAAAATGTCGCTGTAACCTCTATCTTCGTGTTATTTATTATCACGTGTGTAAGGGCACTTAGGTAACTATCTTGATAGCCTTAGAGGAATTCATTCGTATTTTGTACGTAAGTGACTGTTCATTTCCAAGTTATATCTGCACGCGCTAAAATTATTTCCGCTCATGATTTGACGGCGATTTCCTCTTCTTATTTATAATTTCCTAAAGTGACAGGTTAGAATAGCATGCGATCATTAATTATTATTAGGAGTGTAAAATTAATAATCTGGGCTTTGTTTATGTGACAATTAGTAAAGTCAAAGTGAAGTTCCAGTGGCTATAATGCAATAAGCTGACAGTTGTCAACTTCTATCAAAATAGAAGTTTTCTTATGTCGTCTGGCCGATAGTAAGATATAATTTATAATAAAGTCTGTCAAAACATGACAGATGACCATCTCATTTCAGTTTTGGCAAGTTAACACTGTGAACAAACATATTCCTACCCAAAAACTCAATAATTATTAGCTTCTTTCTTCTACGATCTCGAGCCCACATTAGTTTTGTTTTCATCTTGCTAGTAGTTGTGCTCAAAGCAAAATAAATTTTTACAAAAACTTAGACAAAACTATTATATTACAACATGTATATCAATTTCTTCACCACTGATTGTTCAATTTTCTACATGCAAACATATATGTTTTAGCTCATCTCTGAAACTTCTACTTTTGCAGAGGGAGACAGTAAAACCCACAATTTTTCTGCAACATTTTACGTCATATCTTTTTTATCTACGACATGCTGTTTCCAGTCACGTGTCTTGTTCAGATGTCACAGCGTCCAATCTGTTCCCGTTACAAAGAAGAAACTAGAAAAAGATCTAAACAGAGGTCATTGTTCTAAACGCTGCCAATCGAAACAAGGTGTTCAAAGTAGATAAAATTACACAGAAGTCGACATTGAGTGAACAAAATTTAAACTCAATGACGCAGAAAGAAACACCACACTGTTAGGCTACTGTTCTGACCACTCGGTACATGACTCAGACTGGTAATCTATATACTTGACCCGATGTCTAATTTTTTTTAAATGCTTATCTTGTGAATCGTTTTCAAACATCCACCATTGACGCAGTTCTATCATATTGCGGGAAAATGGAAGACCCAGAAAAGATCCGACCAGCTGGTAAAGGCAAAAGAAATCAATCTAACATATGTACAACTAGATACAATCAACGAAAAGGTCTTACGTTTACATTTTGTTCTGCTCAACATGTGAATTCCCCAAGCATTTCATAGGAGTGTACTTGTTTTATACCAGACCGGTTTTTAGTATTATTTGTTTACAACGAAAGCGTGTCTCCAAAGCAGGTAACACACAAAAAGAAAATGATACTATATTTAGATTAACATGACAGGTGTAACAAACTGCACCGACCCTGACTGTTCACCCTGTACTCTGTAACATATGTCTGTATCATTCACGTTGGCGTCCCATCACTAACAGTTTCCGCTCATGTAAGGTTATTAGTAATGTGTTTGGCGGAAACTTCCGCTCGCTTATGGTACATTTAAATTCCAGGTTATACTGTACTAAATGTGCTATATGCAGAGCTCTAACTAAGTTAATGTTTGCAAACTTTTTTAGTCGTGCAACTTTACAGTGAAGAATGGTAATAAACTTTATGTAAAGCAATGCAGGCAGTGCAATCTATTTTCTGAATTGCAAAAGAAATACAGACAAGCTAAAGCTACTATGCAGCAGAAAGTTGAATTCTACATTAGATCCACGTATATTGGTCTTTTTTTCTTAGAACAATTATTTAAGAACGGAAAAGAAAAGAATTTTAAAAATCTATTTTTAGTACCAGTGAAGTTGAGAAATAAATAAATTATAAGTCACCTTCGGACTCCGTTCGGCAACAAAATGCAGTCAAGTGTTATGGAACTTGTCTTTTTTTGTTGCTACTATGATGTCAGACAACTATATGAAGTTTCAAAGCTCTACCTTCAATTGTTACTGAGAAAAAGTGGACTTTAACAAAAAGCTTAACCAAATACACGACGCAGGACGACGACGCCGGACGCTGAGGAAGCTATGAGCTAAAAACGATAGCACCTCGGTGTGAGGTAGCAACCGACCCATGCAAAGTCTTCTGTCGCTAGATACTTAAATTATTAAGATACTGCTGTAACTCCAGTATGGGAATGTCAGTCAACTCTCTAAACAAAAAATAATAAAATGAAATAAAAAATGAGATAGGTCAACAGAGTGAAAATGATATTACCGTCATAAACAAAATTTAACAAGCTTCATAGAAGGTGACTTCCCATATACTAAAAACCTTTCGTGTATTTTGTATAGATACAGATGTTTGAAAAGGCAATTTATAGTAGTTTTATAACTATATTGTAACGTAAGAGTGGTATAAACGTATTTCATTTTACGTGCCAGGTCATATATAGTCTGAGTATGATTCCCTAAATTAAAGCATTGATTTGTAAAATACAGAAGTATCTCAGTTAACTTGTTGAAATGATATTTCCTTCTAACTCTCGGTATGCAGCTCTGGTTCATGGTCGGTTTTCTACCTCCAGTCACGTCGTATTTACTAATATAGCGAAGGTCACAATTATGAAGCAGTGACGTAGCATAGTGGACTTGAAGAACAACGCCAACTTGAATTATTATGACCAGCTATCCCCTACCCTTTTACCCGATCACACAGACCATTTTAGAATAACGGAGACAGATCTTCCATTCGATTTAAATAGTTCAAATAGCAATGTCTGACATCAAAGATTTGGCCCAATATATTCTGAATACTTATATTATAGACTTGTTGTGACAAGGTCGTATATAATCAAATTTAATTGATGAATCATTGAACATCTATTGGTGAGAAGAGACATTTCCTTGTCTTTCGTTTTAATTCACTTATGGCATTAATTATTCCACTCAACAAATTTCATGTTGTGATCAGCAAAACTATTTAACCCCGTGAAATTGCTGGAAGTTAAAAGGCAATCAAATTAATAATTATAACTAAGGTATTTTAAACTGTGATATAAAGATGTATTCCTAAATATTGTTATATTTAATTGTATACTTGTTTAATTTAACAAAACATTATTGTTGTTAACATGAAGTTGAATAGGAAACCAGCGTAAAACATAATTTGATGCAGGCAGAAACATGTTCTTTGTCGGGGTTCTTTGATCATTTTGGTGATCAAACATACGTTCTGCTGACTGACCCAGACAGTAACAGATTTTGCAAAAGTGATGAATCATAAAACTGTTATGCAACATTAACAGAATGATGTGAGCTATGAATAAAATGCGTCTAGATAAAAATGGTTAAACACTAGAACGTTAGAGGAAATTTGTTCTTGCTGTCCTCCTTGACCTTGGTCAGAAGGTGTTGTGAAGTTTCTCCCTGAGAACAATGTTTTCTGTGTACGTTCTTAACATTTAAGGGCTTTGTTCTTCATATCGCACACCAAAGAAAACAAACACAAAAAGAACATATTTGATATCTGTATGCAATATACATAAAACCAACTTTGCTCGAGTATTTTAATATGCAATCAATGTAGCTAATACGCTATAAAAATAAAAAAGAAGTTTAAATTAACGAGCCCTAAAATATTTCATACCTATCCATTGCAAGAGACACACACTATACCTGTCAAATGTATTCTTTCCATTATAGATGAATTAATTATTGAATTAATGATTAATCATTATGGGTACGAAATGTGGGGTTTTATTACATGCAAAAATTAAGGAAATGATCGCCGTACAAAAGTTGTACGTGACATCGTTCATTGACTCCCCTTTGTTTAAAATTCCACTGTATTGTTCTTCTTATCATTTTTGTTTCTTTGTTAGAGAAATGACAGAGCTGGTAAAATAATGAAGTTTTAAATAGAACTATATTTGTCGTTAATAGTTTTCTGTTTGATGATTTATGTTCTTTGAAGAACAAACCAAATCAAAGTGATAGTTCTGTATTGTACGCTATAGGAATATTTCAACCTCGGTATTAACGTTGACAAAGATGATTCTTTTAAAAAATATGGAAAGTAAAAAGAGAGTTTCATAATAAAAGCATGTTTCGAAACGTTCTGGTTACATGTCAACTCCCTATTTGCACTCTACTGTAGCAAAATAAACGAAAGAAAACGTCCCCAAAGAAACTATCTGAAACACAACACAGCCGAGTATCACGTGTAGGTCACGCGTAGCTCACGTGCCAATCCCTATAGCACTACTATAGAAATGGTGTATGTCAATTGTAGTGCTGCGAATCATATGTTCGCTGTATCTTCAATGGTAATATTTCAGACGTCACGTGAATTTATTTTTTCATGTTTTTTGTGTATAGCCAACATGTCTCCTTGAAAAGTGCATATTTTGTACGACGTAAGAAAAATTGTATGTGCTACAGTATACTTGTGTTATTCGTAAAGATTTTAATGATAATCATATGGTGTCACTGGTGTAACCTATTTTACAAATATTAATACTACAGTTTTAATTAAAGAAGATTTTTTTTATTCCATTAAATGTAAGAAAACGTAAATCATAAAGAATAATGGTGATGTTTCGAATATGTAAAATGTTTCGTGTCGATTTTTTGGTGGATGTCAAAACAAGAAAACGTAACAGTTTAATTTGCTTTGACATCCATGGAGAATACAAACAAATAAAATTTGAAAAAAAAATCATTCCTGCATTGGAGAACTTATCTTTAATTTAGTGAAACAAAGAACATATGGTCTTCAAAAAATGTCAATGGATATTCATTTGTCTTCACTTTTGGCTTAGTGATATACCACGATATATGCCTAGTAGAGGTTATATTAAAGTGTGTCGTGGTCATCGCTGAGTTAAGGCAATTCTCTTACACTGAGATAAGAATAAGGTCGACAAAAATCGAGCAATGACAAGAATAGGTAACTGATGATATAACTGATGATATAACTGAGGATATAACTGAAGATGATATAACTGAGGATATAACTGAGGATATAACTGAGGATATAACTGATGATATAACTGAGGATATAACTGATGATATAACTGAGGATATAACTGATGATATAACTGAGGATATAACTGATGATATAACTGATGATATAACTGATGATGATATAACTGATGATATAACTGATGATGATATAACTGATGATATAACTGATGATGATATAACTGATGATATAACTGATGATGATATAAATGATGATATAACTGATGATGACATAACTGATGATGATATAACTGATGATATAACTGATGATATAACTGATGATGATATAACTGATGATATAACTGATGATGATATAACTGATGATATAACTGATGATGATATAAATGATGATATAACTGATGATGATATAACTGATGATGATATAACTGATGATATAACTGATGATATAACTGATGATGATATAACTGATGATATAACTGATGATGATATAACTGATGATATAACTGATGATGATATAACTGATGATATAACTGATGATGATATAACTGATGATATAACTGATGATACAACTGATGATATAACTGATGATGATATAACTGATGATATAACTGATGATGATATAAATGAGGATATAACTGATGATATAACTGATGATATAACTGATGATGATATAAATGAGGATATAACTGATGATATAACTGATGATATAACTGATGATATAACTGATGATATAACTGATGATGATATAACTGATGATATAACTGATGATGATATAACTGATGATATAACTGATGATGATATAAATGAGGATATAACTGATGATGATATAACTGATGATATAACTGATGATATAACTGATGATATAACTGATGATGATATAACTGATGATATAACTGATGATGATATAAATGAGGATATAACTGATGATGATATAACTGATGATGATATAACTGATGATGATATAAATGAGGATATAACTGATGATGATATAACTGATGATATAACTGATGATATAACTGATGATATAACTGATGATGATATAACTGATGATATAACTGATGATATATAACTGATGATATAACTGATGATGATATAAATGAGGATATAACTGATGATGATATAACTGATGATATAACTGATGATATAACTGATGATATAACTGATGATGATATAACTGATGATATAACTGATGATGATATAAATGAGGATATAACTGATGATGATATAACTGATGATGATATAACTGATGATGATATAAATGAGGATATAACTGATATATATAACTGATGATATAACTGATGATTATAACTGATGATTACTTGATGTATGTGAGGATATAACTGATGATGATATACTATATATATAACTGATGATGATATAACGATGATATAACTGATGATGATATAACTGTGATTATGATGATATAACTGATGATTAACTATATATAACATGATGTATAACTGATGATATAACTGATGATGATATAAATGAGGATATAACTGATGATATATAACTGATGATATATAACTGATGATGATATAACTATGATGATATAACTGATGATATAACTGATGATATAACTGATGATGATATAACTGATGATGATATAACTGATGATGATATAACGATGATATACTGAGGGGGGGGGGGTGATGATTGTGTTTATATGAGATTAACTGATGATAAACTGATGATGAATAACTGGGATGATGATATACGGTGATGAGGAAACTGAGTGTAACTGATGATGAAACTGAGATGATATACTGATGATGATATAACTGATGATATAACTGATGATGATATAAATGATGATATAACTGATGAGGATATAACTGATGATATAACTGATGATATAACTGATGATATAACTGATGATGATATAACTGATGATATAACTGATGATATAACTGATGATATAACTAATCAGATGATGCAGAATTCTGTACGCATCTTACATCCTTTGCGGAAGAAAATCACAGAAATTGCTTTGTATACATTTATCCGAAAGAAAGGCCGAATTTCTGAAACTGTTTTGATAAGAAGGACACTACGTCAAACCATATTGTGTCAAGTCATCTACAAAGAACTTTAACAGAGACCTACGTCACCATTTCTACAAAGAACTTTAACAGAGACCTACGTCACCATTTCTACAAAGAACTTTAACAGAGACCTACGTCACCATTTCTACAAAGAACTTTAACAGAGACCTACGTCAACATTTCTACAAAGAACTTTTTTTTGAACAGAGACCTACGTCACCATTTCTACAACGAACTTTAACAGAGACCTACTATACGTCACCATTTCTACAAAGAACTTTAACAGAGACCTACTATACGTCACCATTTCTACAAAGAACTTGAACAGAGACCTACGTCACCATTTCTACAACGAACTTTAACAGAGACCTACGTCACCATTTCTACAAAGAACTTTAACAGAGACCTACGTCACCATTTCTACAAAGACCTTTAACAGAGACCTACGTCACAATTTCTACAACGAACTTTCACAGAGACCTACTATACGTCACCATTTCTACAACGAACATTAACAGAGACCTACGTCACCATTTCTACAAAGAACTTTAACAGAGACCTACGTCAACATTTCTACAAAGAACTTTAACAGAGACCTACGTCACCATTTCTACAACGACTTTAACAGAGACCTACTATACGTCAACATTTCTACAACGAACATTAACAGAGACCTACGTCACCATTTCTACAAAGAACTTTAACAGAGACCTACGTTACCATTTCTACAAAGAACTTTAACAGAGACCTATATTCGCTTTGATTCAAATTCAGTTGAAACATTGGCACACACTGAATGTAAGGGGCACGTAAAACCTTCAACCAAATTCATCACATCTACAAAACACCCGAGCCTCAGGGCAGACGTTCTTAAACGTTTTGATATTTGAGCTTTTTCATGTACCTTGTTTGCTTCATTCTTTCTAAAAGTCTGAATATTCTAATCTTCGGAATAGTTTTTCCTGTTGTCGTGGTTTCTGAATGATACTGTACCTGATAAATGTATGGGGATAGGAATTCTTGTACTGTATTTGTCAGTAAAAGGTGTAGTTAATTCACGATTTATATTGTCCCGAGGAATGTTGTGTCCTCATTCTCTATCGTAATAAAGGATGCTAATTCACAATAAAATTATCATATATGCAATCTTAGGAAGACATTAACATGCACGTATAGGGAAGGAAGAGTAGAATTATGGTCCGAACGTAAACTAAGTTAATCATAAAAGCCAAAGTAGACAACTTGGTTCTATTCTGATTACATTGTATTCCTGCGAAAATATTTCGAATTTAGAGATTCAAACCGGTGAAGCTTAAGGTGAATGGACGCAGCGATGTTGATACCACCAGCTATAGAGATATGATTTCGACGTTAAAAGTCAAGTGAAACGTTTCAAAGAAAGGAAACTCATTGCATAATTTTAAAATATTCATCAATGAACATATTTATTTGATGAATATATAACAACTGTAATAATTAACGTACATAACAATTAAAATAAAAGCTTTTTTCAATACGTAGATGACAAAGAAATCTAGATATTTCTGCAGTATAAATATGAGGCAATTAGTGCGTATTCATTACGCGAGGATGATAAATATATTTCAATTGTAATAAAGTCCAGTGTTTATATTATGTAATTTAAGCTTATCATTTGAAAGAAACCATTTTTCATTTCATTCATATAAATTTTGATAACTGTTTTGTACACGGTTGAAGAGAATTGATATATTTAACAGTGAGTAATACGTTAACTAACTTACCGTGATGTTTTACTACGTTACTCCGTGTAAACTTACGACAATAAGCCTCAAACAATCCACCGTCATCCTCCGAACACATGCATGACTCTTCTAAACTGTCAACTGCCGCAACAAGTGCTTCGTCACGGCCCGTTACCAATCGGACAACCTCGTGTAAGCGATTTGTTGTTACGGAGAATGACGATGTTAGACAAGGCTTCGTCAAAATGCAGTCAGGTGTCTGATGAATTGCTGTGTTTGACTAGTGTAATGTTTTATGGTAGATATAATAATTGCCTGATTATTTAATGCCTCTCTATTTGTCAAACAAAGTACGGCTAATAATCATTTAAGATGTCCGACTGTGGACAATGATCATGCATGATTACTACTGTTCATGTCACAGTGTGGTTTTCTAACGAAACCACTTCATATGGCAAATTATTTCCATACTGTGCGTTGTGAAAACTATAAAATTGCGTTATAGAACTTTGCAGAGAATATGCATGCTGATTTATGCTGAATATGGAACAAGGTGTGCGTCAAGGGGCTCTGGTATGACCTCAACTTAAATGTCTCGAAAAGAAATCAGGGTATATCATTCTTTAAAGGTGTAAAATCTTAAACAATGACTAATAAATCCTTAAACCCTGGATGTCTTTAAACCGCTAAATTTCTTAAACAAACTTACCTGTCTTTCAATTTACAAAGTACACGGGATACCAAATGTAAATGTACCAGCTAAAATAATAACGAATGTTGTAAAACAAGATTAAACTTCGGGGATGTGCATGTTGAACACAGTTTGCACTGATCTCAAAATCCTTTGCTACCAGCAGGTATATATAAACGTAAAGAGACGGAACAGTTGGGTCCAACTGCACGATTTATGGTTTTACAACTGAAGTCTTCGGTTAAAACAACTCTATGTTGACCAGAAACAGCTGGTTATCTATAATTCATGGCACACCTAGCTGTCACCATTAGTTAAAGAGTTGTTTTAACAGAAGAACATTTATACTTATTATCCCCTGTGGAATATTTTAAAAGGGTTTGTAAAGTCTTTGGGTTTGAAACTTTTGCAGAGGACCACTTTGTTCGATGATTCAGTCGATCATTTTATGTGCAAAAAGCGCAATCTGTTATGAATATATCCATTTGATTTTTTTATGTTAATTGTATGCAAATCAGTTCGAGAAAATAAACGTCGGATTCATGTTACGTTACTGTAAACAATGCCTACTGACTGTAAACAATTAATTAATCTGCCGACTGTAAACAATTAATTAATAAAGTAGAATTTATTAATGCACAAAATTACTGTTGTCTTACAATTAATAATAAATAAATGTTTTTCTCGCGTTAAATTTGGGTTGTATGTTTTGTGTCTCTTGCAATTGCTGACTTGAAATAACCTTGTACGTATTAATGTTCATAGGTTCAAGGCTTTATGTGAGAAAGTTGGTATTTTCTTACGGAGTAATGGTTATTCCCAGGAATATTATTTAGATCAAACCGGCATTCAATCCCGAAAAATGTGATGGACATCGTTCGGAAGGTCGGAACGCGTTCACAACCTGATGTGTCTCTGTAATGGATTGTTTCTTTTCTTACCTTGTACCAGTGTGTAATGTGCGAACGTAAAAAACAAACAACATCTTAAAGCGAGTCATTGACGTAAAAAATCAACATGCATTACGCGTCTCAAATCTAATTTTAACATATCCGTGACAAGAAATGAAACATAGAAAAACAAAAACAAAAACTTCTCTATCTACCTATGTGTATCGTTTTATCTATACATTGTGTAATTCAAACATAATCCGTTTTAACTGTAGCTATATATTTGTAATTGAGGCATACATTTTCAAGTGTTTGCCGAAGCGAAGGAATGAATTATTTTAAGCTTAATCAAGTAACGTATCGATTCGAATTTTATGTGAACATGTTTTGCCTTCCATAGATATTTTCTTTGAGTCAGTGTCTCCGCTTGATACGTCTTTATATTTCATACTTTTTAAAGCGATTTTTATGTTTTTGAAAAAAACAGTCTATCATGCAAGCAAATTTGATCAAACTTATGACTTTCCTACCTTGATTTTTTATTGAATGCACTGAATAACACAGTTTGTAATTGTGCAAATTGGCTATATATATTGGTACCCTAACCATGTGTGTCGAATGAAATGTATGTAGCTAAAGGCTTATAAATAAATTGCCAATGTGCCAATAAATGTTATGATCTCTTTATCAAGTTTCTGTAGCCTGATATGTTTATCATACAATTCAGATTATTGCCCCCGTCCCCCCCGCAAGGAAAAGTTGCACTTTCTAAACATGAAACACATTTTCAATGTGAACATAAACCTTCTTCCTGTGTACACGATTAGGTACTTTCCATGAAGAACAACAATACAAAAAGTGCACCGCACCCAGTCATTAGTAGCGTTATAATTTAAATAATGATTGCATGTCAGACTTTTGATGAAAAGATGAACGAAAATGGCATTTTTGTATAAATTTAAATTGTAATTAAACTGTTTTATTTGCAAAGTGAATAACAAAAGATGTATACTTTTAATGTTCATTTACCGTCTGACATTTTGTTCCGACGTTACCATGTCAACGGTTAATGTTAATAATCATATCTTACAAGAGAATGAAAAATTCAAACAGTGGTTTGTATTAAGAAAGATGACATTTTCACTAAAAGGTCACATCTCACAAGCATATCTATTAATACAAAAAGATTCGAGTTTGATATGGCATCCTTTCTGCCTGCAAATGTTCACTTAACTTTCCTTTCCACTGAATGAGTATTTACGGTTTAAGTGTTTTTTACATGTATATAAGATCAATTGTCTATACTTCTAATCAATAAAGAAAAAGGAACGAAATGAAATTTCTCCAAGGGCCTTCCCCGTCCCAAAAATGTTGTTTATTCAGAAAGTTTCTAAGGTAGGTGTATGTATTAGGCATACATTTGTATCCATTATTTGTGTCATAATTTCGTCACATTTTATTATTATTGGTGACATTTCATAACCTTCTAATTCAATGACATTTCATTTGTCACATATGTCTCAAAACTGCAAACTCGACTATAGAATAATCATTTCGTAAATTTCTATTCAATATTTCTACATTTTAAAAAATCTTTCTTAGTGCTCCACACTATTATTTTCAATCAAGACATCGTATACATAAAGAGACCACGGCTCATATAGCAATCATACGGTTGGACACAACCTGTATCCACCTGTAAAATTAAACGCCTCTCTCGTTATTTTGTATCAAAGCAGGTTTCAAGATGGGCATCCATCCTAACCTAAAAACCTAACAACATTAGATTTTTTGTGTTAAAAATCACACCTCGTTTATAGCTTTAAACTTAATAGCGTATGAGAATTCTGCTAGATAAATTTGAGTGAGTCTTAAAATACATGTACGTTACAACTGTTTGATTTAAGTAAACAAGTTTCGTCAATGAAGGAAAGTGAAATTGGCCATAGTGGATTCCCTTGCTGCACCCCATATGCTGCGCAAATGTTTTGCAGACTAAGCTTCACGATGATGTAATGTACATGTTTTGATATGCTGTTGGTGGATTGTTAAACAAGACCAAAACAACAAAACAATGACTTGAAATAAAACTTTCCTCAACAAGTACATGTGATGATCAATGATCACATAGTAAACGATTTCCTGGCTTTGGTTATACAATAACACAACACAACAACAAGCACACTACTAAAAGTGTCTAAAACGTGTTCTAAATCCCTGTTGTTTCTGAGGGTATTAGATGTACATTGAAAATCTAAAATTCTAACTTGATTTAACAATTTTACTAATATGCATAGTTGATTTAGGTCCCAGTTTATTTTCGTGTGACGGGCAATACCTACATCTCGATAAATACTGGAAATTGATCATGCTGATAATTGTAAATATTATGGCGTATCATACGTAAAGTTTGTAAATGAATTATTTACTCCTGCGGTTTACAGTTCTGTCTCAAACGGCATCTTAATTACTCAGCAAAACTCATTGAATGATTGGAGGACGAGTTAACTGTGTAAGGAATGTAAGATAACGTTTCAACAACATAAAATCCTTTCTCCGATGGACTTTATGTCATTTCTAACCTAATACCTGATCATTTAATGAGGAAGTGGTCAAAAACGCACGCACACAGCTATATTAACATTTATGTCCATCTTGTACAGTAATATCGGACATTAAACTTCGGTAGATGCACGTTTAAGGTCAGAGTATGTAAATCGTCAACATAGTCTTTCAGAAACATTGAAATCACAAACACACACCAGTCATCCAATTTATAGCAATAGTGTCATTTTTACGACAGATGAGGCAAATTCAGCTGTTACTTAACCAAACAGCATTATGTTTAACACGTACAGCATAAAAGCAGAAATTATCGGTACGCCCAAAGGCTGCGTGACTACTGCGGCAGGGACAATTACCTCCCAAAATTCAACCTCAAAATATTTTGTATTCTCTCCAAACTATGTAATGTTTGATATTTTGTACAATTGTACAGTTGAACTGATTCTAGAATAAACGCAAGGTATATGGATAAAAAGTGGCGCTGTCTTTCTAATCTGCAAGATCTGGTAGTCTTAATAAACACTAGAAAACTTGTCTTAATAAAACTATTTGCGATAGATACAACAAGCGTGGCCACTTAAAGGGGATGACTGCATCAGACATGTCGATTACTATAACAGTTGCTAATTAGGGTATATCCGAACAGTTTGCTTCACGCAGGTGGCCACCGGGTAGATGTGACAGTTAACACAGGTTCAACTGTACTTGCAACAAGTTTCACATCTCCGTAAAGATTTCAAAATGTCTTTGTAAAACTGAAATGTATTTATGTATGTCTAAATGATTACTTTTGTCGAAGACTTCAATTTAGCGGTATTACTATTTGCAGTTTACATGAAACCACAAGTTCAAATCGGTATTCTTAAAAAACCGCTGACGTTTCTTTTCTGTTTTGAAAGGACCGCCAGCACTTAAAGTTACATCATGTAACAAGGAAGGCGTGCATTTTAGACGCTGCCTTAGGAACAATTTATAACCATATTTAACGTAAGAGTGTTTTATGTATTTACTGTTAAACCTGTCTTAAACAGCCATCCAAGCTCCGGTACTGTACATTTTAGAAAGAAGGCTGCTAAATACAACACGAATGACAGTTTAATACAAGTGTTTGGTAAACACAAGTGATCTCTTACATGGTATTAGTTACTTGACTGCTCCATTTAGACTGTCTTCTAAAATATGCCGACACCATGCCGGGAGTCAAACACCATCATTTAGTCAGTTTGCTATGGTCAGATTCTGTATATAGTCGGAGAGACTCTAAGGTATTTTACTACATTAATCTATGATTTCAATTGCTGTACGTCTCACTTGCTTAGAAAAGTCAAATGTAAATGGGGAGCAACACGACAAAGTCAAATGTAAATTTGGAGCAACACGACAAAGTCAAATGTAAATAGAGCAACACGACAAAGTCAAATGTAAATGGGGAGCAACACGACAAAGTCAAATATAAATGAGGAGCAACACGACAAAGTCAAATGTAAATGTAGAGCAACACGACAAAGTCAAATGTAAATGGGGAGCAACACGACAAAGTCAAATATAAATGGGGAGCAACACGACAAAGTCAAATGTAAATGTAGAGCAACACGACAAAGTCAAATGTAAATGGGGAGCAACACGACAAAGTAAAATATAAATTGGGAGCAACACGACAAAGTCAAATGTAAATGGGGAGCAACACGACAAAGTCAAATGTAAATAGGGAGCAACACGACAAAGTCAGTATTAATGGTAAAGAAAACAACTTAATAGTCTTTAAGAAATTTCCACATTTCACAAATATTTCATGAAAATTAAGTCCATGACCTTGAAGACTAACATTCAGTTCATATTGTTGCAGTCAGTACTGTTACCCTTGATAATATACTAAACGAAACTAATTTAAAAATGATCAAATGGTACCAATTATATGGCAGAGAATTTTAACATGGGTTATTGCCTTCATCCCTGCGAAACCCACTCTTAAAATTCCCTTCCATATGTATAACCCGATCATTTTAATATTCATGTAACGGAAGTATCTACCTAATGTCTAAGACATGAAAGCTTTCGTGCATTGATAGCTAAAAATAAGCTGGCAGATATTGGAAGGGTCGGTAATTGAATAAAGAAGGAAAAAGGCAGGTGGTGCGTTAGATGTTTCGTTTAGTATATATATTTCAATAAGTCCAAAAACAGCATGGTGTTCTTGAATTTTCCAAAATAAACTTGCAATTACGACAAATACACTCGCAATTACGACAATTACGACAAAATACCCGTCAAATTCGAAGGTTGATAATTTATAATGTTAATACTATTTTAAAAGTTATTTCATTATTCGTACTCGTTTTTAGTTTAGACGTCGTTAATGTAAAATACGTCTCCCAACTGTGGTTGTATATTTCTGGACGGTTATGTATGTTAATAAGAATAATGAAACGCCGAACATACATTGACAATAACAAAATATGGAACAAAAATAGTAACTTTTGATATAAATATGCCTAAACATACAATAAGAATAACGTCATGCATTATGTCTGTTAATTCTAATAAAAATGATGAAATTTGTAAAATGAATGACAAAATAGCGAATCAGACTCACAAAAATAAGACAACAATAATAAATTTAACGATATGAAAACATTGAATAAGAAAACCATACATAAGATAATGACAACACAGAGTTATAACTTTAGAAATGTTTGGCATGCCATATACATCAAGTAAATATTATATTGTTAATTTAAAAAAAAGAAAACTGTCTTACCTTTTGAGTTTTCTCCATTATTTGTTTTCATTTACATTTTCCGATTTTTGTTTAAAAGTTTCCATGATTTTCCAGTCTTTGTTATTATTATTTCTAAAAGTTAAATTTTCATATCTAAAAAGGATAAAGGAAACATTTCTTAATCATGGTGGTCAGAATACACAAACCACGTGACCACTATGTCTGTCGTACGCACCTGCGGCCATGGAGATTTGCAACATAACCGGAAATTGCCGTTCATATTTCCCGTAAGCCGTCATTCAACATACTATTTGGAGAAGGTTGTAATTTATTTAGCCTCTAAGTTACTAATTATATGTTTATATGATGTAATTTGTTTCTTTAAATGTGTGGTCGTGTTGGGCAATTAGTACACTCGCTGTGTCATGTTTGCCAACTATTCAGTAACATCAAAAAAGATTGAAGTTTGAAAGGTGCGTGCATACAGAGGTCAACAAACGAAACCGCGACTTTTATTGGTTTCACTTCGCCTTCTCAATGCTTCATTGATAAAAGTGCATTTTTATATTAATTAATTCAACGATATCTGCGAGTATATTTAATATTTCATGATTCACCAACGCACGTGATATCAACAGCACGAGAATCTGCAACATCGTTATTTCGCCTTTTGGTTGACATGCGCATTTTAATTTCACATACGTATATTTCGGCATATACCGTTGTCAACAATTGAGACAGAAGTTATGCGTAAAAACGATGTTTCAGATTCTCGTTTTATTGTTATCTCGTGTTCAACGACAACACAACAAAGTTGTGTTTCGCGCACTTTTGTCGTGCTATTGTGCTGGTTCCCTCTCCAACACGGGACAACGACAATTTAAGGGTGAAACAACGAAAGGTCGCCTCGCGACAGCACGACATAACTGTATATCGTATTTGTCGCCCTTTATTATTTAGCCCTCCCTTGCAATATCTTGTTGTCGTTGTTTCGTGTTGCTGACCCTGCCAACTCAACTTGGCACAAATCAACCACCATACCAACAGCCCTCGGCAAAAGATACTCCAAAGTAAAAACTAAGTGTACATTCAAACTATCAAATAACGTAATCTTGTATAACTCGCTTATAGGCGATCGTGTCAAAGCGTTTCAAACGGACAGGTTTGAATTTAACAAATTTGAAAAGTTTTGTCATTGTTTTATGGGCAAGTATAATTGAAATTAGTTGTAAGAACTACCCGTTGATTGAGAAATTAACTTGTTTAATACGATTGGGTTCATAGAGTTACAGGCAGGGTCACGCTATATATAAAAGTGACCGCTAATGCTAATCGCCTCAGGATCGGAACCAGTGCCAAGCCGTGGTAGCTACTGTTCTTAGGCAAAACACAGATATAGTTCCACATTGCCTCTCTCCTCGGGGTTGACTGTATCTGGAGTGAGTCTCGAGAGAGCAATTATTTCTTGCATATCGGATCGGCATTTCCGGTGATTTTACCCATGCCGGAAAAATCGACGACTCTCGTGAATGACTTGTGACGTAACGTTCCCAAACACAACGTCTAAACAGCGTTTGCTTTTTTTATGATACTGCATCATTTTGATAAATTTCCAGTTACCCGAGGTGACGGATATTTCGATCTGAACCGCGTGCTCATGACAGAAACTATATATACTGTAAATTGGTTAATTTGCGCGTGACGAGACGGAATAGACAGATTTAATCTCGCGAAAGGAAAAATCTATCATAGTAAATCTATGTGAAACGAATTCCTTCCCGATATTTTAAAATTAGCGAAGTGGGAAATTCGCGAAAATATCGGGAAAAAAACCTGTATGTTCATATTTTGCATGGACATTGTTTAAGGTTTTTATCAGCGCTGAATTTTAACTACACATAGTAAACAGATTTGTGTCTATTTTGAAGGCAATCGTGCTCAACCGGCTTTCTCCGGCACCACCCGTAACTTACGGAGTATGCATTGCCGAAGACGTTAGTGTGTTGTTAAAGCTTGAAACAGATTTGATTGAATATGTTCGAACCTATATGACTGCATACAAGCTGATCAAGTTTACATTAATACTCCTGCAGTAAGCGATAATAAGACAGGCTGCTTTGCCTTTATACGTGTAATTATAAACACATGTGCAATGTTACACTGACCTACACATCAGAGACAGGATAGGTTAACGAAACGTTTGCGATAATAAATACATGTTATTGACTATGTAAGCTTTATTCAGCTTTAAATAAAAAAAGCTATAAATCAATGGTCTCTGATGACCAGCAATTCGTTCATTTTATTAACACTAAACTTGTCATTCCTGCCATGAACTTGTCATTTAGTATGATTAGTGGTTACATTCTGTTTGTTGTATTTCGATATAAAACGCTTGACCAATGATAGAAATGATGATGGTTTGTGATACCGCCCTACAAGGAAATGGTCTCATCACGAGCTCGGACCAGGACTTGTCAATTCACGGAGTTAGTGACTTAGATTTGAAGCCGTTAGTTTACGTATTATTTCGTACAATTTAATTGATTATATCGTAAAATTATGTTTAAACGTTTGATGCGGTTCCTAGATTCTATATTGAAACTGTATAAAAACAGCATCAAAAAAACTTTATTACCCTGAGAGCTTACTGGTTCGAATGAACAATTCTCTCACGGGGACAAACTACACTTTTAAGGTTATATCACCATTTAAACTGGCCATATTGAGTCATGGTCAAAAATCAAGATTAAAATAAAGCAGATGCTTTGAAAACGTGTAAGAAATGAGTCTCTTCGTGGCAAATATAAATAAAATTATACCTGATTTAATTTGTGACTAATAAGGTGTTTATTATTAGTTTCAAATACATGCCACCACGGGAGAGACAGTTTACAATATGTACAATAGTCTCTATATAAAACTTGTGATAAAAATATCTATCACATATAAAATTCATTCTATGCATTCTAATGAATTAACTACATGTATGACACTTGTATTTTTTACCTCGATTTGGTGATTCTATATCATTTTCATAAATAATCGGTTACATCTGCATTTAATCATTTGAATAAGTGTGTTACCATGGTATATGATTTGAGTCTCGTAGAAACATATATTAAAACGTTCGTATGAGAGCATTTTGAAGCTGCTGTCTTATCTTAAAAGCATGGTAAGTGAAAATACTCCACTTTCGTAATTCTGATACATTGTCACTTACAAGCAGTTGAGTAAACTTAAACATGCTTGGAACATATAGTCGCCGCTTTTCCGTCTGTCCCGCATTCGTTTCCGGACTACTGGCGGAAATTGAGCGAAACTTCATGGTATAGTAGATACGCATAATTGTTCGCATGTTCCAGTTCACTTATTTTTCACAGAGTTATGGGCCTTTGATAACTTCTGTATTGAAATTTGTTTCCGGACTATTTATCAGCAATAACTGGCAGAAATTCAACTTTATGTTACTGTTTAGTAGATGCGAATATTGTCCGCGTGTTCCAGTTCGATTATTTTTAACAGAGTAATGCCCCGGCCTTAGATTACTGCTGTATTGAATATACATGTATACCATCATTTCTAACAGTACATGTACTCTTGTTTAGAATTCTGATGGTCATATTAAACAGTTAATCACCTTAAACCACCTACACTGTAAGGTTAGTCTAGACAATCAGTGTAAAACCACCTACACTGTAAGGTTAGTCTAGACAATCAGTGTAAAACCACCTACACTGTAAGGTAAGTCTAGACAATCAGTGTAAAACCACCTACACTGTAAGGTTAGTCTAGACAATCAGTGTAAAACAAACACAATTACATAATCCTAGTCACAGTTTATTAAGTCTAAAACCGATGTAAAACAAAAAAGATATAACAAGATACTGATCAGGACAGAAATATGTCAGCCCCTTAGGTAATTCGATCTGCAATCTATTTTCGACATTTTAATTTTATATACTCTTATATAGAATAATAAATTTACGGATAAAATAATGATAGAACTGTGTTATATTGAGACTAAAACAATGTTAACATATACTCACAAAAAAGCGTCGTTAGGTAGCGTATCTTATGTTTTTGCAATATCATTGAAAATAAAAGCATTGCGCTGTATTTATAACAGTAACATAATTATATTTAAAACAAAATAGCACGAAAATGGTTACGTGACTTTCAAAGTTAACCGCATTCTAACCCGAGACAAAATGTGTTGTTAAGGTTAACTCAAAGTCACTTTCTTTCCATTTTGACGTCACAAGTACGTGCATACAGCGATTGCCATGTCTGACCTGTACCAGATTCATGTCAGTCTGTCAATCTCATTAAGGGAAATAAACCGGATATATTTCTAAAGACAGCCTCTCTTGATAACATAGGAAATATGTTTATAAACAAGAAGGCCATGATGGTCCTATACCGCTCCCATGAGTGTAATTGTATTAGCGAAAGCTAAAGACTGTATTCATGATATTAACTTGGAACTCTCTTAAGAAGGTCTCAACACCACATATGCACCTTGTTACTATGGCTTTTGGTCCATCATGAAGTAAAAATAGGCACAGCAATATATTTCTATTTATTTCATATAGTAAATATAATCCAATGTGGTAACCCAAGGACTGGGTCACTCAATCACAACAAGTCATACTGGCTTTAACAACAACTTTAAAAAAAACAACACTAAAAAGCATAATTGCGGTTTTAGCAAGTGACCTAAGAGAGACAACAAGTATATGAACAAGGAAATAAAATAAACACAGTTACACTGCCTGGTTACATTGAGAATATCTCTTTAAGTCTATGTAAAAAAGGACCTCCGGTTGAGTCTAAGTCTATACCCTTAGAGCGGGGTCAATTTTGACCCCGTGGGCATAATATGAACAAAATTGATAAATGACAAACAAAATATCTAAGCTCTTGGCCTTCCAGTTTCTGACAAGATGTTTTACGTTTTACTATGTATGTCTATGACTGTAAACTGTGCGATCCCCCGGGCGGGACACAAAATTGACCACAGGGGCAAACTTTAAAGAAACTACAGTGTATATAGAAGACCACTACACATGACAATGCTACACGCCAAATATCTAAGCCCTTTGCATTGTATTTTTGGAAGGACTACTAGTATATGGAGAAAAAAAGATTTCATTGTCATGGCTACCAGAGTTCTGCATGGATTTGGATTTTTCTGAACACCTTTCATAGAGTTTCATGCAAAGAACATTCTGCTAAGTTCCATCAACATTAGTCACGCGATTTCAGATGAGATGACGGTCACAAAGGCTCACTCTGGCACTGTGTGTTAGTTGAGCTAAATTTTACGTCAATTGTTATGTTTTAGAACCACAGCGGAAAACGTCTTTAAGATTTTTTTTTAAAGACAGCCGGTTTGCAATCGTAAATGTACTTTTCTAATAGCAATTGTTGGAGATTATCGAGTGTTATGTGAATGCTAGTAGTAACTACCAAATTGCCAAACATCGTGCAACGATTTCATTGGGTCAGTTCCACTGTTTGGGGAGGGGGCGGGAGGCGCGGATAGTTCGCCAAGATTTTCTCTGTGAAGATACAGCTTATACAATATACAAAGTACAATGGCTGGTTGCTTAACGCACTTTTACACAATGTATTTTCCTTAAAACACTTTTTAGATAGTTTTTTTAGGGTAAAAAACGTTTGTATACAGTTTATAGAGTGTCTTTTATAAACGCACAGTTTGTATCTATTTTGAATCCAGTATTAATTATAAGTTCCACTATAGACACCTTTACCTTTTTGCTTCCCTTTTCATGGTTTGTCTAAAAAATGCATAATTTTGTCTGTGAATATAAACTTGAAGTATTATCCGGAATTCGAAAAGCTCAAATTATTACTAGACACTGTAGTCCTATAAGTAAGACCCCGCATTTCTTATTTTTTCCTTTTCACGTTAATATTTTTTGATATTTTATTTTTTATATTTGAAAAATGAGAAATTAGAAACAACACGCATGATGTCTAAATGTTTGGATTACAGACACTGTAGTTATTTATGATAAATTTATAGCCATTATATAATGAACTCGTTGGAACCATTTTGTTTTGTTCCTTATATCCGGAGTATGTTATATCCATACAGCATTTTCGTAGTATAATAACAGTACAATAGTTTACACTTACTAGACTTTGATTGACCAGTACCTATTGGGATGGCGAGGACAAATGTAAGTCTCTAATAAAGGAAAGCTATATGTCCTATATATGACTATATATTACCTAAGCATAAGTACTTACCGATCTTCAAGTATCGTTTAACTAATCATAAATTGCCCGTAGAAAAGGGCCGCTGATCTAATATTCTATCTGCTAGTCTGTAAACATTTCAGTGTACAAAGGAAACAGCCAATCCCAGCACTAGTTAAAAAATATCTAATGTTATAAAATACAGTCCTATGAATAGCAAAGATATAAAAATTCTAAAAAATCTTAGCATTGTTGTATCAAATTGTTTAAACGTGTTCAATAAACACATTTTATATTCCTTCGTAAGTTCCGTAAAATTGATATTGTTGAAAATTGTAACACAACAAGCTTCGCAATTCTCACAACATTGCACATTTTTTTCGTGCATTCTTATTTTAAAGTCAATGACTTGCTTACTCTACTATATCCTTACCCGAGAATATTATAATGATTACATCACTTTCTTATTATCATCACCGTCCCGTCACCTATAGGTTATACATCTGTAATTGACTTTTAATTACAGTATTGAATTTAAATATATTTTTTGTGAACTTCATATAGCAGTTTTTTACCCATATGTATGTTTAATTATTAAACTTGTGTGCTTCACAGGTAGCATGAAAAATAAAAGATATTGCATATTTGATCCACAGAGAACGGGTCTGGAAATGAATAGTTTTGGAGTTTACTGTATAGTTGTGATTATACCATTTTTGTATATTTCACTTTGGCTAGTTAACACTTGCATATTTTATATTGTATTCGGTGTATTTGTACATATATTTGTAAATATTGCCAATAAAATATGTTTGAACTATACAAACGCTTTTTATTTAGTTTCTTTTATATTGAACGCACTTTTTATATATGTAGTTTCTTATAAAAATATCTTTTTAACTGTTTCGCCATTCATAGTTTCTTTTATAAACGAACTTTTTATACAGTTTCTTTTCAGTGGAACCCTCTATACAATGTACATGTATATCTTTTTACGTACGGTTTCAATCTTCTTACACTTGCACATTTGATCCCTACTAATCGGATCATTACTACGGGCCAAGGGAGACGGTATTTTCCCTGGTAGCAGAACCAAATTTTCGAACTATTATTGTCAGAAACAAAGTCTTAATAAAATTTTTAGATTAACCTAAACTCAAACTATTAGAACATTTCCCTTCCAATACCGAACGTCCTTAGTTTTGAAAATTTACGAATGGATTTTTTTTTATGAAAGCAGTTCTTTTTTGACCTGTTTATAGTCCCGGTCGACCATTGGATTCTCCGCAGGTGAAACTTTCAAGACCCTTGGTGCTTATGACAGGCACAGGTTAAGGAGACAGATGCAGATACAATGGAATCCGGGAACGAGACCCTAGATCTTTTACAAATAGACCTCATGGTTCTTTTACGTACCCGGTGTACAGCACGATTCATACGATACTGCCTCATGGTTTCTAACCAGTTCATCTCTAGATGGGTGAAAAACATTGAAAAGCGTTTCTGAAATTTCCAGGATTCGAATCAGGTACCTCCGGATGGGTAGTCCAGACCGTTAACCTCCCGACCACCGCGGTTCTTTATCTCCTTTTCATCGACAATAACACTAGTCAAGGGAGAGTATGTCAGTGTAGCTAAAACTTACTCAGTCACGAATTCTCGCCCTTGGGGAAATAAGTAAATATTCCAAAAAACACTTTACAGGAAGGCTTTTTCAACATTATCATCAAATAAAGCCTCACTTACATTGGAACTACTCTTACTTCGCGCACTCATCCTCTGTCAACATATTGGCTGACGCTGGGATATTATCAGATAAGTTTGTTTTAGAGTTAACTAAATTAAATTAAATCAAAATTACATAAAATCTTGATACAGGCTGTGGGACAGGGGTCAGCTTAAGGGTCGGTCTGTGTCGTGTACCTCCATTACACAGCAAAAGGTGAGTCAAAATTAAAGTAATGCTACTGAGAAGTAGTACCAAGTCTGCGTGAACTAAAATAAATAAAATGATATCTAAATACCATTAACACAACGCCGCATACACTCACCAACAGTCCGACTCATAGAATAATGATTCCTCCAACTATTAGAAAAGGCAGTAAAGACACACACTGCAGTATTTACTATAAAAATTATTTGATTGAGTAAAGCCATGAGAACCTTCTTTTACCTTTTACCCAGCGTGTTTGATACCCTTAATAAAATCTGCCTGTAAACAAAGTGCTAAAGTGCTTTTATATTTTAATATTGTTTAATGAAATGTCGCAAACATTGCATTTCAAAGACAAGTAATGCATGCTTACATCAGTAACATTTTCATTTGATATCGGGTTCCTCGTACTCCAAGTTCAATTGACTCCACTGACTGGCCATTAGAATCCATCATTTGGTGTATTCTGTAAAATGCGTCTTTGGAATGGCCCTCATATTTAGGCCTGCTCAGTACGCTACACCTCTCACCTAAGAGGTTTGCTTGAGTGTTCTGTGCTGTGTCTGTGTTTTAAGTAAGTAGTACTGTAGTTCTAGGTATTCTAACATATGCATTCTTCGCGAAAACAGATCTTGGTCATTACCGACAGTAGTTGTCGGTTTAGAAAGCGAGACTCCCGCCGGAGGAGCTTTGACTATATTTGTATCGTATCATATCAGCCGAACGCACAACTTCCTTCAGTTGACGAGAAGGGAATGGTTACCCAATAACTTCTATCTGCAGTCACCTTTGATTTACAAATAAAAATGGGTTTCAACACTTCTAACTTATCAGCGTCGGTTTCCTTTTGATTTTGCGAAAATAGTTGGAAAATGACCGGCACAGGGATGGGGCTCCTAGCTAGGAAAGTTGCAGTCAGTGTGTCATTTTAATACATAATGTTCGTTCAAGCAGTACATTTTGTTCAGATTTGTCCTGCGGTTTACAGAAAAGATTTAAGGGAAGTCTGACCAATCATACTAAACGTTTCTTTAACAGTAGGCCTATGACATAAGTAAACGAACAGTTTGATTTAATAAACAGTTGCCACTTCCGCATTCAATGTGACGTAGATGTACAGCCCACGCCAACCGGAAGATAACAATATGACAGTTTATGCCTGTGGGGGTCATAATGTGCTGAGTTATGTGATATTGACTTCATCTTGTTGAAATATGATTGAAATACATGTTAACAGTCACTTGACCTTCAATTTGCTGTTTTGAAAAAAAAACATTAAGCTTAACTAAATTAATTTATTTTACCTTACCCCAGTTAGTCTGTTCTTTTATCTGTCCCGAATAATTAAGTACTGTTGTTAGAGTCTGAGTGTCAAATACTGCACACATATTAGAAATTTGGTCAAGTTGAAGTGTCCCGACTCAACCGTTCATAGGAGCTCGCGGTCGGGACAGTGCCCGCTAGACTGAAAAAAGAAGACAAACAAAACCCGGTCGAGAACTCACTATGCCCTAAATAGACTGCACGGATCACCATCAAAACAGAGTATAAAACATTAGATGTCATATTTTCAGTTCATTTACCGGGTTCCACCCTCATCAAAGCAAAATAAGAAGAAAAAAATACATAACAGAGCCGTAAAACACTTTCTGTACATGCCAAGAGAAGGCGATAATGACAACTTTAAAGCTTCATTTTTTGCATTAAAAAAAATAATCACGAACTTACATGTATTTACAAGTGATTAATTAGCTGATTAATTGAATTACGCGCCACCGCAAGTGTGTTATGAATGAACTGAATGACGCAAAATGCGCATGCGCGATGACCCCAGACGGTCAGCTGAGTACGTTTCGATATCACCGGTCTGTTGACACAGAAATTTTGTGTAAACCTTTGTTATATATATCTTTATCTAATAATTTCTTGTTCTGTGGTAGTTTATTTACAACATAGGATAATAATGTCCTGATAATCGACGCGATCCTACATGGAGGCTGTAGGAAATCCACCTCAAAAGAGGTTTTCTTTGTTGAAATTGTGTGTGTGTACATGTATATTTTTGAGTCAATGGGAGTGTGTCACAGCAGGGGAAGGAAAGAAAAATGAAACCAAGTCCGAGAGATACCCGTTGGTGGTTTTTGACTTTGAGAGAGTGGAGCTACCTTTTGTTATCTGCTTGTGGGTTCTGATAGCAAGTTTAGCGAAAATAGGTAAGTTGTTTCAATGTCAAACAAATGTCATGTTCAGGGGTTGTGATAGATAATCTTACTTTTCATTTATCATAAATGATATTTGTGTGCACATTTTGTTATTTATAGGTGAAATTCTTATTTATCGGATGTTCAAGATGATTAAATTTTTATCACATACAATCTTTTCATTCATTTTAACATCATTAAGGAGGCAGAAAGCCAAATTTGGGATATAAAAGGATGGTTCATTGAGAGGGTCACTGTGACATTAAACCTGTTTAGCATTCTAGTTAATTCATACAGATTTATTTAGGGCCCAGTACTCCGGAATTGTTAAGCTTATTAAGTCGTCCACTCGGTATCAGTGTGATATTATCAGATAATGTCCACCGGGCTTCAAGCCTCGGGAGTAAATACTAAAGTGTACAACATTCTGCTACACAACAACAATTTGTTCCCTTTGTATCTTAATCTGGTTCATGATATACGACAAGCCTCTTATAACTGTATATAGGCCTATAAATCTACTTATACCTGGCCCCGATTTCACGAAAATACTTAAGTAATTGCTTAGCTAAGTAAGTTATTTTGAAGTCTAATTGTCACTAAAAATAATGAATTTTCTTGTCGTCATTTGAAACAATAGTGTTTTTTAATGAAATTAACATGTTAAAAGAACAAAAATATTGTATAGTACTTAATGCAAGTCAGATTGAGCAAAAATTCATTTGAGTACAAGTTAAGAATTTTAAGAATCTTAAGAATTTACTTAGTATAAATTACTTGCTTAAAGCAACATTTTCTGCACAAATACTAACAAGTGTATATATAATTGTGATAAATGGGTAAATATGATTCTGAAAAAGTTTAATTCTTTAAATGAATATACATGCAAGGGGCTGATAAGTGTTGAAATAAGTTAAGCATGTTACTAAGTATTTACTTAAGTATTTTCGTGAAATGGGGGCCTGATCATCAGGGCCTATATAATATACACAAAGGGTAAATGTACATTAAAATTTATTTATAATATATCTTGCACCGATACATTTATGTATTTTCCGCAAAACAAATCGCTGACAAATCTGTCATCACAGATCAAGAACATGTAAAAATCTGATTCAGTATCACAGGTGTTTGGTCCATAGAAAATTCTTGCATGTGACTGTCCAAGCTATTAAACTATGTGTTAAAACATCGCTTGGATCATTAACTGATAAGTCATGTTTCTTTATAGTGTTTTCTTCTATTTTATGCATAAACATCAATTCTAACACAAGGGGATGCTTTTCCTATATAAACATATAGGGAAAAGCTTGTATTTTATTTTATGATAAAATACAGCACGTTTTTCCAAGGACGACGTGCCTTAAATGACGTAACGACGTGACGTATTTAAACAAGCGCGTCCAATGGTATCTCGCGTTTTGAGGTTACAATGATGTACTACTACGCATTAAATCAGGTTCGGATTGTTTTCAAAGAAACTAACGTGTTAGAATCGAAATAATAAATTGTTCCCTATATTTTATCTTTGAATAAAATACAGTCAGTCATTTGGATGCGAAGAATTAAATCACTCGTGCTATGCACTCGTGATTTAATTACTACGCATCCAAATCCTGACTATATTTTATTCAACGATAAAATACAGGGAGCGGTTATTATTTCTTAATTAAAATCAAGAGTATAAGTGTGGGCAAGTAGCAACCAAAGGTATAAAATAAAAGGGTCTTTATCATAGAAATATGTCGCAGTTGGGTCATATTCTCATAGAAATATGTCGCAGTTGGGTCATATTCCTGCTTCATACTTGATCCGACACACACCTCGACCAAATACCTCACAGTGATAATGATATTTTTTGTATTTCAAGCAGCTGCATTCATAATAGTTAAGGAAGTCAAGGTTTAAGTGCGAGTTATTTGTTAAGGTCAATTCATTGAGTAAAGCGCCATTCCTATTTAAAAGAAAAGTCATGTCTGACATATATAACAGACACCAAGATCTTTCCTTAGCACATTTACCTAATATTCTTTCATGCAATACACCAGAGTGGTAGCCCCAAAGGCAAAAGGAAATCAAAGAAACCATTCCCTTCAACATTTCATATATATCTGAACAAACCCCCTCTGGACTTGAACTTTTTACCATCGCAGCCATCTTCTCTTAAGGCAAATGTGTACATGTACACCACAAAACAAAAAATACAGCAATTGCTAGGTAGATACATCAAATACGGAACCAGCCCAAAAATATTAGAACATAAAACTGGTAAGTTAATTTGCCCTGTCATTCTAGAACATCCTTTTCCAGCTGATTTGGACTTCCGGTGAAAACTTACTGGCTGACAAGCTAACAGTGTAGATCATGACTACACAGGTGTTTATATTAATCATGATCTTCACTTAGTAGTGGCGAAAGACAAAATACTTACTGCTAGCAGAATTATAATGGTTAATGAAGGCAACTTCCACAGGGGACACTTGTTTAGTTTCTTTTCATACAATCAAACACGCAAACTGTTACGCTACATTGTAAGTAGTGTTACTGCATTCAGTTTATCGCACAAGTTAAAGAAATATGTATCATGTATGTAGCAAACAATAGCAATCTTCAGGCTACAAAGATTCATTGATGAACAGTGACAGTCTGTGACACAACAGACTCTGTGTGTGGTTCCAGTTGAGACCATGCACTCGTGGATTTTCTAATCCAAGTCAATCTTGCATGTTGCTGATTAAAAGAACAGTTGCCATCCATGTTAGAACATTATTAAAGTTTTGCCTGTGGAACTGTCTGACATAACAAATGATTGATTCATTTCCATGGTAACTGTTCCTTGATACAAATATAGGTATAGTCTACAAAGCTAACCATAACATGGTCTACAATGGTCAGTTTTCAGTTGATAAATAACAGTCAAGTCCGGCAAATGAGTTTTGAGGGGTAATGGGTCCAAGCCCTGCTGCCAACTCTTGACTCTTATATGGTAGGCAGTTGATAATTTGAGTCTAGTACTGGCCCTTCCCAGGTAAGCTTGTCCATGGATGACTGTCAACAACTGAAACACTATGATTGCAAGCCAACAGGTGTTAACTCATGCCTCCCCCATCCGTACACAGACACAATACAAATACAAACTTTGTAGAGTGTAATTAGTTTGGCACATGTCTGAAGATCCAGAGTGATTTGTTAATTAGCCGTGCTGTATTAACAATCTGGTATTAATATTGAGCACATTGCATTAATACTTGTACCTGTATAAAAACAGAAAATGTCTGACACAACAAGTCAGTCTTCATGTTTGTAAACAGAAAATAAACCATTAGTCAAACTGATGCTTAAATACTTAAGTAATTTAGTAATTTAGTGAGTGTAAACAGCAAACAGTGTACATGGTTTGGATGAAGAACAAGACTGATGAATGTGCGAGCTGATCCTGATCTACACTTGACACAAATAGCAGCCATGGTTTAAGAAAACGCTGTGATATAAGTTCTGATACAGTCACATTAAAGTACATGTAATAAACGTCACCCTACTGACCACTCAAAATTCACATTTTGAGTATGAAATTGATCTTTGTTGGTTATGAAATGTTTGGTAGAAATATCAGAAGTTTGCTGAGATAAAGAGCACATCAAGTAACCTTAATGTTTGATCAAATGCATGTACCTAACTCTTGTATTATGCAATTGGCTATATCATGTTGACCTGGCTAAAGTTCTAAAATGGATGAGTCCGTCCATCAGCTTGAACAGCACCGTTTACCTTCAGTACCTACGGATGTTGTCTGTTAATTGGCTGGTTGTCTAGACTCGCAGCAACAAGTTCTTGTTATACCCCCTGAAACAAAGTTTGGGGGGTATATAGGAGTCACCCGGTGGTTGGTCGGTCGGTCAGGCAGTCTGTTGTATTTTCCTTGTCTGGAGCATAACTTGAAAACTTCTAGTTGGAATTCAATACAACTTCATACAGTGGTCAAGCACATTGAGAGGAAGTGCAGTGCACAAGAACCATAACTCCATCTTGACTCATTACAGAGTTATTGCCCTTTGTTACTTCTCCTTGTCCGGAGCATAACTTGAAAACTACTGGTTGGAATTCAAAACAACTTCAGACAATGATTAAGTACATTGAAAGGAAGTGCCGTGCACAGGAACCAAAACTCTTTCTTGACTCATTACAGAGTTATTGTCCTTTGTTACTTTTCCTTGTCCGGAGCATGACTTGAAAACTACTTGTTGGAATTCAATCCAACTTCATAAAATGGTCTAGCACAATGAGAGGAAGTGCAGTGTACAAGAACCATAACTCTATCTTGAGTATTTACAGAGTTATTGCCCTTTGTTACTTTTCCTTGTCCGGAGCATAACTTGAAAACTACTGGTTGGAATTCAATACAACTTCATACAATGGTCAAGTACATTGAGAGGAAGTGCAGTGTACAAGAACCATAACTCGATCTTGAATAGTTACAGAGTTATTGCCCATTTTTACTTTTCCTTGTCGCAGAGCATAACTTGAAAACTACTGGTTGGAATGCAATACAACTTCATACAATGGTCCAGCACAATGAGAGGAAGTGCGTGTACAAGAACCATAAATCTGTCTTGATTAATTACAGAGTTATTGCCAAGAACAATATCTCTATTTTAGTTTTTTTTTGCAAGGTATTCTGTTACTACGAACTTCCTCAGTTTATAAAGCAGTCTTTCGGGGGTATTAATCACATTTAGTGATAGCTCTAGTTAAAATTACTCTGCAACAGAACATTTAATGGCATCAGAACATTGTTTATGAACAACTCAGTTTCAACAGTAGATGGAAGATGTAAAGTTTGTTTGGAAAGAGTCACTGTACAGTGTATAAAGTTGATCAATCAAGGTCAAGTGTGCTCATCTTCTTGTAACTTATCACAACATTTTGAAGTTGCTAGATTTAATTGATAGCAATGTTTGTCTCTAGATATTTGATATCAATAGATTTGTTTGTCTATACTGGTCTGCCTTTGGAGACCAAATAATGCTTTGAAACCTAGTTTGCAAGCCTTTAATTAAAGTTAACCAATTTTCTGCATACAATGTAGGAGCTTGCCTATTTCTGGCTTTATTGTTAGTTCTTTTTGCATTGAAACCAAAGAACAAAAAACTGATCTTAAATTTTTCAATATTTTTCTACCACAGAACCATGAGATCCTCGGTCTTGGTTCATTGACATTTCAATAGACATTTCTATGACGTTGCTGCATTTCTTAGGTTACTAAACCATACCAGACAAATTCTGAAACCCAGAGAATTCAGAGGAGGCCCGGATGTATTGACCACATGTACCTTGTATATATTTGTACACCCTTTCATCCTGACATGGAAACTTAGAATGAGTTTCTGTATCACTTGGCCTCCTCTGCAGGGCCTCCTCTTACATTCACCATTGCAGAGACATCACCACTGCATGCCCCTCGGCATTCACCCGCAGGGCTCCTCGGCATTCACCACTACAAGGCCTCCTCGGCATTCACCACTGCAGGGCCTCCTCTGGCATTCACCACTGCAGGGCCTCCTCTGGCACCACCACTAGGCCTCCTCTGGCATTCACCATTATTTAACACCACCACTAGCTCATTCAATTAATTTGTGTCAATTTGGGCAAATTCATAGAAGTAGGCATACCAGGTACATGCATATTGAAATACTTTTGCTGCCACCACAGAAACAGTCTGGTCTGTGTGTTGTTAATTTGCAAGTGGCAACAATTGGTAGTGAGAGAGGTAACCTTGCAGTCATGACGGTGTTTCTGTAATTCAGGTGTTGAAAATAATTTGAAACTTCCAACAGAAATTTTAATGTATCATACATATGGCACTTGGAGGCCAAACTTCCTGATTGGATCAAAAATATTTCACTTTTTTGAAGCACACATGAAAATACCACTGAATTAAACAAAACCTTAACAAGAAAATTAAAAAGTGAATGCCTTAAGAAATTTTCCTAATTTGTTACATGCAAATTGTCTTTCTCTTCCATTAGTGTTTGAATGATGTCATTTTATAACTCTTTTGATATAGGGTTTCAAGATTACTATTGCATTTCATGTCTAACTGATCTAGAAATAGCTCAGAATTAATATAAATGTCAGTGTGATTCTGGTAAAGTGAGCCATTCTGTCAAAAGACTTACTTTGTAATTGTTCAAACTAGGAAGAAATGCCAAATTATTGATCAATGAAATGTATTTAGATTTCACCTCACAATATTTGGATTCAGTGTCACGGAATAGGTGATTGTTCATCTGTTTCTCTGACAGCTTGCGCTTGTATTAATAAAACAAACCCGTCTGTTGTGGTCCAAAAATATTAAGTGGTGTTAAGATATTGTTGTTTCTTACCTATTTAAAATGTTTGTGATGAATTAACTGTAGGGACCTTATATTCATTTGGTTATGTCTTATATTTCTTATGCTGAAGTGAAGACATTAAGCAAATACAGTTTAACCAAAACCACTAAACTTTAAAGTAACGGCAGTGTAATTAACCTTAACCCTGCTATTTTACAGAATGGACTTGTCCAACAGTGAATTTGGACTGTACCATTGACTTTCATTGGGGTGCTCAGAGCAAATTTACATTGTAACTTTCCACAAGTAGGGTAAAGTTCATGGTACATTGTGACTTCCAACTAGTGGGGTAAGAGTTCATTGTACATTGTAACTTCCCACAAGCATCATCAGGTAAGAGTTCATGGTACAATGTTAAACTTCTCACATGGGGGAAGAGTTCATTGTAACTTCCCATCCATATATACTAATTTAGGTTTATGGTGACATCACAACCCAAATGATGGTTAGAGTCATTAAGGTGGAATCATCCTGCCAGCGAAACAGGCAGTAGGGTATGTCTGTCAAGGAAACTAAAATCCTGCCAGCTGGGAGAGTTAATTGTATCTCACCACCCACATGATAATAATTCATGGTGATTTCCTTGCCTGGAGGGTAAGAGTTCCATGTAACGTCCTTTCCACTAAGTAAGAGTTCATGACGATTTATCCTGCCCTAGCATGGTAAATGTACATGGTAACTGTTTGCCAGCAGGAGGAAAGTTCATGGGGATTTCCCATCTGCATTGTAAAATATTAAAAACATGTTCTTTTTCCAGGTTTTCATCTACACAGCAAGTTACCTACAGTTGTGCCGGAAAGTTGTTTACTGATTGTTCTCGGCCTTGTTGTTGGTTGTATCCTTCACTTCAGTCGCGTTGCAGAAACTTCCGAGTATGTCCTCGACGCCAACATCTTCTTCATCTACCTGTTACCACCAATCATCTTTGATGCGGGATATTTTATGCCTATACGATCATTCTTTGACAATGTTGGATCCGTTCTTTTGCTGGCGGTCGTTAACACGGCCTTTAATACAGTATGCATTGGGTTCTCATTGTTTGCAGTCTCATACTGGGGATGGATTGGCAGATCAATCAGTCTACTACATTGCCTCATTTTCAGGTAGGTTTAGAAAGTAATTAGTTTGACATCTCTGTGTGTTGGGCAGACAATAAAGTACTGTGCCCAAATTTGCAGTTTTTGCTTGTTATACCCCCACCAGACGTAATTTCAAGGGGTCCCGGGTAAATGTAGTCACCCTGTGGTCAGTCAGTAGGTTTGTCAGTTGGTTCATTGTATTTTTGTTGTCCAGAGCATAACATGAAAACTTCAAGTTTGAATTCAATACAACTTCATACATTAGTCAAGCACGATGAGAGGATGTGCAGTGTACAAGAACCATAACTCTATCTTGACTCATTACACAGTTATTGCCAAGGACCATAACTCTATCTTGACTAATTACACAGTTATTGCCAAGAACCATGACTCTATTGTAGTTTTTATACAAGGTATTATGTCGCTAGTAAATTGTTACTTCTTCAGTTGACAAAGCGGTCAGAAAGTTGCCGGGATATTAATCACATGTAGTATAAATCCAGCTTCATTAAAAGAACGTATATATTTCAGGTTGTGACCAGGGAATAAATCTCCATGTACAGTTTACTGTTACAGTGCATTACTACAATATTTGACAAAAAACAATTTGCCATGTTTTGATAATTAAATCATGCTGTTTAATAGATTTTCAGTAACATGCTATTTTACAGTATATTTACCCAATACAGGCTGTTTTTCAGTAGTTTTACTCCAATTCAGGCTATTTAAAGTATTTTTTAATACCCAAATTCAGGCTATTTAACCCTAATCAGGCTATTTTACCCTAATCAGGCTATTTTACAGTATTTTACCCAATCAGGCTATTTACAGTATGGCTATTCTCCATGTATATTGTATATTCAGATTTGTATATATTTCCAGGTAACAAAAATCATGTCCCAGTTTATGGTATATTTAAAGTTAGCAGTATGACAATGTGTTAGTAATGACAGAAATTTTTCCAGAGATGTCTCATTCAAACTTGATACGTCATTAATACGCCAATCCCTACTGACTAGAAAATCACTGGTAGTTAATTATGTCTGTTGCACACAAATAGTCATCAATACTGAGAGTTGAATAAGGTCATAATATCTGTAACATTCTTGAATCACTTCGTATCATGCCATTAAATGTATTTTATAAGGAGATTTGCATCAATACAGAAGTGAAAATGTTGATATTAGCCAGTAAAGCATATTGTCTTGTTCCGTTCTAGCTCGTGAGACAATCTTCCATTAAGTCTTATATCAATATCATAATTGAATAACAAAATGAAACATTTGGTACAATATTGATTGACATCACTGACAGGAATGTACCCAGACATATTAACAGTCATGTGACAGCACTTGGTTTATCAGAAAAGTGGAATCAGGGTGGAAATTTAGGAATGGGAACCAGGGTTGGTTCCTGAGCTACAAGTACCTATATTTATACAATGAGATTTTCTAATTTCAGTTTGGATAAGTCTATTTCTTTGATTAGTGTTCTTTTACAGGACAGTGAAACATAAATCTTGATCAGACGACATTATATTAAATTTTGTTGTCTGCTTTGGAAGCTAAGGTATATAGTTTAGTAGAAACATTAAGCACAAATGGGTTAATTGAGTTATTCAGTGCTTGTTAAAACAATGATTATATTTGGTCTATTTCACTAACAAATGTTTCTCTGAAAGGCCTTGCTTTTTTTTCAGTGACCACTGTTTTGTTTCAGCAGTAAAATGAACAATTACTTGTCCTTCCCCCACTGTACTTTTGTTGTAAATTATAGATTAAAATATATCAAAAACCAAATCCACTGAGAAACTTTTCTCAACATTTGAAAAGAATGTATTCCTTGTACAAAGTCAGCATGTCTTTTTAAGTGCAAAGTTTTCAACTTTTATAGGAAATTTTCCAGTACAGACATATTTAATTTCAAGTAAAAAGGTACCCTGTCCCTAAAATCAGTGCTCCCTGCCAGGTTTTGGTGGTGTCCTTGTGCCATTTCTAGCACACAGTCAAGAATAATCCCTAAAAATGACTGCTAAAATAAAGAGACTTAGTGATACATGTATTTTTACACAGACAGGGACAACATGATCTTAGTATGTCAGCTGCTGAAACTAGCTGTTATAAGACCCACATCCCTACCTTAAAATTAGTTCAGTGCCCTTGGATTTCTGCAGTTATGGAACCTTCTGTGATCTCAGAGTTTGAGGAAGTCCACTGTCAATGTCAGATGCTTTTAAACATTATGTTTGGTGACAGCTTGCACAATGATGGAGTTACTGTGCAAGAGCCGTCCCTAGCTTTCATAAGTTCAAGGTCATAAAGAGCATTTCATGACAAGATAATTCTGGAACTTTTTGCATCCATAATAGATTTACACATTCTTTATATTTATGGTAAATTTATAATTCATTGAAGGATTAGTTAACATATTAAATGTGTCACAAATTTTCTAGCAAATTCAAGCAACGTCTGCATACAAGAGAACTCCTAGCTCAATGGTCTAGGTCCTTAGAGTTAAGGTAATGTATTTAGTCACACAATGTATAAGAATGGGGTACACATTTGCTTTCGGATGTAATTTTTGTCTAAGAAGCCTTGAAGGATTGTCAATATCCTGGCTCAAATGTTCATCAACATCAAGTCACAGTTGAGAATCAGAACTCAAAGCCCTAGCTATTAAAAGATAAACAATGGTTAAACTTACAGTCACTTATAAGTAATGGAAGCTCTGTAATATGCATGACAATTTTTGTTACCGGATCTATAACACTATGATGGAAGGTTTTATTGAGTTTGGAGAAGATAATATATTCCAAATGTCTAGCATAACGGGTATCGCATTCATGATCCAAGTCCCTACCTCAAGGTCAAGGTCACACATTTTAAATAATGGAATCCTGTATGCATGATTACTCTGTCATGTATGGAAGGATTTTAAAATTACTAGCACAGTTTATTGAGCATATGGAGAGGACACAGACTTTGTTGGCTTGTCTTTCGGGGCATTCGTACCCTTGGGAGGGAAGAGCATCTATGTTAAAGGATATTCTTCCAGTACAGATCATATTTAACTTGAAGGAAAACGGGACGCCTATGTCCCTAAATTATCAGTGCTCCCTGCCTAGGTTATTTGACCTGTCCTGACTCTGGACAGAGCCAAGGATAGAGCCCTAAAAATGACCTGACCTAAAATAAAGAGAGTTGGCATGTATTTTTACACAGACAGGGACAAGATGAGCTTAGTACTTGTCCTATGCTGAAACTAGCTGTTATAATTCTAATTTATCTTAATATTATTTCAGTGCCCTTATTTCTGCTGTTGACCCAGTTGCTGTGATCTCGGTGTTTGAGGAAGTCCATGTCAATCAGATGCTTTACATCATCGTGTTTGGTGAGAGCTTGCTTTAATTAAGGAGTATAGAGGTTGGTTTGTACACTTACCATACTTATTTACCATCATAACTTTCATTTACAGTAAAGATGCATTTCATTACAAGATTATTCTGGAACTTTTTGCATTCATAATGGATTTAATTCTTTGTATTATGGTAAATCTATAATTATTAATTTAGTTAACTTAAATGTATCACATCACTTTATTTCTAAAATCCACAAGTCTGCATACATGAGAACAGCATATTTCTTCCTCATGTATTTAGTCCCACAATGTATAAGAATGGAAATAATTTGCTTTGATGTTTTTTGTCTAAGAAGCAAGGATTGTCATTGTCCTGCTCAGTGTTCAAAAACCTTTGTCACAGTTGGTAAAATCAGAACTATTCATAAGCATTTAGATATTACTTTGAAAGATTAACAATGGTTAAACTGACATCACTTTAAACTCAAAGCTCTGTAAGCATGAGAAGTGTAATTTGTTACAGGGATTCTTTTCACATATGGAAGGCCCTTTATCAAGTTGGGAGAAGATAATGTTATTCTATTGCGTAGTAACGGTATCGGCTCATTCTTCATCATTTGAGCTAAACTGTTTGAGATATTGCTTTGAAAGTTGGAATACTTGTTTACCGATCATGATCCAAAACAGGGCAGCGAGACGGTTTGTTTGTGTTTAGGATTTTGATACCAATTATGGCCCTTTTGACTTAGAGATCTATCGGGCCACTTGTTGACTTAAGATTTGCGTCTTTCTTTGAAAGAAATGGGACTGCCTTATTGTCCAGTTGATTAGAGTCATCTTACGCAAATCATATAACCTCTCCGCTGAAAAGCCTTGGTTTGTAGCCCGTAACCTACTTAGTTAAAGTAGTTAAGGCTTTGTGACATTAAGTCAGAGTTTTGTACTTGTTCTCTCCTGGAATGTTAAGTACAAAAAAACAGCCTGTATTTTTTTAGTAAATACTTTCGAAAGAGTTTAAATCCATAGAAAAAGAAAAAAGTTAACTTGTGACAGTACTAAATGTAGGAAGTCAATGAGATGCTGTGATGTAGTAGTAGAGTATATTCTGTAATGACATCCAGGTTCCAATCAGCGGAACCACCATTCAAGTCTCTTATTTCAGTGCAAGTATTTGGTTATAGAACTGTGGGAACCAATAATCGAGATATAGTAGATATAAATTGCAAGAACTTCAGTGTATAATCAATGTGAAATGAATAAGTGTAAAACTAAATAAAATTTTGCAGATTTTCAATATTGCATGGAATGAACTGTCACTAAGCACAATGTATCACTGCATTCTGTCTGAACCTTTAATTGTTTTTAGTGTCTAGAAGTTTATGATGTGATACAGAAATTACAGAAAACGTAGTATTTGTTATCCTGGAAAACTTTTGGTGGTATCAGAGAAGTGTTGAGCTTGTTGGATCTCTTAGCCAGAAAGCAACGTGATGCAGTACTGTTGTATATAGGTCTTTGACGTGATGCAGTACTGTTGTATATAGGTCTTTGACGTGATGCAGTACTGTTGTATAATGGTCCATGACGCAACTTAGTAGTGTCATAATTTTGGGACCTGCAGATTTTGAATGTACTTGTATTTTATGTTTTCAGATTATCATTTGGTGGTATTGTGCTACGTCACTACATGGAACACAATGTCTCCAAGAAGACTGCTGTCACAATAAAATACTTCATGAAGATGTTAGCAAACATATCTGAGACTGTGATCTTTATGTTCCTTGGACTGTCCACCATTGTAGATACATTAGACTGGAACCTTGCATTTATTTTCTTTGCATTGTTTTTTTGTTTGTTGTTCAGAATATTAGGTAAGTGTTATGTTGTTATAACTGTAAGTTTAAGATTTCCTCTAGAATGTGGCACCTCCATTTTATACGCCCATCCGCCTGCGGTGACAGTGTCCACGAACATTGTCTGCTCTCTAATTGAACAATGTTCATCCAATCTTCACCAAACTTGGTCAAACTGTTTGTGGGCATTGTATCTTGGACAAGTTTGATAACCAGCAAAATCGCCACAGGCACTTCAGGATTATGGCCCTTGAATGATCCAAACTTGATAAAAATAGACTTGTCTGCCATCTCCATTTGTAGGAATGGGATTGTCCGTAATACTACCCGCTTGTCTTAGTTTAGTTTATATTAAGTTATTTTAGCTTGATTGTGAAGAAAGCTTTTAGCTTATTGAGTCACTTTCAAGTCAGCTTCCTTGAAAAACCAGTGCTGGTGTCACATAAGGAGGTACATTCATGACCCCAGTAGGGCTCGAACCCGCAACATCTGTGATGAGCGGCAGACACCTTAACCCAGGCTGCTTAACCTCTAATCACTCTCTTGTCTTGCCTTAGAGACACCCATACACACTGATAATCCTGTTCAATTTGAAAGTTTACAGTTCATTTACTATGATTTATTACCCCTGTAAAAATAAAGATGTACTGACCAGGTTAGAAGATTTGAAAGTACATGTAAGAAAATGAGGAAAGTCTAGTGTTTCTGACATCCCTTACTAATGCTAAGTAATTCTTAGAATATATATGTATATATCTTTATGGAATTCTGTATGAAATAGCTTTAACTTTTCAGGCGTTACAATATTAGCGTGGTTCCTAAATCGACGCCGCTTGGTGAAACTAACAAAGATTGATCAGTTTATCATGGCATACGGAGGTCTCAGAGGCGGAATTGCATTTTGTCTTGCTCTCTCATTAGATGAAGAATTAGTCCCAGAGAAACAGCTGTTCGTCACGGCAACCATTATTATTGTGTTCTTCACTGTATTTGTCCAGGTAAAACAACTTTGATTTCTACTCGATTTTCTTAATTAAAAATTATAAAGTATAGTTCAGTTATCAAAACAATGAATGTGAAATTATAAGGTTTGACATTTTGTAGGAAATACTGGACAGGTTATTAAATATTCTAAAGCTGAGATAATGAACTTTAAGTTTAGTTTATACATGCAATGCAGCACTTACATTTTGTAGCAAACAAATCAGTTTTCTGACTTTATGCAGATATAAGTGAACATATTTGTGTTGGTGTTTCAGGGTATCACTATTAAACCAGTTGTTAATGCATTGAAAGTGAAAAGACATTTGGAGGAAGATCCTTCAATGAATGAAAAAATACACGAAACCGTAAGTACATGTTACACCTTTATAACCCTTCAAACGACAAGTAATTCTTGATTTGCATGATCAACTCATATTTACAGACAGTATAAACTTGATTACTCAAGTGAGCACACATATGAACAATTGATTGCACTGTCCAAATTGAAAGCTGAACAAACCCAATTTAGACTGGGAAGGGGGTTGGGGGACTATTTACTTCTTACTGTAGAACTGAACTCTGGTTTATCTTATTATAGAGGAAATATCATGAGTAAGTTTAGTTACTTGACAGAAATCATATCAGAAATTACTTAGAGAGGAAAGATAACTCTGTGTGAACTTTATCTTTGAGATATTTGTATTATGTTTCAGATGTTAGATCATATAATGGCAGGACTGGAGGAAGTGGTCGCCAGTTCATCACATAATCTTATGAGAACAAAGTATGTATATGTACTGCCAGTATCTCTGTTACCATATTTCTGTTACTATGCTAGCTGACTATTAATTTAGGGTAAGGGTCAGTATTTCAATACAGGTGTTTATCTCTCTTAGATACTAGTATACTTATTATGTATGTAATTCTCTCTAAATTGATTTTTCTTTCAAAATGAGCTTACTTCTTGACCTGCATTCAGATTTTAAGTTTGATGTACATGTGCTTATAGTGTTTAAAAATTCCATGCATGCAGACATTACCAGGAACATTGAAGGTGTTTTTAAAGATGTCTTTATTCTAAACAGATTTTTAAACATACTTGACTGCCATTTCAAAGTACATGTCAAGTTTATTCTCCTAAACAAAGACTTGTACAGTTAATTCACTTCCTGATTTTTGTTTTCAATAGGTTTATATGTCAGTGGTTCCATTTGACCATGGAGTAGGTTCATTGACCCTTCATATTTGTAGTTATATTGTAACCCATCTTCAATGAATAACTTATAATTTTCAGATTTCGGCGATTTAATCACAAGTATATACAACCACTTCTGGTGAAAGAGAAGGTAAAACCTAAGGCTGCTAAGATTGTCAAGGTTTATCATGAAGTCAGTGAACTGGATGCTATGAAGAGTACCAGTCTAGCTAACATGAAGCTGGTTCAAGGGTAAGATATTCTCTCTAGAACCAGTCTACAATCTCTGCTGTCTGATTGGATGGAAGATAATTCAATTTCAAAATTGACTAATCAGATGCTAGAATTTTAAGACATGTCTTGATGATTTGGTCCATGGAAGGGGACAAGATAAGCAGTCAAGATTTTGAAAGAACTTCCAGTATGTGTTTGATTTACCCTGCTTGTCTATTTACAAATTGTTTGCTTAGAAACTATTGGTCAGATTTTTAATGTACACCAAAGAGATGGTCAGTATGTGACTCTCTACCAGGAATGTTTAAGATATTTGGTGAAAGATTGTGATATGTTTCTCTGAGTGTTCACAAAATATGATACTTCCAAAAATAATTTCTTTATCTGTTCACAGATAGAACAAAACTCAATCTTTCGACCAAACAGTTTTGCACAAATGAAAATATTTGCATATTTATTGTTAAAATGGTTAAAGTTGAATGAGAAATGGTTGATTTTGTTATGTCAAAATTGTGGTGTTTTCAGGGTTTTAAACCCTGCACCATGTATGTTCTGCTTCATTGAAGACTTACAGACAGGTCCAATTTGGATAAAATAGTAAAATTAAAATTGTAACCCCAGTACTCACACTGTGAATTTATGTAATCTACAGATGTATTTAAGATTGCATATAATTATCAAATATAGAAATCTAAAGCACTAGATTCATCAGATTCCATCCCCCCTTCTTTTTTTAAAACTTAAGGAATTATTTTCATTGGCCTAAGAATGGAATATGTCTGAATCAGCTTTATTTGTACTTATATAAGGTATAATTAATCTACATACATGTAATGAACTATCAATTCATTTGGTGGATCTTCCTCATTAATATTTGTGTACTGTGTTGTCAAAATGACAGATGAGTGTAATATATAATCCCCACAGGCTATTTACTGTTTAATGTATGTAGTTTAACTGACTTAATTTACTTTACACCTGCTGGGAGTTGGGTTCAGGTGCTAACCTGTCACATATCTGCTGATTACACAAAATAAAATAGGGTCAAGGCAAGACAGTGTTAAATTAAATAAAGAACTTAGTAGAGATATTTTGCATTTAATGCTCAACATTATTATATACAAATGTACATGTATATTTAGTCGCAGATTATGCTTGACTTCTGTATATTGCATAATATACATAATACACATGATTCTTAATAATAAACTGCTACAGTACCCCAAATTACTGCCTCAAATCATAGATATAGATAAAGATCTGATCTTGTCTGTTTATCCCTTTGTTCATCCCTCTATCACATTTATAAACTTTGTATAGCAAGTTCTAACACTTGTGACTGAATTTTACAATTATTCGGCATTTACAGCATCACAGACCAGAGTGTGCCACTCAAAGGTTATGGATAAAAAACTTGCTATTGTAACAACTATTTTCAACATTTTGTTGAAGGTTTTAAAAGAACACGAATATTTTCAGTTCAAATTTTGCTGCTTATTTTGCAGATCGAGTGCAAGTTTGTACGAGGATCACAAGAGAGCATTGATACAACGTAGTCCCATGATGCAGTCACATACTGATGAAGACACAGTTACATTACAGAAAGCTCTACGAGCTGGAAAACCAACTGGGGTTAGTTCTTTTCTAAGAAAAGGGGAGCTTTCCTATTTGCTTCGGCGTCGGTGTCAGACCTTGGTTAAGTTTTTTGTACCACCCCACTTTATTTCAAAATTATGAGAGGTATGGCTTTGAAACTTACCATACTTGTTTACCATCATAATCTCCATCTACAGGCAAGAGTACATAACTCTGTCAAGGTTTTTGTCAGAATTATGGCCCTTTTTCGACTTATAAAGTGCATTGAGCTTGGTTAAGCTTTTCATACCACCCCACTTTATTTCAAAACCATTACATATATTGCTTTGAAACTTACCATACTTGTTTACCATCATTATCTCCATCTACAGACAAGAGTACATAACTCTGTGAAGGTTTAGAAAATACACTGAATATGGGTAAACTCCACTTATTGAGTTAACCCTTTGAGATATTGGTTTGAAACTTTGAATATTTGTTTATATCAATACCCCCAATCTGTAGGCAAGAGATGGTAACTATGTAAGGGATATATTTTTAATGAAGGCCCTTTATCAACTTAGAATCTTGGTTAAGTTTTTCGTACCAGTCCACTTTTTGACTAAACTGTTTGAGATATTACTTTGAAAGTTGAGATACTTGTTTACCATCATGATCCCCAAACATAGACAGGAGAAGGTAACTCTGTCAAGGATTTTATTTTAACTATGGCCCTTTTCAACTTTGAAACTCGGTTAAAATTTTCATTCTTGTCCACTTGTTGACTTAACCATTCGAGATATTACTTTGAAACTTTGACTATTTATGTACCATTATGACAGCTATCTGTAAGCAAGACAAGATAACTCTGTGAAAATGTGTCATGATTTGTACTTAGAAATTCATAGTTAAAGTCTTATATGCAACTTGCACTGTCATATGCACATATATCATTAACCACTTGAAGTATTAATTTCAAACTTTGCTGTAGTATTCAGGGATATCAAACAATTAAGTTTGATAACTCTTGACTTGATATCTTGCTACTTGTGGCCCTTGTTTATACAGATCCTTAGTGTTCTTTTACTGACAAAGTTTTGTTTTATTGACAAGCACTGAAAAAAGTCAAGCACACTGTCCTACCGACAGCTCTTGTCTTAATTCTGTTCCCCCCATCACATGTTGAGGCAGTTTGCATTATATCTGTGATTGCTGGGACAGACGTCTGTGGCTATATTTTAGTCAAACAGTTACTGTAAGGCCAGTAATAAGAAATTTTGGCTAATATTGTAAAATGTCTTGCAAGTTTCAAATTTCTTTTGTTTCTGCAGTAACTGATGACAAATCGGTGTGATGGATATATATCACATACCTGTAAAATTACCTGAAGTATGTCTTATACAACTTTCACAAAAAAGGAAACAAACATTTATACATTGCTACAAGCATTCTCTATACAAAGTTACAGTTCCTGCCGTGCTGTTTGGAATACCTCTGTTAATGTCCAAACAGTAGTTTAGTGATGAAGGCTGGTATTATCTCACAGAATGACCACCATGGAATTCTATTAGTATAACCTTTTACAGAACACAATTAAACATAGCTTCAAGTACAATACACCAGTTTGATTTAATATGAAATAAACATCAATTTAGTAATACTATGTAAACTATATAATTGTGTATGTTCCTTCTTCTAAAGTAAATGTTGTATCAAGAGACCTCACAAGGTTTAACACAATGACTGAGGTGAGCATTTGGGTTAGAAAAGAAACCAAAACATTGTCCTTCAAGGTCTGATGCCTTTGTAATATAAGTTTATCGAGGTGGTCTTGAGAAAAACAACCGCTAGAAATGATGAATGTGGAAAACTGCTTGCACAGCGGTGTTTGTTTATGCCCTGATGTCAGAAATGACAGAACATTTTAAAGAAATATTATGTTTTATGTTGACCTGCAACATTGTGTTATAAAGAAACTGACAATTGTGGTTGACACATGACTTAGTTACATCATTTTAAACAAGTATATTTGACTATGTCACTGACATTCTGGTTTTTTTTTGCACATTTCAGAAGTCTTTTTTTTCACATATTTTTTATGAGTTTTACAAACTTGGATGGCATGGCTGCTATAGCATTTTTCATCAGGCCTTTTTCAGTATTATTGAGGTTAATTAACTGAGGACTGTTTATGGTCAAACAGTCTTGCGATTACTTTACACAAATGTCCAGTGGCTTCACAGATGAACCAGTTCATGGTCCACTAAAGAAATAAACATTTTTAAAATGCCATACTAAACCTCAGTGTTTGATTGACTTCTTTCGGAATTAGGTCTGGAACCAATCAGATTTGGAATTTGAGCCATGAAAAGAAGCAAATTCAGATATTTTGTCATTGGGAAACATTCCTTGTACTGGACCGGTCCAATAGAAAGGAAACAAATGCTGAACATGTTTGTGGATGACATGAATTTAAATTGGAAGGAGAATAACACTCCCTAGACTAGCTAGTACATAGACTACATAGTACATAGACTACATAGTACATAGACTACATAGTACATAGACTACCTAGTACATAGACTACATAGTACATAGACTACCTAGTACAAAAACTAGCTGTGTTAGACTACATAGTACATAAACTACCTAGTATCTAGACTACCTAGTACAAACTAGTAACTATTTTTAGACTAAGATACATAGACACCAGTATCTAGACTATAGTCATAGACTACCTAGTACATAAACTACCTAGTACATAGACACCGTACATACTACCTCTATTTTTACTAAGATTGCGAAAATTATGCAGTTGTTTCAATTAAAAAAGTTGTAATAAAGGGCTGGGAATTACACAGATAGAAACTTTAATTTTCTTTGTATATCTATAAATGTATATACATTCTACATTCAATGGCTTGAAATTTGTAGTTGTTTTCATAAAAGTCACAATTTTTTTGGCAGTTTATATTGTGGATTTCATATAGATAAGTCTAAGCAAACAGCAAAAAAACTTTTAGATCTAAATTTATGGGTTTCTTGACTTATGAATCCCACAAAAATACTTTGGTATCCCTTTTCATGTTAGGTGTTTTTACCACAGAGGAATATATTTTACTGCAGTAGCAGAAAAAAGGTCAGTTTTTGTAAGGGTCACCTCAACTAAGCAGCTACCTTTACCTGTACCAGCCAATGCTCAGTTGTATTCTTGTCAGCAATTTTATATCAAGTACCCATGTTGAGGCATCTTTTATCTGACTGCTTTACACAGGTTAGACTGTATGTCTGCTTTTTACACAGGTTAGACTGTATGTTTGCTTTACACAAGTTAGACTGTATGTCTGCTTTACACAAGTTAGACTGTATGTCTGCTTTACACAGGTTAGACTGTACGTCTGCTTTACACAGGTTAGACTGTATGTCTGCTTTACACAGGTTAGACTGTATGTCTGCTTTACACAAGTTAGACTGTATGTCTGCTTTACACAAGTTAGACTGTATGTCTGCTTTACACAAGTTAGACTGTATGTCTGCTTTACACAGGTTAGACTGTATGTCTGCTTTACACAGGTTAGACTGTATGTCTGCTTTACACAGGTTAGACTGTATGTCTGCTTTACACAGGTTTGACTGTATGTCTGCTTTACACAGGTTAGACTGTATGTCTGCTTTACACAGGTTAGACTGTATGTCTGCTTTACAAAGGTTTGACTGTATGTGTGCTTTACACAGATTAGACTGTATGTTCATTTGTTATCAGTCCCCGCCTTATGTATACTTAGATTAATTAGATTTATAGCTCTGTCCTTGAATTTCCAGGAATAGAATAGTTGTGGTCACGTTGAAACTTTTAAGTTGATAAAGTACATAGAATACCTCTTGAATATAGATGTCAGCTGTATTTAGATTGTGGCATTTTTATTTACCCTTTGAGGTGACATTTTACACACAATTTGAAATGAATTATTATTCTTATACAATGCAGGTTCTTATATTTTCCCTAGTTTAAATTTTTTATAGGACACAATATAAATAAGTGGCATCCTGGTTTATTGCTCAGTTAATAAATGAAATATGGAGAAAACGAGAAAGACTTAATGATGTGGCTTGTCACTATTTTGAACTATAAATTTTCATGGGATCATATATTTTTTTGCAGTTGAGATCTTTGTAGCTCACATGAAATGTTTCTAACTGTATCACCTATTCAACTATATCACTTGTATCACCTATTCAACTATATCACTTGTATCACCTATTCAACTATATCACTTGTATCACCTATTCAACTATATCACTTGTATCACCTATTCAACTATATCACTTAACTATAATCACCTCTGAAATCACATGGTAAAATCAGTTACTAACTTGGACTAGATGTCCATTGGATGGTGCTCAACAAACTTTGTTCAACTTATTTAATTACATACAGAATTCAGGTTGCCACGGCAACAGAAAGAACAATTGTTACATGTAACATGTTTACTGCCTCTTCTCAACCAGTTATGTGTATAGAAGTTTGAATAAAAGGAAAAACAAGCAAGAACTTCAAAATCAAATAATTACATGATTGCTAGTTCATTTATTCCTTTATTTTTTCTTTCATAGATAATGTTATATAGAATTTTATTGAGATAATAGTTGCAATGTCACTATTTTCAGATATACAAACATGACATAATTAATGCACAAGTATGAATATGCAAATTAGATTATGTAAAAGACTTTTTGCAGTGCTGTGTCAAATTTTAGTATCATGTCAAATTTTAGAATTAGTTTGAGTTTCGACTTTGTTAAGGTACAGTCACAGAAAAGATAAAAGTCTTTTTTGTTTTATTTCTAAATTAGATTTTTTGAACAGAGTTAATAATATCTGTAGCACAACCAGCTGAAATGAATAATAATTGCAAAGTATGCAGCAAACAAGAAGCATAAAGATAGTTGTCTGCTCAAAATTTTAAGAATGCATTAAATGTTTGATGAATTGATTCAAACTCACTTACAGTGTGACTATTGTTTTAGATACAAAAATGTGTGATTCAATATGTTCATACTGGCCCTTCTTGTTTTCATGATTCACATGTGTATCATCACAGCCCTAAATACCAGTTAAAAGTACAGTCAAACATTTAAACAAAGCCAATGAAATGAAGCTATAAACGTCACTGGACATTTCTGGCAGATGGTCTTTGTTAGCATTATGTTTGTAATATATATGAACGGTTCACAGTTTTTACCTCAGGTTTAGCAGTGTAAATTGTGTAAGACGTCACCTGCAGTTCGCAGGTACACAGGGTAAGGAATTTCTCAAAATAATTCCCCCCCCCAAAAGAATCGAGACAGCGTACATGTACCTTACCCCGTGTACCTGTGCTGCAGTTCTTTCCATAGTTGGCCACTTTTTTTTAACCATTCTAAACCATTATTTTAAAGAAAAAGCACCTTACTCTATCAAGCAGGCACCTACGTGGACAGTTGTGTGGAAGGCCAGGTCTGGTTACAGCAGGACACAGGTTCTACTGTACTCTTACACTGATTGTGGTATCATTGATCAAAATTGATAAGAGAACATTTTCTAAATATTTCAAGATAATCAGGTAAATTGTCCAACTTCTTATCACAAGAAATTCAAATTTAGTATTCAGATAAACAATTAAAAAGTGTTTAAGGTAAACAGAAAATTTCAGCAAAGTTATTTTAAAACACAGAACAGTAATTCTGTGATTTATTTTATTAGATGTACGGAGTTTCTCATACAATGTGCTACTTTTAAAGCATAATATGTAAGATGTAAAAAATCTTATTTTACTCACATCGAGTTGAAACTTTTACTTTCATTACCTAACTAGATAGTTACCCTTATCAGTTGGTGTGGTGGGTCAGATCTTCAAACAGTGTAATGGTCAGGGCAGTCGTTTAGGGTCAGATTTAAGGGGCAGAAGTCATATCTCCATGAGCTTAGATCAGGGAGAAAGCAGCTACTTAAGGTAGAAATGACAGGGATAATCAACATTTGTCATGAAAATGGAATAATGTTTAAATATTAATTAATAATCGCCGTAATGAGTTGGCTTACCTTAACTTTTGCTTTCACTTGTGAAAAAACTTCTCCCCAGTTTGCAAAACAATCTTTGTTATTTGTAAAGGTGTCTATTCAGTAATAATCTGGAGACAGACATGGGGTCCTATTCCTTTGTGTGAACATTTGATGCTTTTCACATGAATTGCCACTAACAAGAGCCCTGATGGTTAACTTAACCTATATCAAAGTGTACTGGTTAACCTGATGTACTGGTTAACCTGATGTACTGGTTAACCATTAACAGACAGCTTTACAACAATAGTCCTGCAAAATAGCTGCTTGAATAATAGTGTACCACCAGTACTGCTTATCATATTGACTGTTTGAATATAACAGTAGTGGCTCCTAATAAGGCAAGTTAGTTATTGAGAGGACAACTTTCAGAGGTTCAGCTGTATTTCTGTATGTGTTTTGTTGGTGACTGTACTTTAGCTATAAAGTTCATTCCGTTCGTCTATTGAGATTACATTCCCTGTACGTATCTTGGGCTAACATGAAGTGTTCAGAAGTTTATAAAATGGTTTATCAGTACTTGTATCAACTGTTATAACCAGATGACCTAGCTTGCTTGTGTCCACTTAGTTCTTCAGCACAATGTCAGGTTTATCATAAACTGAATATTGCATAAATAAACGGGTTAAGTGCCGCATTTAAGGCGTCTTTGTGAATTATGAATGAAATAATGGTCAAGTTATGATCATACCTAATATCAAAGTTTATCAACTTATTATCTGTCTAATGGTGTCCATTCTAATCAGGAATTTACAGTCAAACTTTGAACGAACTTGTTCACTTACTAGTATTAAATGAGTCATGTGACAAATATTGTAGGAAAAATCCCTCTTGCAGTATGTTGCCCTTTAATAGCTATTTCAGCCATTGTTGATTTCACCTCAAAAAGTTGCTAACCAAGCAGTACTTACAGACATTAAAACAGTATTGAAGTCTCAGGTTTGACTGACTCACGCAGGTCTAACTGTACATTCTATAAATAAATGTTCAGAGACTTGGGAATGTTTGGTCAATGACGGATAGTTATGAAAAATCCTTAGTAACTGATAAAGTCCCACTCCTGATGTCTTCAATTCAGTTGAAGGTATCTTTTGTTTGTTTTGGGTCAGCAGTGTGTTTAACCCAAACAGATACAAGCTCATTGATTCAAAACATATTCATCTAACTTATGTACTATAGTAGTCACGTTTACAGACAGCCGTAGAAAGATAATGCACATATATTTATAGTTATTTTGTAATTAACATAGAAAGTTGACATTGTTGTCAGCAGGTTATGTCATAGAATTCGTACTAAACACTCAAGTCTTAATTTGAAGTAATCTATGGTTTTAGCGAGAAAGGATTGCGTATTTATTGAGGTAGTTTTTACAAATAAGGAAGTTATTAGGCTACTAAGCTTTGTTGAATTTCGATTAAAAAAGATAATACTTTGTTAGTCTTAGTTTAATCTTAGTTTAAATAGGATGTTTAATTGTGATGTGTTTTCATAGTGCGGAAGGATTGTAGAGTATTGAACAAAGATTTTGTGGAGATATCAAGTAATTTAATATAGACAATTACATGTATTTCAATCTAGACAATTAATTTTAAAAGGACAGCAGCTTCGTGGATTTTATAGTTACAGTAGCAGATTAATGTGGTAGGTTTCTTTTGTTTTTTATTTTCTGAAAGTTTAAACAACTTTCACGCAGCTGAATAAATATATGTGCATATTGAAAAGGTTCTCTTTGTCCTTGATGGCAAACTGTGCAATTTGTTTAAATCTAATTGAGAAACATCCAAGTTTTTATTGAGACCCTGGTGAAGGACACATTGTATTGTCTTGTGAAATATTAAAAAAAAAATTAATTTAAACATCCAGTACAGATATCGTAGTCATAAATAGGACAGATTGAATCAAACTAGAAAAAAAGTCCAAGTAGATGATAACATTTTTCTGATGACTTCGTTTATTTAGGAAATGAAAGTTTGTGGGTAGTGATTAAAATTTGCTTTTGGTGCAGTTTGAATGGATAAGGAATATGCTCAGTATAATCAGAAAGTATACAGTTTTATGTTTTAAGTTAAGTAATAGGAAAAATGTTTAACTGCAGTGTGATGAGAGAAAGATGTTATACTTAAACTGTCAATAAAGGAAGTGTTGATGTCCAGTCTTGTTGTAATAATAAGGAAAATTTGACACTTTAGATGAATAAGGAAATATTTTGTCAGTTTTTTTTCGCTGAAATTAAAGATTAGAAAAGTTTTTATAATCTGGAAAAGTAAACCTGAAGACATTTTATGGATTTTCATTAATAACTTTTAAATTTGTATTTTTTAGTTTAACTTGATTTCTTAAAATTACATACAGATTGCTTGTTCAGTGTTTAAAGTCGTAAATTTGCTGTTGTTGTTTTCATTCAATTTTACAGACCAAAATGTTCTGATATAAAAAGTGAAAATCTAAAACTAAAAATATGAAATATGGCAGTGTGTCTATGAACCTTTTCCTCCTGAAAAATATTCATAAAATATTGATCAAGATGCCGAGTTGCAATGGTTTTGAAATTGATATTTCAGAAGTTTTCTGTTTTCTGTCTCTTTGATAAAACAAAATCATTTCCTTCCATATGTATTGAGAGAAGTATTGAAATCTTGAAAGATACTCTTAGATCACACTGCCATATAGAACGGATTACTTCTTCTATCATCTTAACAGAAATATTATGTTGTTATTTTGCAGTAATTTTTATAGTGCTCAGTACCTGTAAAGGTGGCCATTTTATTTAAAAGCTTGGAAGCACCTGATATTAGAACCGTTAGTTAATTTCCAGAGGCATTCTTGATTATAAATAAGGTTAGCTGCTGCGTTTAAAACAACATTTTTGGCTTTTATAAGCTCACTTGTACTCAGGATGACAATTGTTACCGCTCACTGTCTTCTGCTTTCTGTTCACACTTTTAAACATAACCTTCTCCAAAATTGATGAAACTTTACAGGGATGGAATTAAATATTCCTTCAAAGCAAGTGGATCATTTCAAAACACAGGTTGCCATGTCAACCCAAAGGAAAAAACTTTAAAAATCTTCTTTCTTTTCATTCCAGTGGCAAATGAATAGACGTTACACAATTGGTGACTCCGTGGAATCGGTAGACCGTGTCGTATATCACAAAAATAGTTCTGGCAGACTAAGAAAATCACAAAGGAAGGAGCAAGCTGAGAAGTATCTGAAACCAGTCATCTCCAATGGTGAAGTGACAAAAAGTAAGATCTCTTAACCCTGATCCACCTATATTTCTAACATGGACTTGTCTTAGTAACCTCTCAGTTTGGACTGTGCCAAAATAATTATTATTTAGAAATTATGACTGGTTCACAGTGTAGACTTCCATCATTTAGTATATACTTATGCATAGGCATTGAACCCTGCTGGAGACTATTACCAGAATAGTCTAATCATGATCTGCACTGTACTCTGGATGTTACTTTGAACACCTCGCAAAACTTACACACGTTCTAGACTGAGAGATAGACATGTTCATTTTCAAATTTAGGTGGATATTGGTTGGTTGTGAAAACAAGTATTTTTGACAGCTCAAAATTCATAAAAACATCTTTTTTCAGTACATGTAGTCACATGCTGATGAACATTAATTTTCATCATGACTTGTTACTGTACTCTATAAAGACAATTTTGAGATCATACGGTACAGTTACTGTGATGACCAGTTTCCTTGTTGAATCATTTCCCTGTGGCAGTTTTTTATTTAAACATCAAAGATATTCACACTCCCATTTTGTTTTTAAATCAGTACATTTGTACCGTAGAAAATCCTTTAAAGCACTGACATAATAAATTATGCTGATGGCAACAGTCCTTGGAACACTACTACTGTAGTTTTAACATTATACAAGTTATGCTGTGTAGACCAGTGCAAGAAGAGTTAGTTACTTCAAACCTATTTATTTAGTCCTGACATAATGCTAAATTTCTAAAATAGACATGACTCAGTGTTTCAGTTAAGTGATATGGTGAAGTTTACAAAGGGGTGCCCGCTCAAAATGTACACACTGAATAGTGTATAGATTAAGTGCAGATCATGTTCAGACTGTATGGAAGTGTGGGCTGATTGTACAGAGATCATGATCTGCACTGTGTTTTAAGGCAGTATCATTTGTCACTAGCAAGGTGAGGTTTCAGCAGTGACTTCTATTACGAGCAAACTATATGTACCTGTGTAAAAAAAGGCCGATTATTGAAAAGACCATTAAAGTTGTTTTTGCCATCACTCCCTGCTCAGCACGAGTTCATTTGTATAATGCATGACTGTTATCACAAGATTACGTTGAAATATCATATTTATCTTTGACACTGTAGAAACAAACAGATCAGATAGCATGACATCAGATAGTGACCTGGCTCCCGTAACAATCAACTTTACAACTAGTACAAAAGGTAAATTGTATAGTATTGAAGCATTATTACAGTTTGCAGCATGACTTTTATTTCCATATACTCATTTATATTCTAACAGTCTTTTAACTAACTGCAAGGATTTTCAGGTTTCTTAAAATTTAGATTAAAAGGTCCACACTTTTTGTCTTTAAATTTGACTTATTTCGTTCACCTGTTTTAAAAACTAGGAAAGAATTTCATTAAGTGCATTGACCAAATTCCTGCATAAGGTTTCAAAAAATATTTGTTAACAAGTTTCCAAACAGAATGCCTTCTTTGGTTTTATAAATCCAGTCTAAACTTTTTTGTTTCCGATTGGTTACAAGTGATATCAATTTAAAATCTGACCAATCAGGAAGCACACATTTCAGACTGGCTTCAGAGAACATTTGAATAACCTCACATACTGAGTTCATAGTTATGATAGTGGGAGCCAATTTGCAATACTTGTACAGTTTATAAATACTCATAATACATAACATGCTTGTTACATAAATAAAATCAGCTGTTACAAGTTTACTGATAAAATTGTACCGGTACTTGCTTAAGGCTTTACTGATTACTTCCTAAATCGATATCTGTTTGATTTTCGTTTTAAACAAATTTAAGGTCATTAACAGAATAATACTGATTTGATTGAAATGTAAATAGATCACATTCTGACAAAATCTACAATTTACAATGAAATGGAGGATTTTTAACAAATACACTGAATAGAGAGAAATGAATGAAGATTGTATTAATTTACTAAAACAGTAAACTGTTTCAAAATGGGGCCACGAATTTTTTCCTAGATTGCAACATGTTACATGAATGTTGGTGGCTGATTTTTTTCAATTTATGTATTTTTACCACTATTTGTTTATAAAATCCCATACTGATAATTCGTGATAACTTACATATTATATAAGTTATTTTGTACTTTATTTGTGTAACAATTATTTTATACATTATTTTTATACACTATATCATTACTTTATACATTTATACTGTTAATTTATGCATAATTTATACTACAATTTTTATATTTAAATGAATAATGCATGAAGCATGTAACTTTACTCTCTTTACTTCAGATGAATATTAATATAACATTTACAGGTAGAACTTCTTTCTAATGTTACCTCTATATAACCGGAGAAACCAGATTCTATATTAACTTCCTATAGCTTAGCTTAGATGATTTACTGTTGTCAAACTTTCCCATCTACTTGACAAAGGAAAGCTTAAAAATGTTTTACAAATCTTGAAAAATGATAGAATTACAAATATACCCTATTTTTAGTTGTAACTCATGCAGGGACCTCTTGAGTAGTTTTTCTAGATTATTATACACAAGACTACAGTCCTTAATGTGTGTACTGATACAAAACAGTTGATACCTTTTCATGCTTGATGATAACACATTTCACAATTTCAGCTTCTGACTTTTCATAATTCTATCTCAGTAGTTATACAGCATGAAACTTGGCAGCTTCACAGTTTCCATTCCATGAAAGATTTAATTAGACAATTTAACATATTGCAAATTGTACAGCGAAGAAAATGAAGGGAATGTGTGAAGTGTTTCACCCTCAGACCCGTCTGAAATACCCTGTTATGATAATGGTCTTTCAACTGTGACAGTAGCCACTCATTATTTATATTGATGCTCACTTAAGACTGATCATGATCTACAGGGTACATACAGGGCAGACTAGCTTGCTACCAGAATGGTGAAGGTTAAATCATGAAGTGTGAAAACAGGTTTTGTGTAATTTAAAAGAAGGAAAGTTAGGATAGAATAAAAATATGTAATCAAGAAACATTTTTGAAATGCACATTGAACTGTTATTTTATATTGTGCAAGGAAACTCTGTAAAGATCGAAGGTCTGCATTTTAAAGGCATTCTGACAACACATTCACCTGAAAAAAATGATTTGAATATGTATTAGTACATTAAATACGGGTACTATACAGAGATAACAGTACTGTACTTATAGAATTCTACAGTGATATACATTACTATACATTACTTTACATTACTTTACATTACTAAAATACTTACATTTCTTCAGAGTACACAAATACAATAGAAAACTGTAACAGTTATACTATACAGTACTTGGCAACCTAAATCACCTTATTGACCACTTGTGCCAAATCCAATTTACTCAGATGAGTCTCTTGGGGCCAACTTGGCCCTCTTGTTTTAATTCAAAATGAAAATGGGACATTTAAAACAACATGTATAATAGTTACACATTTATTTCAGTGAGTCATGTATTATACGAGGAGGTATGGCGGCCAGGATTTTAACTGATTATATTTTAATTGCCTAATGTAATAACCATTTTAGAAATAGTTTGTATGACAATTGTAAGATTCATTATTGCATGCAAAATAAGCTACATCTGCATCACATTTTTGAGTGTTTGTGAAATTTTAACCTTTTTTTTTAAACTTCAGATTCTGCTATTATTGACACTTCCCCACATTTATCAACCAATGTTGACGTTTCCCCACAACCCTCAACAAATAATGATATTTCTCCAATCGAAGAGACCGTTGCCGAAAAGACTCTTCCGTGGCAAGACAACACCGATCCATCCCCCACCCATCTAGCAGACAGCATCCCGAACAACGAACCAGTGATCGCTCACGTACCCACATGGGTAAACAATCTATCGTACTCACATATAACAGAGACAGGATCTCCGTACGTCTCCCCTCAAGCAACGATCATTCCTAAACAGTCGAATTATCACAAAACCGTGTATTCATTATTCTCTCCGGATCCCGATCCAGGTAACGATGATGAAGAAATTAGTAAACAAAACGGTGTGAATTCTAGTGATTATTTTCCGACACCTTGGGGTAATACAAACCTTGAAGATTGCCCCCAGGTGTCGCCGATGGTTATAGAATCTGGTGCAAGATCCGATGATTTATTACATTCCACCACGCATTTGGAACAAGCTCCAGATCACCACCATGTGATTGTTCCCACAATTGAGTTAATCAACTCCTCAAATAGTTCAGAGAAACATGTTGCTCATTTAACTGCAGTTGCGTCTGCTCCAGATTTTCAGCATTGGAAACCTCTTCAAAAAGATGTGATAAATAGTATAGATAGACATAATGAATCTGACACAATGCTGACGGAACTTGCATTTGTTGAAGGTGTCAAAAGCCGTGTTCAAGAGTGGTTGAAACAAGCAAATGACGATGAAGAAAATGACGCGGATGAAGAAGATGTTGACAATTTAGATAATCTTGACTCAGCAGAAAAGCTTGAGCATGAGTTAGATCTTGTTATGAACACCAAGCGATAACAAAGGCTTTTTTCTAGGCTTATACTACCTGTGTTAAATATTTCTCAAAATCATGATTGTGTCATTTTTAAAGGTCATATCAGTAAAATATGTTCCAATGTGGCCTATGATTTTAGTCAGAATTTTATTTATGCAATTTTTTTACAAGTTCAAGACCTACATATACACTCATACAGTCAGCCATCTGTAGAAAAGAAATGCATGAAAGATTAGGTGCTGCATAACATTTTATTGTAATTGTTTTAATTCATTTTTAATGAAGATGCAGGAAATGAAAATCTCTTAAATAATCACTTTAAGGTAACTATGTGCCAATAAATGTTGGTTCAATATTATGAAGCTGGTATTTAATTTCTAATGAATAAGTCAGATCTAAACAAACATATCCAGACTGAAGTGTCTTCATTATTTTTCCACTGCCAAATTTGTCAACATTATTCATATTTGAAAAAAATTATCATAAAACTTATTGTAAAGAAACCAGGAAAACTTAGCCATCCTTGCATGTTAACAGTTTTACCAATCATATTTCTATTGCCTGAAAATTCAAATATTGAAGTCAAACACTTAAAAATAGATTATGAAAATTAGATTTATTGGTTTGATATTGTCTAAAAGTTTTTATATTTTCTGCAAAAAAGTTTAATTGTAGAAATTTTACATGATCTGGCACAAAGAGCAGTTTTACTGAAAGGCAAGCAACGAGTGGTCTTTGATTATTGTAGAGGTATTACCTGGCTGCAAAGGTAAAATACAGAAAAGATGATTGTGTTCTTTCATGTGGTTATACTCCTTTTCTGTAGTATGCCTTCCAAGCATGGTAATAACACTAAAATGTGACTCTGATTACAGGGAAATGTTCTTTAAATTTACAAACAAATATTTCCATGTCACAGTTTGCAAACCAGTAAATCTACAAAAAGTGCACCTCTTGTTAAAACCACCTCAACCATTTGCATCTCATATTTTGCCTCCAAGAAGAGTGTATTGTTAATATATAGACATAAAAAAGTGACATTATAGTGTAAGCTAAAGGAATAGGAGACAAAATTGATGAAAAACATGCATTTCATGATGAAAATTAACAAAATAGAATTTCTTGAAGAATGACAAAAATGTCATGATTCAAAATTGTTCCACCTATCTGTGAGTAGTGTTGGGTGATAGGATGTAGTGGTGTTGGAGAAAGTATAGAATTTGGAGTCTTTCAATACATTTAATAGTCAATAAAGTAAATGCAATTTTTATGTGTCAAAATGCAATCAAATGTCAATTTAACGTAAGCTCTCTGGTTCCCAGGAAGTTTTGAAGTGTATTAATAGAACCTAGGAGGGTTTTGGTTCCCAGGAGTTAATGAAATATAGTTAGAGAATTACATTTTTTTCCTTTTCAAAAATAAAAGCCTAAAAGACTAATGAATGCAGTTAAACAATTTTTTTCAATCTGTCAAAAAGAAAATGGTTGTATTGAGCAAAATATCTTGGGAACCAGGGAACTCTTTACTTTAGATTGTTAGGTGCCTGGTAGTACCAGGGTACCAGGGTTTTTGTGTATGATTTTCATATATACATGTATATCTACACAGTAGATTTGTCAAGATGATGTATATTAACTTTTATCCTGTTGACAACAAACTGATTCTGTCTGTTGTGACCAGTGTAGATCATGATCAGCCCATAGTCCATACAATGTGATCATAATCTACATTGTTGGCGAAGCATTCAGTAAATTTTCATAGGACACCCCTTTGAATAATAAATAAATGGAACAGTCCAGATTGAAGGTAGGATGGGTCTATGTAAGAAATAGAGCAGGGTAATGGTTAATCAGTTTTCTATAAGTGACGTTTGCCAGAGTTTTTCAGTATTTCATGTTTTGTACATAGGCAATGAAATTGTCATATTTCAGTGATCAATGAATGTAATTTATTTCAAACAATTCAATGTGATTTATTATTATGTAAATGCTGACATTGTAATATGAAATTTACTGCATGACAACTTTACATTTGTGTATTGAGACTAATTTGTAATGTCAAAAACTCAAGAGCAGAAGCTGTAATAATAGAATGTGTTATACGGGGCTAGCCCCATGATGACATTAATTTTACAGATTTTTATAAAGGACCCTTTTTTTGAAAAAAACATGTACAGGAACAATTATAAACAGTTTTGGCCTTGTCAGGACTTTGGACAGGCTTTTTAAAACTAATTGAGCCTCTCTTACAAATCTTTGTTTAATGTAGAAAATCACTGTTTGATTTGGGTAACACTGTGACAGTATGAGGGTTACTATGACATAAATATACAAGTATAGAAACACTTTGAGAACACAACTTGTCTAACAAGACATCAGAATTAAGAACTATTCTAATACGCCTATGGTATATTTCTATAGTCAATTCAATTGCTTTAATATGATTGATGCACAGAGACAAGTAGGCGGAGTTTAAGACATGGAAGTAACTGCTTCCAACTTTTCTGATTTACACCCGCGCAGAAAAATAAAATATAGAAATAGAATTAATATATGTATAAATACATCAGTCACATGGAGTAATTTTGATTAAGATCTAGATATTAGGCATTTAAATCAATTGCCTGCTTTGTTAGGTTCTGATTCTGACGTCTTCTGCATAATGTCACAGTCGGGTATTTTATATATTTTATGTACTAGATGATTAAACTAAAACAAGTTTGTATAATATAGCTTTGTATGATATCTTGAATGGTTGCCTGAAATAGGGGAGTGAATTCCAACAGCCACTATTTATGCGATTTTACACATTACCGTCAAACTGATAAAAGGTCAGTAGTAGTTACGATAGTTTTCATAAATTCGGCTTGTAAGAATCGAAATAATCTATGGCTTGGAATGCTTTATTGAAATTATTGAAGCATTTCTCGTCAGTAATGTGCCTGCGTAATGATTTACTCGGGCTTCGCCCTCATGAATTATTTCCCCTGGCACATCACCTCCTGGGAATGCTTCAATTTGGATAAAGCACTCCAAGCCATAGATTATTTCTTAAATAAAATAGTCCTTTTCTTATTTATTTTATTTATTGTAATTAATCTATGCTTCTGAAAATATATACCTTTAATTTATACTTGTAGTTGTTACTCCAAGGTGCTGATTTGAATATGAAAATGTAGTTTAAGTAAATGAATTTTTGGCATATCATATGCATATAGGTAGCACCAACTGATTTGTCATATAGGTGACACACATGGGTCTGTCAACATGAGCTTGGCTATTTTGTTTTTATCATAACTCTTTTTTTTAATGTTTCAGTACACTGAAAGATGTTTCTAGAGGGACTGTTTGGTGTCTACCAGGTATATAGAATAAAGTTGGTACTTTATGAAGATTTTGAATGTGTCTGAAATTTGAAGAGACTTTTATAGTAACTACATTGTATATTTAATATTAACTGATTTATTTGAGATAAAAAACATGAGGCATTATTCAAAGAATGGTTGGTTTTCACAATACATATTTGAATACTCCTACATATGCTAGTGTTCAGAAACCATAAAAATGTATAATAGAAAAATGTGCATGCCAACTGAAATAGTTCAAATATACTGCACCATGCTCAAAATTCTGTTTTTGTGACCGCTACCTGCAAACTGAATTTTAGATTATTATGTTATAATTGTATGCTGTTATTTTATGACTTGATGAATATATTTTGATGTGAACAAATTTGCATTTTCCTGGTTTATTGTTTATCATATTACTGTTCAGCCTGATCCATTTGTAAATGTCAGTTTACACTTTGATTATATCTATGGCTGTACAGATTGGGACAAATACATAACACACTAAACCTTTACCCTCCATAGTGTCCAAAATGGACTGTTCCATCTGTTAAATAGAGAAGTACCATACATTGTTTAAACTTCTAGAAAATTCCTGACTTTACAATGAGCAGTGCATATCTAGATCAGACTACAAACAGGTGCTTGCTGATCATGGTCTACACAGTAAAGTCAGAATCTTTTACTGCCAGTCTATACTAATGTAAGATATAAATAGACAAACATTTTAATTTCACAAAGTCATGTGTCAAAGAATTTGGTTTCCAATTTTGCAAAAGGAAATGGGTTCTTCACTTTGACAGTTTTTGCAGTATGCAATATGTAAAATCATTCCAGATAAGTCACAATTCATATCCAGGAATACTATGCTAAAACTTTGACAATCCAATCAGATACAGGCAAAATAGACTGTGATTATTCATAAAATAAATACATTTTCCCCCAAACACAGTTTACTAAATAGATGATGATATTTCAAGACACAATACTAAGAATTACATTGTGTAAATCATACCATAAATGATGTATATCAGGTTCTCAGGTATCAAACAATTCAGTCTTAACTTCTCACCGTCTTCATGTCCCACTTGTATGTAAAAAGTTTCACACTTTGTCACATACCATGAAGTCCCAGCAATTCAAAATATTGGGAATAATTTATATTTTATGCAATATTTTTTAATGTTCTTACCACAGAGTTACATTTTTTCCCCACTCAGAATTTTGATATTGATTTAACATGTTGTGACCATGAATTCCATTTATAGATTTTCATGATTTTTTTTTGGTCTTGATATTCCGATATCATTTATAGATTTCTGGGATATTCACCACTCTACAGCCAATCTGTGATAAGAATGGCATGGCTATAGACTGTACATGTATATATCAAAGTGGATTCATTGTGCAGGTCATCACAGCCCTTAAATGATCTACTTACTCAAGTTTCTATGATAAACCTTTAACCATTTATTGTTCTTGTACTATGAATTCTGTGAACTGACTTCTTGCATTTGCAACCATTCCCTTGGAATAATTTTCATTTAATCTTTGGTACAGTCAGGCTATTGAGGGCAAATTTAGATGAGCTTGACGGCGCACTAAAAAATACTTGCGACCATTAAAAACTGAATGTCAGAATTACAAAACAGTTAACCCCTTAATTTATAACATTAGTTTTATACACTCAACAGGTTTAGAAACGCAAAAGTGGCAAAATTTTTATTTTAACAGTGTTATGGTATTTTAAATTTATTCATATTTCATACACATCAAAACAGTAGTAAATTGAATTATTGTAGAAGTTTTAATAATTAATCGCAAAAAATGACTCAAATAGAAATAAAAACAATAGCGTCATTCAAATAAAAATGTTCAACAGGGGAAATCTTTGCGTTTCTAAACCGGTTAAGTGTAAGAAGAACATTGTTTCTAACACGGTGTTGGAGTTTAATAATTTAACTGGTTTCAACTAAAACAAACTCTATGTAAATCACACAATATAGGAGAAACAGCAAAAGTGACTGGGTGAAACAGGTGACATGTAAACACAAGTGACTTTATGTGACTATTCTTTGTAGACACTGAAACTTGCAAGGTTTTTACATTTAAGGTCACTTTTTCATTGGAACAATATGTATTGTGATATTGTGAATTGTTATTTTCTCATGCAAGTTTAACTTGCAGACTTTACAGTTTTCATTATTTGTACAAATACATTCTAGTCAAGACATACAAAGCTTCCTACATTGATGTATTAAACTTTATTCCCCTTTAATGTTAAAAAAATGTTACGTTCAAAGGTCTAAAATTCCATTTTGTTTGATACCCACTGTTACGTTTAAACTGCAAAGTGCAAGATAATGGTTCTGTGTGCAAAAAAAATACGGGACATGTACTAGCGTATTCTGAAGTACTAAGGTATAGAAGTCCATTTAGTTTGACAGTTCTAAATAGAATAACAGATGTATTGTAAATTATGCTAGATAAGGGGTTCAGTATAAGAACTACCACAGACATGGTTGATTCATGGTCTGTTTAAAAACACTATGGCTATATACATGCATGGTATGGTTTGACGTTCCACATCAATGGTCAGTTGTATATAGGTAACTACAAGTGGCAGCCTCTAGTCCATTATGTAAACATCAAGACACAATTCTTCGTGAAATTACAGAATTTTCTGTACATTATGTGAATTACCACATTACATGGTCCATCACATACACACCAATATACATGAACCATTATGTGAAGTATGATTTATTTTATAAACAACACTACCACATTACATGGTACCTTCTTCCAACAACACATTGCATTGTCCATTTTGAGAATTACCACATAAATAGTTCCTCCACAAGAAAATCCATTATTATATTATATCTACCAGTTGCAAGTTCTCCAATGTAAGATATACGTAGAGGTTATTATATGGGGCAGGTGTGCCTTTAGGTGATATTGGCACACTTGGTGAGATATTTGAACCAAGTGTGCCAATATCGCCTTAAGGCACACCCGTCCCATATAATTACGTTTTTTTTATTGCATATGTTGAACATCGGTTTTGCTGAAAAGATAAGACAAGTAGATACAAAACACATTCCTCCAAAACTCATTCTATTTCATAAAAATAGATACCATTGAATGAATAAATTATTCATACTATCCAGAAAAGCATAAGTGTCAGTTTCAGCATTTCGCTGCTCAATGAGCCCATCTAACTTCAATTAACGATGAGAAAGAGACTTCTGTGTCCTCTCAGAGGCCATTTTCCGTTACGTCTATGTTGTTAATTACGTCAACGTTTTCACATGCTGACATTCTAGCGTTGCTGCTCAGTTGACTGTAAATAACCTCGATATGAATTTTCTGGTACACTAGTCAGTATCGGTTATTGGGACACTACGTCACGTGAGCCCATATCACCGAAAATCATGGCAAATTTGATGCTATATTAGTAACATATGCAATAAATTACATGATATCATTTGTGACACGAAAGAAATAAGTGCATGTATAAGCAAAGTTCTACTTTTAAAGGTGTTCAGGAATTAGGCTAATGGGTCTATTACATCAAGTCAGTTACTTGATTTACATAAGATTGTTGTTTATTTAGATGGATTCTTTAAAATGTTATGAAATAATTATCCGATTCAAATTTCAGTGACATTGTCATAGTTGTGCCAGGGTGCTTTCTTTAGGACATGTGTTTAACATGTGTTTTATGTGTTTACCAGTACATGTGTACTGAATATTAGCATTTATTTTGCTGTGATGTTTTAAAATTGGAATGAAATGTTTACCATGCCATGCATTCACATCACTTTTGTCATGACATCACATTGTAGTTGAAAGTGTAGAACAACAGAAATATAGTTGTGTTTTGTAATCAGGTGTATTTAGAAAATGTGTACTACATTATTGTTCATGCAGGTACATGTGTACTGAACAAATAGATTAGTCATCAAAACATTGATCATTTACACATCAGGTTTCTTATAATAAAGTATTGCCTCTTGATAATTGTTTCTTCTTTTTAGCTCACCTGAGCTTGAAGTGCTTATGGTGGGCTTTAGGACCGTTCGACTGTCCACAACTCTAGTGCATACATTTCTGAACAATCGTAATAAAACTTAAACACTATGAATATGACCATGATCTCGGTCAAGTTATGGGTACTGATCAGACAAGTAAATCATGTGTTATATTAGTATACTTCACTTTGTTTATACTCTGTCACCTTGATTTCTCCACAAGTCTTTATAATATTCATATAGAATGAGAATATGTAGGTCTACTTTGATCATCTACCGTGTATGTTCAAATAATGCCCCCAGGGTAAAATACACCATGCCCTTCCAGTCACCTTTTACATAGGTTTGTATGGAACAAAATGTTCTTGTCGGAACTGCAACGCCGAGAGTTTAGTTATTTTGTGGATAGCATTGTGTTGTTTTTCCTGTTACATCGCAGGGCAGATTTCAACCAAACTTCACATGGTTGATCTGTACCAAGCATAGTAACTGTTGTCAGCATTTTTCTATCCAGTTATTTAAGGCAATGTTACTGCCCTTGATTTTGCCTGATTTTATGTCTGTGCTTTTTCTCTATGACTTAATGGTTATACACATGGTTTTAAAAAATAAAACACTTTAGATGGTACTAGCAATGTAAGTTGCTGATTCTTTCTGTTGAAAGTGAGAGTTTTTATGAGATGGACAAAGTTTGTACAACTAAGTACTTGCTAACGAAAATTGTGTAAAACCCCAGTATCTGTATCAAACCCCAGTATCTGTATCAAACCAATATACAAATTATTGTCATTGTTCCTTTAATCCACTGATAAAGCTATGTTAGTCAATCAATACATACAATATTTATGCCACCTGAACCATTGGCTTATTACGAACCATTGAAATAACTCTTTGTCCATCAATTGAAAAGACAGAGACCACAATTTTAATTGAGCTCTTCTGACACTTTGCCATAATAAGTGTACTGGTTCTATTTTGGTTGGCATAAGAACTGAATCATGTTTCAGTAAAACTGGAATCAGAAGAGCAAGAAACTTTGTAAACACTATAGATAATATTTTGTGACCAGTCACCATGGAGATTGTCCAGAATGTTTGCACTGATGACATCTGGAATGGGATTGAAACTTGGTCATCTGGAGTTAAAAATGAAAAACTTTGATACATTTTATCTTTAGAAACCTAAATTTTGTACCAAATCATCATAAAATAGGTCAAAATGTTTAACCTAGACACTGAAGCAAGAACTTGGTCATCAGATCAAATAGAAAAAGATCATATTTAATTTATGGAAAGTAATAAATCTGACCAACCAGGTAACATCTGACCAACATGAGGTAAAATTGCTGCCAGTGGTATAATCAGGTGTTGAAGATGTTTGATTATCTTGGGCGGCAACAAAGAAAAGACAAAAACTTAACAACTTCTCACAAAATCTGCTGAGTTTTATTTGCACATCAAGACAATAAAGAATAATTCTTTTCCTATAACAAGGCTCACTGAGTGATCTTCAATGTTTGTTGGTCTTCTTTAATTCTATAAGATTTATTTTTGCATAAAAACATGCACAAATGATATAAACCTTCGCAATAACTGAAAAGCTAAAACACTGATCACTAAATGAAAATAATTTATTTTTATTGTTGACAAATACTTTAATTTGGTTTTACTGCCAACTTTGCTTTTCTTACATACTGGTGAAATATAGAATAAAGACTGATATTTATAACTCCTTATAAAAACTTGAAAATGTAAATATGAAAATATAATATATAATTTATTAAAATGCATTTTGATCTACCTTACATTCAATACTGCTTCAGACACCAAGTTTAGGTTATAAAATTCATTAATGTAAAAATACTTTTCATATATAAAATCGTTGAATAAAATTAAAAATACATTTCTCTTTTATGAAACATTACAATACTTGAGATTGTAAAAGGATATAATAAAATACCAAAATACATCAATGATGAGTGAATATAAGTAAATTGTAGAAAATTTTAATAATACTACCCTATATTAATACTGAATTGCTGTTACATCGGTAATGTTCTAATCATATTAGTAAATTGTGAACAGAAAAAAACTATCGCCAGTAATTTAAAATTATTTGTATATCAATGTTTTACAAAAACTATGGTGAGGTTAACTTTAAATATTTGATATTCAATCTGTCAAATGAAAGAGAAATTTGAGGTACTGAGCTATACACTGAAATTATATTCCAGTATGTAAAAACACAAAGTTACTTCATTTTGTTTGCCATTATGTCTAAATCACACCTTTGTGAATATTTGTTACCCAGTTCACATATCACAAGCACTTATACTTATAAAACATATTTTAGTTGCACATATATGACTGTAAGTCACTTTGAGAGCTATGTGTAACACAGGAAACATTTCATGAGAAACAAAGATTTTATATTATGTAGAAAGATAATATGTATCTACGTGTATGTGTAACACACTCACATATATATCACAGTAACAATTGCACACCTGTATCAAACAAGAGTTTCCAATAACATGTCCATTTGAAAACAGAAAATTTAACACAAACTTACATTTTTAACTACTTTTAGCACTAAATTCCCTATATATCTGGCTATAATAGGAAAGAATAGGGAAAGTTCAAAATACTGATGGCCCTCAGGTTATTTGCTGACCTTATAGCAATTATCATTTTCTACTCTTAATTTGTCATGTATCCTAATGAAATATTTTCAAATAGCTTCAATAAGATTGGATTAAATGTAGGAACATTTACAATTACACCACATGATAAATCAAGAAGTTTCATAATAAAAATGGCAGCCATTGTGTTTACAGAACAAAAATTTGGCAGCTAGTGGCCCCACTAGTGTCTACATATTGAAGCAATATATTTACATATATACATCTGTCAACAAACAACTCCAGCAACAGTCAAACTTAACAGACCACAATACTCAGTTTATCAAAAATAAGAAAAAATAACAACTACAATACTGGTCAGTAAAATGGAAAAATGTCAAATGTGTTTTAATACTGATAAAGAGTTTTGATATTCGAAAACCCAGTTTTATTATAAATATCATATTTTTTTATGAATACGGTATGACATTGATAAAATTCATTCAAAATGAAGTTCTTCTACTCGAAATGTAGAATTTGATAATCAGAAAAATTCATTTAACAGCAAGTCATGACAATGTAAGGATGATTTATTTCAATTAGATCCTATAACATTTTAGAAGTCCCAAATGTAAAAATTATAAGAGTTAATTTGATTTTTGAAAAGTGTGACAAAACGTCTGCATGTTCTCTTAAGCCATAGAGGAGAAACCAGTTGGGTTAGGTGCCCCGCTATGGTATGACAGTGGTGGGGCTCCGGCAGGGTAGGGCTTGATATCAGCTTCAGTTATTGGGAACTCTGCACTGCCAGGGTATCCACGATCCTTGATATAGCTCATGTCTGCTGGGTAGGCATATGTGGGATGTCCTGTGTAGATAGATGGGACAACCCCTGGCTGGGCCGCAGGTGGAATCTGAATAGCACCTTGACCCTACAGAAATAAGAAATAAAGTAAAATTTAATGCAATGGAAATGTTTACGGTTCATTTCTGTTTTTAAATTACTTGTTTACATGTTTAAAAAAAAGATATACGCAGTCAGGTGGTCTGCGAGACAACTGAAACAATTTGTTCATGGCACTGTATTCCCCTCAAGTTTGTCTACAAGTTGATGAAAACTTCCCCTTTTGACACATACATTGTCTGATCATATGTCTACACTGTTCACTACTCTGTATCTATGTAACTGAGCACCATAGTGGTCATACATGAATAGTGCAAAGTTCAAAATTGAAGACTGGGCAACTTTTTATTAAATTCAAACAAATTTTTTTTTTCGATTACACAACTTGTATCAAATTGCTCTTGAGACCCATTCAAGATGGAATCAGCCTTGAAGAGAAAGAGATTCAATGTGGGATTATCATGTCTCGCCTAAGGCCACTACGACTACCGGTACTTGGCATTAGTGGGGATCAAACTGGGACCCACAAATCCAGAGGCTGACATGCTACCATTGTGCAAATGTGCAATTTCAATCATTCATGGGTCATTTATCAGTAACATAAATATCTGAAATCCAGCAGAATCCTTCTCTCAAAGTCAAAGATTTTGTATGATTACATCATCAAGCAACTTGCAATTCTAAATTATCTTCCTATGAAAATTGTTAATTTCAAGGAAAACTTGTGTACAATGCACACTCTCCGTTATAAAGTTGTTAATTTTAAGATAAATATTCAAATTTGACTTGCAATACTGCTAAGAATAATTACGACCCTCTTTATCACAGGTTTAACTGAAAGTAATATTGAAAACAAGAACAACTATTTATTTGTTCTTCTGAAACAACTTACTGGAATCTGTTGTGATTGGTGGTACAGGTCACCATAGAGATGAGGAACCATCGGCCTGGCCTGTGTGTACAATCCTCCGAGTGCCGCGTAGCCTTGATGACCTCCAGCCGCTACCTTATCACCAACAAATGAACTCACCTGAATAGAAAACAAACACACTGTAACAAAGGCATGGGAAATCTACCAGTACTCATATTTTCAAACATAACTGATTAATTGCTACTGTATACATGTCAGATTATAAAGGGTTTGAATACTATGTAATACTTATATATATAATATTCTTCGATAGAAAGTCTACAAGGTTTTTGATGTTTGCATGTGTTGGACCTAAGGCAATACATCTTTCTTGGTATATTTAACCCAGGTCATAATTATGACCCAGATGTAACCTATCATTTGTTGCCATGCAGTGAGTAAGAATAATGAACAAATCAATCAATTAAAGTACAGAAAATACTGCTTTCTAATTAAACTTTTTCTGTTGTCACACTGTGCTTAATACAGACTTCTCAAAGAACAATATAGACCAATGTCAATATAATTGTTTGACACCAAAATGTTATTATTCTTGCTGAGTAAAACTAAAAAGTGATTATTTTGGCATTAAAACTTCACAGTGCATTTTTCTGTTATTTCAGTTTTATATCTTATCAAACAAGTTCTTCATCCTGCAATACATAACAATTACACTGTACTAAGTGTAGGTCATCAATCACATCAAATGTATAACATTTTCACCTTAAACACCATTTCTCCAAATAAGAGGGTCCCTTTTTTTAAAAGCCAATATTTTTTTCTAAACCCAGGTATTCTAGTTAATTATACCGCTAAGTCCTCAAATAATTATGTACTATAGTAACTATTTTAGATGAACATTTTCACAACAGTCAGTAATTATGACTTACTGTATTAAGAATATTAATTGCTTTTAACTTGTCTGTCTCAAACGGGAATGCACTGAGTATATATTCTTCACCAAGTCTTGTCTGACTGTCTGTCAATACCCTGTAATCAGAAATAATATAACTTCGTTACAGAAACTTTCTGCAGGATTTTCCATCCTCTTTCAAATTGCCTAAACTATATTGTATGAATAGCTTAGGCCAAGTGTTTCAGAGCAACTAAAGGCAAAATCGAAAATAAAGAAAACCTTAAATTGTTTTGGCAAGGAGATGTAAAACACACATACATGTATACATCAATGTCACCCATTTCTAAGGGATCAATAGTTGGACTAGCCAGACAGCTGAATTCTTTAAGTTAGGTCAAGAAACCAGACAGGTACAAATTTTAGAATTTTGCACCCATTTTTTATTACCAAGTATCAACACAGTAACAGACCTCAATGGAATTTGTATCATCAGTCTGCAATTGCCTTAACTACACACATATAAAACATTGTCTGCCATGGAAGATGCCTATACCAATCAACAATAAAATGATTTAATATACTATTCACTTTTTTCAGTGATGTCAGCCAGTTGCTTCTGATTACGCCAAAACTGGTGAATCAATGTAAAAGGCCAGCTGGTGAATCAATGTAAAAGGCCAGCTGGTGAATCCATGTAAAAGACTAGCTGGTGAATCAATTTAAAAGGCCAGCTGGTGAATCAATGTAAACAGCAAGCTGGTGAATCAATGTAAAAGGCTAGCTGGTGAATCAATGTAAACAGCAAGCTGGTTATAAGCATGTACTGCATATCTAATTCAAATACATTGAAGACAAGATTCAACATAATTTTAACTGGCCACTCAGCCCAGATTGTTGTTCCTTTGCTAATGTCTATGACTGTCAATACAATTGTTTGACATTTAATAGCTCCTGTAGCGCCATATTTTGAAGAAAGCAAAAGTTCGAGTCACTTTCACTTCCCCTTGCGTGGAGTTTGAACCTTCAACTCTGACATGCTCCCCTATAAGTTTTATGTATAGTTTTCATAATGGCACTCCTTAACTACCTTTTAATGCAGTCTAGAACAATAAGTTTATCATTTTGTACAGTAACAGCACCGACCATCTGTCTGGCATCCTGGCACGTCATACGGCACAGTCTCTGGAAAACAAAAGTAAGTACCACTGTTACAGTACTGTAAATGGTGGGGGGTGGGGGCAAGGGACTCTACAAAGCACTATTTAAGCTGGTTATTATCATCTGTGTTGAAACTTAAATACTGCAATTTTATTTTGAGTGTTATAACTTATAAGGCTTTGTTTTAACACAATAGCTCAATTACTTAAAGGTGAGCATTTTACCTTAGCATCGTTCATAGGATTTCTAGGATTGATAGAGAAACAGTATGGATCTAGATTGGATTGCTGAGATGTACAAGTTGATCAGAAACACACTGATTGCAAAATTCTAACAATTGTCTAGTTGCTTTTTTAATGACTAAACCATAAATAATGTTAGTTTCAAACAACAGAGTTCACTTGTTTCTTTGTTTCTATTAGGCTTACATTACTTTTTCAGAGCCATAAAATTACTGCAATATCAGTGAGCACTTCACAATCCCACTCTTCCTTTTGTTTACAAAACATGTCTAAAGTTTATAGAACATTTCTTACTGGTTCAAGGATCCTGATGGCCCGGATCTTGTCAGCTGGATTGGCATAACACAGCAATAATGTGGTAGCCTGAAATAATGAAGAGTAAACTGTTGATGTTTACATACTAACTAATGCACCACTTATGGCAAGCTATATATAAAAGGTTTACAGTCTGAGAACAGACTAAACTTATGACTCTGATTGGTCAAGTTTCTAGACAATTAGAAGTCACAGTTTACACACAGGTCTCTAAGAAAAGTTAAAAAATCATGAACAGACTCATTAAATCCTATCTTATAAAAAGTGTATTAATTATTCTAAGTCCATGTGAAAATTAATAATTTAAGTGTTAATTTCAACATACATGTATAGAGCAATATGTGTCCCTATTTATTTGTGGACTGTAGCATTATATTAGTTTCAACTAAAGATTCATAATCTTCCACTAAACAAAATCCCTTTTTTCAGTATATGTTGAAGATAGAATATGAAGGAGCCATCAAGAAGGCAGTAGATACTTTAAGGCCCATTATACAGGGATGTCAACTTTTATAGACTGAAAGGAATTGTTACTGCAATCCGTAATGAAATGTAAAAGTGCAATTTTTATATAATTATTATGAAATTTTTTACTTCTCTATAAATACATGTTTAGTTTTTGACAGCTGCTTTCTATGTAAGCAGTTATAAATTTCATTTTGTATTTGTAGACAAGAGGAATTATGTAAATGACACTTGTCACTTTGTTACCTGGCTGGCACTGAAAAATCCTCTTGAACCATATAAAATCTCAACCTTTTTCTCAGCAGAATTTGTCTCCTGCAAAACAAGACAGAATCTCTTTTAAAACCTTGCTAACATGCAAAATCAGGACACAAGACTATGTGTAATGCACTTTTGTTTTAGTACTTTTTATCTACTGTATCCTTCAAATAATGCAATGCATTAATACAGGTGGATACCTTAGCACATATACCTGTGGTTAATTTCATTTAAAATAAACCCATTCATAAGAGATTTTTTAATAAATATTTCATATTCCATCTACATGTATATGTTACTTATTTAGTGGTGTAATAGATTTAAAAATAAATAAATGGGACCATATTTGACTTGTGGGGCTTTGGTATAAACATTAAATAAAATCTACACTAGCATCCTACAAATGCAGAGAGCATCGTGATATCTTTTTGCTAAACATTATCTTCCCGTTTCTATGGCTGGTTGTTAGACTTGTCCCTCAGTCCCCATTTTAACTTTAACATGCTGGGAGAAATTCAAACAAGAAATTTTCCTATGCACCAGAGTGAATGACTTTAGTGAACAGCTGTTGCTAACCGAACAAGAAGACGACCAACACAAAGAGTAATGCAGAGTCATACTTGAAATTCAGAATGACTTTGTAAAGTCAACCAAATAATTTAACTAAATTAGTATTTCGGTTTACTTATACCTGTGCTCTTCTACCTGAGAAGTTTAGCCTATACAGGAGTGTTAAAATGGCCATGAGAAGGCCGAGATGAAACTAAACCAAACCTGATATCGGAGTAGAAAACAGTGAAATAATGACTGAGGAACTACAATGGGCAAAGGATTTTATGTTTTGTTTTGCAAAATTCACTTAAATTGTAATGAAGATAGAACGTCAGCTGAAGTTAAAGTTGTTGTTGTTAAAGTTAAATGGGGACTGAGGACAAGTCTGACAACCGGCCATGGAAACGGGAAGATAACAGCAAACCTTGTACCTGATTGATCCTATCTACTAGTTGACCGAAAAGTTCATGCGGCATGGAATCTTTTGCCATCTTGGTTATTTCAAGAGGCTTATATTTTGATAGGAAAACTTTGTTAATTTGTGACTACTTAAAATGTCAAAGCTTTCTTGGCAACAAGATGGCCACCGATACTCTTCACCAAGGAGGTATGCTTCGCTTGATTTTTTTCTCTCAAAATATTGTACAGTATGCGCTATTCCTAATCAAACATATTTACCTAGTAAGAAGGCATTTCATATACTTTTTTGTAGACTTCGTCTAATATAAAATGATTTTTAAGGTGCATTTGCGACTGTCTCAAAACTTCAAGTTACCTTTTTTATAGAATGTAAAAAGTAAAAGTTAAAAACTGATTTCGCCCATATAGATTAACACGGAAACGTGTATGCACTACGAAAATAGGTTCAAATACTTTTGTTGATGAAAGTACGGATTTTGTTTGCACGTTGTGACTTATTTAAAAGACGTTATGAAAACTGAATTTGCGAAAGCAATGAATAGTCTGCTGTAAATGCCATTCTGACATTATGAGATGAGTTCCAGTACATAGTAATACTTTTTACGCACATCAGATATGAAATAAAAAAATTAGATCTAAATAAAGTCAGTGTAACAATTTCGAAAAAGTACCGCAAAACCAGTAAGCCATGATGAAGATAATGTCAGTACTTACGGAGAGCGTTCAGTTACAGATGGATAGACTACGAGCTTTGTTTAATCATTGTATAATGGCGAAAAAAGACGTCAGTCAGTCAGCCAGAAGCAATCTTAAACACGTTATTGTTAAAAATATACATTGTAATTATTATCAATAATGATATAGTACTATCCATCTGCATCCAGGCCACACCACTGGGAGGCGCTCTGATCATGGCCCGCCCTATTCCTAAAATAAAAAAAATGTTTGAGCAGTTACAATTACTTCGATTTAAAGAGTCGGTGTGCTGAACACCCGGTGAGGTTCGAAAACCATCCCCACTTGAATTTTTTTGATAAGTGAGAGGGAAAATGTGCAAACTGAATATGATACCAGAACTAAAAGTGCAGACCCAAGCACTAATATTCTTTTTTCTATTTGAATATTCCTTTAATTTTGTTCTGTTCTTTCTTTTTTCGTTCCTTTTTTACATCTGTATTCTATCTTTATCTTTTTTTGGTCTTAATTTTTGTACGAAGTATGAGCGACAATTTGTCTCTAAAGGAAATATTTTTTACTCAATTTGTAACGTTTAACAAGAAATTGTGTATAATATTTCCGTCATTTTAATGATTCGCCTTTTTCTTTTTAAAAGAAAATCTGTATGTATTCGTGGAATTTGATACGAAATTATCATGTTCGTATCATCATGTATCTATCATGATCTATCTTGTATCATCTATGTATCATCAGTTCATCTTGTATCTATCTATGTCTCTATGTATCTATCTATGTATCTATCTATGTATCATCTATGTATGTATGTATGTATGTAGTATGTATGTAGTATGTATGTATGAGTATGTAGTATGTATGTATGTATGTATGTAGTTCTATCTATGTATCTAGTATCAGTATCTATGTATCTAGTATCTATATCTATCTATCTATCATCTATCTATCTATCTATCTTCTTCTCTCTCTCTCTCTCTCTCTCTCTCTCTCTCTCTCTCTCTCTCTCTCTCTCTCTCTCTCTCTCTCTCTCTCTCTCTCTCTCTCTCTCTCTCTCTCTCTCTCTCTCTCTCTCTCTCTCTCTCTCTCTATCTATCTATCTCTATCTATCTATCTATCTATCTATCTATCTATCTATCTCTATCTATCTCTATCTATCTATCTCTATATCTTGTTATACTGCCTCACACCTCTCACGAGTATTATGGGCAGGGTGCACTATATGTCCATTATAGGGGAAAGACAGCAATTGTCCATTATACGACAGGTTAGCAATTGTCCATTATATGACAGGATAGAAATTGTCCATAAGACAGGATAGCAATTGTCCATTATAAGACAGGATAGCAATTGTCCAGTATAAAACCGTATAGCAATTGTCCATAATAGGACAGGATAGCAATTGTCCATTATAAGAAAGGATAGCAATTGCGCAGTATAAAACAGGATAGCAATTGTCCATTATACGACAGGTTAGCAATTGTCCATTATATGAAAGGATAGAAATTGTCCATAGGGCAGGATAACAATTGTCCATTATAAGATAGGATAGAAATTGTCCATAAGACAGGATATCAATTGTCCATTATAAGACACGTTGTATTTTTCATTGAATATCATCTGGGTTCAAAAACTGTTTCAAGCGGTCATATCATTTCGTTGTATCTTCATGAAACTTAGTCAGTACGATTGTCTTAATGGAAGTAAGGTCGAGTTTGAATATGGTTAAGCTGAGATAAAAAATTAGGTCACCCGGTTAAAAACATTGTTTATGCCATACAGTTACATTTAGAATTCGATCATGTTTAGGGTTGAAGTTTTTATCACATATTGTCATAAGTATGTCTTAAGGTGAGCGATATAGGGCCATCTTGTCTGATTTGATATTTGTATTTACTATGAAAAGTATGCTAATGTCACTTCAAATCTGATTTGAGCTGATGCAATTTTTAGACAATTTCTTAATTATGCACACTTGTCTTTTCAGTGTTTGTATATTTTTAAGCCTTATAAACCCTCGTGTATGCTTACCATAGCTCTTAGCTTGTATCGGGATCGTATATACAGGGATATGAAACGCGCTATAGAGCAGACGAATTTATTGGTTTTTCTGTGCCGTAGGTAAGACGGCGCTGTCCGATAATTTTCGATCCGTTAGCGTAGATAAAACTACTTGTCTTTGATTATCGACGGTCGCTTTTCTCTTATCTATTGGTAACTGGTATTAAAAATATAGAGGCACAGATCTGTTTGTATTTGGGTCCGTGATAAAGAGGAAAAAAGTGAAAATTTAAAAGTATGGCAGTTAATATAATAAATCCTGGTTTGACGTATTAACTTCATTTAAGTTATGATTTGTTTACAGATAACTATACATCTGTTGATTTTATACTTATGGTTTTAATAGTTGGTTATAAAAGTTCATCATAGCGTATTTTCCTTGTGCACGTCTCGCTGACTTAAAATAAACATTATATTATTAAGAACCAAATGTCAAGGTCACAGTTTTTTTACTAGTTTAAAAATTACGTACTGAACGAAGAATACTAAAAGATGTTCTAACATTTAAATAATAACAGTGTTTGAGATTAATACATGCAGTGGATCCCTTAAATAACTGAAAATGAAATAAAATCAAAATCTTACCCGAAAGTGGCCTTTTAACGGTGAGAAAAATTGCCCGAAAAGGGACTACACTTGATTTATAGTACTCATACCTAAAGGTTGTTGGTCAATAACGATGGAACATGTTCTAAATAACATACGATTACAAACAGGTTTGTCAAAACAATTGCAAAATATTATAAGATTTCAGAAAATTCAACAAAACGAGGAAGAAAACCATACTTTTTAACAGTGATATTTAAAACATATTATAAGGTTACTAGACAATATTTTTCTTTGAATACAATGATGAAACAGTCACGGTTTTGTTCATTATTTACGTTACAGTAGAGCTCTACTGTACTCTTAATTTTTCGGGTGCATAGAACATGTAGAATCACCAAAAAAGACTGTATTTTTTCAGAATATCCAGATATATCTGTTTTCTGGTTTCTTTCTCTTTTAACGCAACTAATTCTGGGCTTCAATTTAATTGTTTTATAGTAGTTCCAGGTATGTAAAAATCCAGTATTGGTGCCCAAATTATATGTCGGGTAGTCAAAATAAGATATATTGAAAGTGGTTACCTATACTGGTATGTTAGGCTGGTCATTCGGAAGTCACCATATTTGTATTAAGAGTTCTTCTTGATAATGTTATAAAGTAATAAAGTACAAGTAGCAATTCTCATGGCTTGTGTTTAGGGGTGTCACATTTACACATGTACACTGAAGCGATTCGATTAGCAGCGCTAAACGTTTAGTAACTTGGGTATCCGTTTACACGTAAAATAACACATACAACAGCTTAGTTAATAACATCTACCTTATTATTGAACCGGACTACGTACTATAACTTATATAAATCACATGATTGAAAATATATGTATTTATATGGTCGCTGAATTTGTATTCATGTATCGGGGCAATCTGGATGTCTACATAGCTAAATGATAACGTATCTAAAAAGGCAGACATATTTTAACAGGTATATAACATTTGTTACTTCAAAGAATATTGTTTTGAATGCAGCATGTATGATGATTTACTGAAACTGATGTAAACAACGTGTAAACGGATCCGTTTTGTTTAGTGATAGACGTGTACACGTTTACCAAATTCCCTAAACGTGACACCCCTACTTGTGTTACATGTATGTTCAGTACTTTCCGACAATAAATAGATATTGTATTATGCATGTAAAAACAGGTCTTTGATCAGATTGAATGTTTTACTTCAAATCATACGAACATGTAGTAGCAAAAGCACCCAGTTTCCACCAATCTGTTGTTCTCTAAGCCGAAAACGAGTGAAAATTCCAACAGATATGAATTTATACGAAGTACATTGGTTTCCACAACCTGCCGAATGATCAGCGGATTCATCAAACTAAATTGTATAGAAGGTGCGAAACAGGTTCATCATGAAGACAATTTATAATATAACAATAAAGATTTCACACATAACTAAAGGTAACTAAAGGTAACTACTCAAACTACAAAGTACAAACAGTAAAGAAAGAATATTGCAATGATATGATATGACACAAGAGGAGGACAAATTAACAATCAAAAATTTTATGCAATAAAATAGACTTCACGAACAATTACCTACATAGACTGGACACTTATAATATCTTCACAATTTCTTCAGTGAACACAAAGAAATGGTAATTTGACAAAACCACTACCAGAATAAAGAACCACAACAGCGTAAATGTAGGCCTATAGTACGTGGTAAATTGTTGGATAAAAGTTTTTACAAAATGTTTTTTTTTCTGTAAAATCTATATTGAATATGATAAAATACTTCTTTATTATCAAGGTGATTTATTTACAAAGAAATTGACTTCTGGACGACCAGCCTAACACACGAGTATAGACTGCTCATCCAGTTACCGGACACGGAAAAATGTAAAGGTGGACGTACGGTGTGATTTTAATATGCCACCCTTCTCAGGCATAAAAAAAGCTAGTGTGTAACTTGCACTGTTTTTATCAATTGTTACAGTGGCAACATGCTGCTACGAAAGCTCAAGACTTTAGTGTCATTGGAAACTTTTTTTATTAATTTTAGTGTGAAAATATGAGAATCAAGCCCATTTCAGACCCTTTGAAAATCCTTTGGATAGCAAATAAATTGTGAAAGATCAACCATTCCTTTCAGATACACAAGGATTCATTGTAAACACAACAGTTTCTGTTTCTGCCCACCAGCAATCTTAAAAATCTTGTAGAGTGACATCACAACATTATCTCTCCTATTGTCTGTTTTGTGTCCGACTCAACAGTATAAAATGTTACTGTCACATTTAAATTGTCTCAAACCAAATCAAATTAATTATTATTTTGATTCTATGAGTGTGATGAGACAAAAGTAAAGATTAAATTGGTCTGCAAGTTTAATGTTTTGTGTGAAGACTTTTAATAAAAAGTTCAATACATACAATGTTGTAAACAATTTGAAATAGATATGATTTTTTTTTCTCACTGACTGGAGGAAATTACATTATAAAACATGACTGGTATTGTAGATGAAGTTTGTAAAATGTTTGTTACGAGTCACTGGTATTATGCAATTTAATATGGATTTTTTTATAAATCCATTGAAGTACATTTAGTATGTTATTAATAAAACTGGTGTATATTTAAGAGATTCCTGGTCATAACAGGTGGAGAAATTAATGCAGGCTGTTAATAAGACCAATAGTAGGAGATTTTTCCCCTGTAAATGTCCTGAATTGTTTCTATAAAAACTACTGGTTGGAATTCAATACAACTACATACAGTGGTCAAGCACAATGAGAGGAAGTGCAGTGTACAATAAACCTAAACTCTATCTTGACAAATTACAGAGTTATTGCCAAGAACAATATCTCTATTTTAGTTTTTTGCAAGGTATTCTGTTACTACTAACTTCCCCAGTTGATAAAGCAGTCTTTCCGGGGTATTAATCTCATATAGTGATAGGTCTAGTTTTTCATAAATCTGACCTTAGTGACCTCACATTCTGACATTGATGTTTCTTTTATAATCTACAGGTACATAAAAAGTTTGTGAAATGAAGTTGATAGTGGGCCTACTGTTGCTGCACTGTTCAGCTATTGGTAAGTTGCTATTTTGAAGTATACTTTTTTCACAGTTGAAATAATTTTGAACAGCAAAAGCAATCAGGCATTTTGCCATTTTCACTGGAATCTGCTACATACAGGGTGATCATTAATATATGATAGGATAAGAAATCACAGTAAATTTGTTAAATTTTGCACTAGAGGTCTCATTTTGGTATTGATTTGAAGAAAATTGAATAAATTTTGTCTTGTAAATTCAAAATTTTGTCAAACGACATCATGGTAACGTTGATGACGTCATCAGTGACGTCAAACTTTCCTTGGATTTCCAAAATTGCACTTAGATTCTAGTCATAAATAATCAAACTTTACTATGAATTGGAGAAAATCCAACTTTGGTAAGAAGAAAATTACAAAAAACTGTACACATCTCATATATTGAAGTACTGAAAAGACTAAATTCCACGATGAGATGGCATTGTGCAGTGAAAAAAGGACCGTTTTGGTGGTGTTTAGTGCTCACGGAACAATAGGGTCATATTCATATTGTTGGTTTTGGAGAACTAGGGTGTCTATGTTTAACACCTGCTGTAAAAATTGGAAATGTGTTTTCATATAACTTTACACATAAGACAAAATTTATGTATATGTGCTAAAATAATACACATTGCCCAGTTGAATATCGTCAAAGATAAAGATCTTATTACATTTTGTTATCCTATCATATATTAATGATCACCCTGTATAATCTCTGAAGTAGACTTGTTCAGCAATACGATTGATGTTCACTGGAAATTTACTGAGTGAACAATGAGTGAGTGAGTGAAGTGAGGGAACGATACAGATCATTGACAGCATGGATGTGCTGACTCATACATAACAGTATTATTAATACAAAAAAAGTCATGTATTTGCAATCATTAAAACTCCCAGTATTGAAATTGGTAAACAGTTTACCCTATAATACACATAATAATACAGTTAATAGATTTCATATTACAGCTAGTAGCTGTATGTTTGTATGGAGTTAAACAAGTTCATAGCATGAAGTCTTATGAAGAATATTTGTTAGTATTTGGGTGAAAATGATATCTCACAAACTACAGCATTTAATACTACCTCAGAACTTCAGCCAAATATTCCTGTTGAATAAAACTGATAGCTAGCTCAATCTCAAGGATGTCCCATGCTTTTGAATTGCTAGATTGAATAGCTTAGTTTTCACTTTTAAAGCGTTTCAAACAGTCATATAATTATATGCTTTCTCATGGACAGATTTTGTTAATTTTAGTTTCAGGGCTACAAGAGTTCTTTTGTAACTCACAAATGTCGGAGCCCATAATTAAAGTAACTGAGGGTATGATTAAAACAAGGAACCAGGGAACTGAATTTTATGGCAATGATTTTGACTGTATTTGGAAAATTGATGCCTCACAGTATAATCATATTCAGTTGACTGTTGAGTCTCTGGACCTACAGTGGAGTGCTCAATACGCTACATGTTCGGGGTATGACAACATGGAAATACGTGAAGGTACGATACAGGAAGTTTAATTTTGCTCTATTTTAAAACAAGATCCTATAGGAGTGATCGCCGTGACGTCACACGGCAATCTTGATAAGATTGCTGGTGGGCAATAACAGTTGTGTTTACAATGCTTATGTATCGGAAAGGAATTTTTGAATTTTTATAACTTTTTGGCTATCTGAAGGATTTTTAAAATTCAAAAAGTTATGACATGCTCTAGATACTCATATTTTTACATTTAAATATCTTTTTCAAAGAAAACCGTTTTTAATGACACTTTATTTTTCGTAACGGCTTGTTGCTGCTATAATCATTTATGAAAACAGTGTAAGTTACTCGCTCGCGAATTTTTCATTTTGAATCTTTACAAAAATTGAAAAAAATGAATAAAAGGTATATTTTATTAGCTTTCCAGTGATATAAAACATTTTAAATATCTTATGTTTTAAAAATGTGACGGTCGTTAAAAAAACATCCCTAACGATTCAAAAACACGGACTACCGACCGCTGCCCACCGCATCTATCTCTTATCAGTAGAAATTATTGCGCAATACCGGGTTTTGTTTGCAAACACGATCACTCCTATGACTTGTGTTAATTACTCTTGAGACTCACTCCAGATGGAAACAACATCGAAGAGAGAGAGAGAGATGCAGTTTGAAATTATCATGTCTTGCCTAAGAACATTACATCTATTTGGCACTGGTTGGCATTGAACCTGGGACTCTGGTTCTGAGGCGAACGCATTGCATCATGATAATTGAATATATAATTATACTAGAGAATAGATATTTCCAGTATTTTCAGTCAAGTTACACCATTGAGTGATATTGTAAACTGTTGCTTTATTTTGCGTTGCAATACATCTCCTGATACAGACACAGTTGATAGCAAGTGTTAAATTCTTTTGAAATCTACCATGTTGGCTTTGATATTTTCAGGTTTCCCCTGACTGAATTATTTATACTTTTCACCAATTTTACACATTACTGTCATCTTGAAATTATTTGTTTGGCACTAACAGTTGCCAAACATATGTTATATGATCTTATGTGACATTAGCAAAAAATGGAGACATTTTGTTTACTACTAGAACAAGTTTACAGATTTGAGATACAGTACACATGATCTAGACTGTTTGTTTTGAAATTATTATATTGTTGAGTTTAGTGTTTTGAGATTTATTTACTACCTATTCTGAAACAAAGTTAATGACACCTGTGTCGTCTGTTTTACCTGAATATCAAGATGTTGTTTTCCATACATTAAAAACACTGCATCTTAACATACTTTTGAATGATCGTAACGTTTTCCCCAGATTTTGCAAATGATTAAACAACCTATCTTTATTAGACGTTTTTTTGTTGAATAAATCATGAGGATTTAATTACTGCACATCCAAACTTCTGACTGTATCTTATTCAACGATGAAATAAAGGGACACATTATCATTTCTGAAATAAAAAGACACCAGAAGAAAATCATGTTACCCAGTTTCAAAATTACATGAAAATACTGAGTTGTAAGGTAACACTGCAGGCCATTCTTTTCAATACAAGAATAATTTGAGGGCCAATTGCTTCACATGTCTTAATTCCCAGTATACAACTAAAGAAGTAAGAATTATTTTAACAGTATTTATAAATTTGTATTTCAGGTTTGGAAAAGAGCAGTCCAGTTTTAATGTCTATATGCCATGCCAGGAATCCTTACAGTGTTATATCTAAGGGACATCACTTATACCTTAGATTCAGATCAACACATCAGAATTTTGGAAGTCACAGAGGCATTGATATTAAATTTAAATTATTTAGTAAGTACATAATGTATATACAGTTTGTATGTATTGAATTAAAAATCTTTATTGATAATTCCTAATAGAGTGGAATAGTTTATTACCAACAACAGTATCATTAACCCTGATCCCCCTATATTTCTAAATTAGACTTTTCCATCTATAAATTGGACAGTACCATTACTTGTTCAAAGGGGTACTCATTGAAAAACTATTGACTGAATAAAGAACATTGCAGATCTTGTGATCTCTGATCATGATCTACAGTTGTTGTAGAAGTCTAACCTCTTGCTGACCCAGGGGTCAGAGTTGGAAACGATACATGTCATACACCATTCAAATTATGATTTAATCAGCAGTTCAGATTTTCTACATTGCAGTAAATGTTGCTTTAAAAGGAAGTTTTTGGCAAATCAAAAAGCATTATTATTTCTTTATACTTTTATCAGACAGGCAGTTAACCTGTGGGAGAACCAGTACTAGACTCCTATTCTCTGTATGAAACTGCCAACTTTCTCACATAAAGAGTCCTGGTCGGTAGCAGGCGCGAACCTATGGCCCTCAATCTATGCAGGGTTACAGTGATTTCAAGTCAGGGACTCTAACCACACAACCACTGAGGTGAAATACATGAAAAAGTTGGTTGACAAATTCAATTTTAACCCACAGCTATACGTTTTAGTTCATTATGTGATAAATTTTATAATGAGTTTATTATATGGCTAGTTTCCAGATTTCACTGACTTGTATTTGCTTTCAGATAATGTCAGCTGTCCACCAGGCTGGTTCCAGGTTTCACCATCCTCCGCAGACTGCTTTATGATTGGGTACCAGGGACAGGCTGAATGGAGCCGGGCACAAGATATCTGTAACTACAACAGAGCAAACCTAGCAAGCATCTTGTCCGAATCAGAATTTACCACCATTTTAGGTATCTATGGTAACAGGTCCTATTTAAACACATTAATTTAGATAAACAAGATTTAAAGTTTTTACAGACTTTTCAAAATGATCAAGAATAATACATGTACAAGGAACACAGACATGTAACAATGCTAGAGAGTCTGTCATAACGGCCCCACTTACAGTCTGACTCTGGTATGTGGGGAAGTTAGTGATTTGCTGAGGTGGTTTTATACCTGTTTATCAGTGGAAAAATTGTTAGGTTAACTACCCACAGTTTATACAGTCCTGCTGGCATGATTGGTGCTGATAATTGTTATAAACAAGATTGAAAAATGTAGATTTTGTATACATAGTAAATTTCTTTCCAGATTCTTAATTCAATTACCTAGTAAAATATTTCTTATTGCATCCAAATGCACAATAAATGGTGTAGTCAAAATATAGAGGACCAGTCCATATTCAAAATCTAGGAGTATCAGGTTCAATTAGTTTCTTTGTAAAACAAATAGCCGTACATAAATCCCCAGTCAAAAGTAGCAAGTGACTTGACATGTGTATTTCTTTATCTTTTTGATAGATCATGGAAGAAATTTGTCATCAACTTTGACCACTGTATGGATAGGTCTCAGGGATCGAGAAAATACAGGGACATACAAGTGGATAGACAAACATCAACTTTCATATAAAAGGTTTGTCATCTTAGATATGAATAGAAAATGTGAAACCTCTAACTGGCAGGTCATAAGTTCAAACCTTGGTAACTAAGAAGTGGTTTAATGGTTTTGGCGCTCTAAGGTCTGTGTTGACCTGATGTAGATCAACTTCTAATTTGATACCAACAAAATTCTGTTTTTTATTAAGTTTTATAAATTTGTATAAACTTTGTTTGGCTTTTTCATCCTATAAAATTTCACTCTTCTGTTGTTTCTTATGAAATTTCATGATCAATTCATGGTCATTTGATGCGATACAAATGTTCTGTATCTGTCATGTTCGTAAAAATGTCAATTTCAGAGAAATGACGGGCAAAACCTACAATACTTACTGTGTGGCTCAAGATTTTCAAACAGAAAAATGGAAAGTCCTAAAATGTGAAAGTCAGCAGAAATATATCTGCAAAGCTAAGAAAGGTCAGTACTGGAATTATTACAATAAAGTTGGATCTGTACTTAGCTGACATCATAGGTTAAGTTACAAACATGGCCTGTAAAGATAAGTTATCATTTAATGCAGGTGTATTTGATGAGAGAATGAGTTGAATACAACAGCTTGCCTGTCATTTGGGCATGACTCAACAGTGGATCAGTGTTTTAATGGTTAATTTGCTGGACTGGTTATCCAGGGATCCCAGGTTTGATCCCTCCCTCCTCAACTAACATACCTTGGATGAGAACTGTACACCGGGCATGTAAAAAAAAACGGGGTGGAAGGGGGGAGGGTGTTCACTCTGTGTATCTTGCACTTCCCAAAACTTAAAATAACTAGCTGCTTCTGGGGGCATAGGTCATATTGATCACATTGGCATATGTGTGTTGCTATTTGTATCTTGCCTGCTTTAAATAAAGGTTATTATAATTATTATTATTAACAGTTTTTCCGTGTGCAACTCCTGCTCATTATTTTTGTGCTCACCTGTGAACAAAGTGCTGAAGCTTAGTAATTCTGATATTATAACAAGATGATGTGTATTGTACAAGAAGACAAGGCCGCAGTGCTCAAGTGGGGTATTCATGTCATAAGGACTAATTTCTAATTATACTTCTGCCAGTCATATGAAATGCCCTCTTTAAAAAGGGCACAAACTGGAAAATATTTTATTTGATTGGTATTAGTAAAATTAGACTTGCTGGGTTTGTATTTTTGAAAAAGCAAGACCTAAAGACCTTCAACTGCCAGTCTTTGTTAGAAAATATCATGGACAATGAGCAGACTGCACATTTCTATGGCTTGGCATGGTCGACACCCACCTGATGTAAATCCCAGAGGTGCTTTTCTGTAATACTGTAAAAACTATTTGCAAAGGAAGAATTTCTTGAGTGCTCATATTCTCATTGTTTCAAACATCGATAGGTATTCAAGAAGCTGGACCTTCTACAAGCTGACTTGATTGTTTCACAACACTATGGTAGTTCAGCCTAACGATGGAAAGACACAAGAATTGTTTAATGTGAGAATAACTAGACGCCCAAGTAGCCCAAGGTGTAAAGTTGTTTACATTGGAAAAATTATTTATGTAGTTGAAGGAAACTTGTAATGGTACTTACTTCAATAGATTCACTTTAATTGAAAGTTGTGTTTAATAGAGTAACAAGTTCCTAACTTTGTGTTGTGTATTGTAGATGGCAGCACGGTTTTATATCAAGCTGATCCACCTAGGAAGCCCCCATCAGAAGGTAAAACTTTGAGAGTTTCATTATCACAGTTCTTGTAAACTCACATTTTATAGCCAATCATCATGTTAATTGGTCAGAAAGTTTGTCTTGTAAAAGATCAAACAGAATGTTTATGCTTATGACATACAGTTTAGAGTTGAAGTTTGGTCACATATTGTCATAAGTAGGTCTCAGGTGAGCAATATAGGGCCATCTTGGACTTCTTGTTTGCATTGTCATTTAATTACACAGAGCTATATTTACAGCATGTACATTGGATTTTAAGACCAATGTTACAGTCATACATGTTTACAAATTACAGTTAATTTTGTCAGTAAGACATTTTCCTTTATGATATAAGAGCTACAATTAATTTTACATCCAAAGTTTGAGTGTGACTTTAAACTCTACTGGCTAGAGTCCTAAAACCGGACACTTTTCAAACATATTTTTCGATAACTCTGACAATTTTTGTATCTAGCAATCAAACTTTTACCAGTAGAAAGTTAGGTTCTTCTCTGAAACAAAAAGCTAACTTGTTAACCTGTCAGACTAAATCAATCACATTTTTGAGGCCCGGCTGTGGGGTTACCAAATTGCTAATTTTTTTTGACCAACTGTACCATGTTTCCGGACAGGTAGTTTAAATAGATTTGTTTAATTGTGATGTTAGCTTTTAAATTATGTTAACTGTATCAATCATTTGACACGAAAGGTTTAACTTGTGAAATTATTTTTGCTGGGCCTCAGAAATATTGCACTTGCACAGTCTGTCACTTTCCACTTTCCCCCCGACAATGTAAACATACTTTCAGTGACTGACAAAATAAATAGTGAGATTTCTGGTCAAATAGTTACAATAAACTGTTGTTGTTGCACTGTGTGGATGGAAATCAAGTGTCTGTTTGATCAACACCATATGATTGTAAATATTAAGAAAATATTCATGCGTTTAAACAAGTGTCCGGTTTGATGGTCGTCCGGGTTTGGTGGTCCCCAACCAGTAGAGTCATTTTAGTATTTACAGACTGTATAGATATTTACTAGAACTTTTATATTTTCAGATGACGATGGTACAAAATTGTTTCTCATCGTGATAATCGTTGTTGTTGTCATTGTTCTCTGTTGCGTTGGTGGTGTAGTGTTTTACTGTTGTTTTTGGCGGGAATACAGAGCAAAACAGTTATCACGGACAAAGAAAGGAAGCTCAGACAATGTATCACCAAGAGATGGTAGCCAGTTCACATCTCTGACACCTAGCTCAGAACCTTCTGCACCACCACAAGAGAATGTGATGTTACATGATTTCCAAATGGTGGCGCCACCTACCTATGAAGAATCTCAGTTTGACCCAGTATCACCTTCAACGTACTGATAAATAAAGATCCTGCTTATTAATCTGCAATAGATTTGCTTGACAATTTACAAGAAAATGTCACTGTGTGCCAAGCTTTTGTGTTTGGAATTTTATGGGACTTTGGTTCCATTGACAGGACTTTACAACATTGCTCAGAATTTCTGTATCCACCGTTTTACACTGAACTGTTCATTAACAATAGATAAACACAGGAACATGTCTTATTCACACCAGTCCTGTTATAGAACAGTCTCATGTAGGACAGAAAAAGCCTGTATTCATAGTAGAGATGAGATATAACTAAGTGTGTTTAGCAAATTTCAGCGGTGTCTTTCTGATGGCCTTGTGGCAAAAACATATTAAGTGTGGTGTATTTGCCATCATGAGATTAAGGTTTAATTATCTTCTACAAAGCTTTGAGCAGAGTTCAGGTCGGTTACCCCTGAATTAATCGCTAGCATCTCTACCCTGTCTGGTACTGGTACTCTACTGCAAAGCTTGTGGAAGGTTTTTACAGCGTCAGTATTTTGTGATCTAGATAAGTACCGATACTGTACTGGCCAGGTGTTAATTTACACTTTTCTTAGAACCTTTGATTAATGCAGAGCTGGCTTTGGTTTCATGTAAATGATTTTGCAATATTGTCAATCTGCAGCAAGAAAAGGCATTAAATATAGCTAGAAAGAAAACATTGAATATTAGCTTCTTTGCAGTTACTTTTTTAACAATCATTTTAAATTCCACATTATCTTGTAGAATTGCTTATGTATGTAAAAACATATTGAAAATGTAATATATACAGGGCTATTATATATTGTATATATAGTACATGTTTTAAAGTTATATTACCTTTCCAAATGGCCATAGTGAGTTATGGTCAGCAATGATGTTGAAAACACAGCACATGCTTTGAAAACATGTAAGAAATGAGTTTTACCAAATTGTTTTATTTATGGATAAAAGTTAAAAGATACGTAACAGAAAAGTGTAAAATTTCATTTTTTGACAATGATAGTAAAACAAGAGGTCCACATATTTTTGCGGCCGCCAGGGTGAGCTTTCTGATCGATGATGTCCGTCGTCCGCACATTTTATTCAAAGACATCTCCTCTGAAACCTCTAGGCCAATGTTGATAAAACTATGCAGGAAGTTCCTTGCATGAAGCTCTACCAAAATGTTCAAAGAATTCCATTCAGGCAGAACTCTGGTTGCTATGGCAACAAATAGGAAAAACTTTAAAATCTTCTCCTCTAAAACCACAAGGCCTAGAGCTTAGATATTTGGCATGTGCTTGTCTGTGGACCCACCGAGATTGTTTAAATTTGACCCCGGGTCAAAATTGACTCGAGGGGGGGGGGCCCTTAGTGGGCCCGTGGTTTTGCTTAGGCAATATAGGAAAAACTTTAAAAATCTTCTTCTCTGAAACCACAAGGCCTAGAGCTGAGATATTTGGCATGTAGAATTGTCTGTTGGACCTCTACCAAGATTGTTCAAATTATGACCCCTGGGTCAAAATTGACCCCGCACTGGGGGTCACTTAGTTTAACATAGGCTTATATAGGAAAAATTTAAAAAATCTTTCTCTGAAACCACAAGGCCTAGAACTTAGATATTTGGCATGTAGCATTGCCTAGTAGACCTCTTCAAAGTTTGTTCAAATTATGCCCCTGGGGTCAAAATTGACCTTGCCCGGGGGGTGGGGTCACTTGTTTTACAAAGGTTTGGTATATAACATTATCTAGTAATCTTCCACCAGGCAAGTGGACTTGTACCAAGGTGAGCGATATAGGGCCATCTTGGCCCTCTTGTTTCTAAAATCAGTTATAAGATTGCTTATAATATGATAAAGAGTCATATATTTTGGATATAAGTTTGATAATATTCATTTTTCTAGGAGTATAAATCTGTGATGTCTTAAAACAATTATCATGATGGTTAGTTTGAATAGTAATATCACTTTAACATTAGACTTGACTATCTTTGTAAGACCTTCTTTTACAATTCTTGAAACACTTGATACATATGAACATTTCACACTGATTTAATAAGTTTCCTCTTTGTATGAAACCATCATTTATTTAGCTGTTTGAGTTTATCCTGTACATGTATACTGTATGTATCAAATATTGACTCAGGTACACAAGTCTATTTTTGTTCTAATTTACATATCACTCCTTCATTTTACCTCAGTTAATGCACAAACATTCTGGCAGAGTGGTGTCTGATCCATGTCAATGTAAATCTTTCAGCACTATCAGTACGTATTTTGTTTTTGCAATGAAAATTCATGAACCGACCATTATGCATTTATGAAAATAAGTCATACAATGTTGGAGTTTTCTCCTTTAACTGTACCATTTAAACCAGAAATAACTGTAATTTACCAGAATGGTCAAACATGTTCTAACTATGGTCACTTTCAGGAAACAATTATTTACCTGCATTTTCATTTCTTTTACTACAACCATATTTTTCATGTACATGTGTACCATTCTAGTATTTATTGTCATTTTTATATGTTTTAGTCTAATAGTATAGTATGTGATATTTGCAAATTATTTCGGCCCTGTTTTATCTATATATATAAGTGTTTGTTTTTATGCTCTTTAAATGTTTGTATTACAATTTATGATAGCTTTATGTTCATTTATGTGCTACAACATTTTATGTACAACTACATTTGTACCTTCGTAATTGCCATTTTATAACTTAATATACGATTATGGACTCGTGAGGCATTGACTTATTTAATGCTCAGAAAGCAATTTTTGGATATTTCATTGATACAATGCTTAAAACTACGCGGGACGACGTCCGTGTTTTTACGTCATGTTAATGACATTGTCAGGGTTTTGATTCCGGCACCATAAACATTCTATCTACTTCAAGACATCAAGATGGATGAAAGTCAAAACAATACCTGTTCTAAATATAGAATTCATATTCACTGGGGGGGGAAAACACATAAATCATGAAATATATATTATATTTTGCTTTGCTGATCGTGGTCTGGACCAATGAAATATTGTTTATTTATAGATCATATAATAAATCATTTCGCCATATAATAACCTAGTGAGCCAGTGACTTCACAGGTTTGCCACAGTTTTAAGCTTGACTATTCAAAGAACCCTCACTCTTGTATTAGCTTCACACCTCAGCTAAAGCTTTGCATGTATGGTCCTGTCTCCAAAACTAATATAGATATTTGGTTGACACTTTGCCAATGTCTCCTGGGTCAATAGACCAAAATCAATAGAATGTAGCTGTTGCAGGAAATCAGCATTTTGGATTTAGAATATCCTGGTTAAAGTTATGTGGGTAAAATTTCTATTTTCAATAGTACTGAAAGTTGAAAGTTTACAGATGTCATCAGGGTCAATAACTTGGTCATGGTGGCAAGTCCTGTAACTCTTGATTTATATTTGGTACAATTATGCCCATTTTTAGAAAACCCTATCTAAACTTTTGTTTTAAATTTGCTGGAATACTGGAATGAAAAACACATCAGACGAACAAGTCCTATATTTATAAAATGTATTTTTGACAAAGTAATGCCTTGTTGACAGAAATGACTTATTTAAAACTGTTGACTGTCACCTCACATCTTTGCTGCTTTCAGGTTTTAAAGGCCTAACTGTATTGTTAGTGTTATGCAGTGAAATCTGTGTCAGCATGCTAGTATAGGGAATATGTTAAGATAGGTTTATTCATGTTTGGGATACAGTCAACCCTTTGGTAAAGACCTCCTCTGAATAAAGACCAACCTGCAAATAAAGATCAGCAAGTAGAAAATAGTACACCATTCATCTACAGCAAATCAATTATGACAAAAAACACCTGTGGACAAAGGCCACCTTAGCTTCTGCTGTGGTATTTGTCAGTAGCTTTGACTGTGTAAAACCACCAGCTGCCTAAAGCAAATGGATGGTAAATGATAAATTCAGGCTACTGCTAACTAGAGTCTAGTTTTATATGTCAAATATCATGCTTTTGTTTTGCATGTATTTGTTTTTGAATGAAATCATACATCAAAATAATTTTATTGAGCTTTTTGTAGCAACATGCTTGATTAAGGCATAATGGATTCAGTGCCTGTAGTCTTAAAATACTCATATATATATATAGTATTTGTTGTGTGAAACATTTACCTAAATGTGTTATTGTATGAAGTGTCTTTGTTAATTGTAGACAATGTTCTTGTTCACAGTGGAGTAGCTGAATATTGATCTTTCTCAATGTCTGTAATTGTATAACATGTACTTTGTGTGTATATGTATGAAGTTATGTTCTTAATACCGTGTATTTGTTGTGGTTGTAGTATAACCCTTGCTTATCTGAGCTAGATACTTCTGACTTTGTGACTAGTGTAGATTATGGTAACCTAGGCAATGTTACACTTTGATCATGATCTACACTGTTCAGCATTTAGTTGGTGAACTTTACTGAAATACCCATTTATGTTGTACTTGGTACAGTGCACTGCCATAGATCAACATGATGGGCAATGTTGCTGTACAGTACAGGTTTGAATCCTGGCTTCTACCTTGTAATTAAAATGACTATTGTCTGTTTAACACGGCCAGGGTTTATGTGGTGTTGTCAGATGTCTATATACATGTGTGTCAGCTTTTACATACAATTTTCACCTGTGATAAGAAAAAATAATTGCCATGACATCAAGTTAAGCTTATATATCTTGAGCTGTTAAGAGTTTTTGGTTTCTGTCGGTTCTAACTTACGTCTGCATTGGTCAGTAAAACTGTTACCAGATGGAAAGAATAGAACAGAATATTTTGTAGTTTTCATTTGTTGGTACTGATGATGATATAGTCATGTAATTATATTCGCTCAAGATTTAATCATTGTCAGAAATTTAGTTTGTCATTGATAGAAACTTGCCAAGGATAGGTCTGTCTGTCCGGGTGTACCTCCATGAGTGTTTTGGCTGAAGGTTGTGTTTATTTTGTGCTCATCTTAATATTTGTTTGATGTTAGAAATTGCTATCTCCACATCATTCCTATCAAAGAATCTAAGAGAGGGTTCAATGTGTTGTAGACAAACTCTAATACAATAACTTTGTTTTAGTATTCCTGTAACAACTGTTTCTCTGAAACTAGCATCATTGATCCAGTCTGAAACAACTGCTATCTGATTGGTCAGAATTTTAGAGGATGGTATCTTTTAACCAATGAAAAGCCAGACAACATAGATTGGTCACAGACTTGTCTCTGTTGGAATTAGAACCCAAGACAGAGTGATAGTTACATATTCAGTCAGATTTTTTTATACCCCCAAAACTTCGTTTCGGTATATAGGAGTCACCAGGTGGTTTGTCTGTCAGTCAGTCTGTCCCTTGCATTTTCCTTGTCCGGGGCATAACTTGAAAACTACTTGTCAGATATCAATACAACTTTATACAGTGGTCAAGCACATTGAGAGGAAGTGCAGTGTACAAGAACCAAAACTTCATCTTGACTAATTACACAGAGTTATTGCCCTTTGTTACTTTTTCTTGTCCAGAGCATAACTTGAAAACAACGGGTTGGAATTCAATACAACTACATACAGTGGTCAAGCACAATGAGAGGAAGTGCAGTGTACAAGAACCAAAACTCTATTTTGACTAATTACAGAGTTATTGCCCTTTGTAAATTTTCCTTGTCTGGAGCATAACTTGAATACTGCTGGTAAGAATTCCATATAACTGTATACATGGTAAAGCACATTGAGAGGGAGTGCAGTGTACAAGAACCATAACTATATCTTGAATTATAACAGAGTTATTGATCTTTGTTACTTTTCCTTGTCCGGAGCATAACTTGAAAACTACTGGTTGGAATTCAATACAACTTCATACAATGGTAGGAAGTGCAGTGTACAAGAACCATAACTAAATCTAGACTTATAACAGAGTTATTTCCAAGAACCATAACTCTATTTTAGTTTTTTACAAGATATTCAGTTACTTATAACGTCTTCAGTTGATACAGCAGTCTTTCGGGGGTATTAATCACATTTAGTGATAGGTCTAGTTTGAACTGCATATATATGTATTGTCAAGGAAAACTGGGTTTTGAATTGTTTGTCTATAAAAGTGAGCTAGATTTTTACCATCGATCTAGTGTTGGCAAAGCTAATTTTCAACTAAAAGCACTTGTGCTGTACTTACGTTATTATAAATCTGTGTATGTTTGTAAGCGCACCTGGTGAATTATGATTGTAACTTTTTAAATAATTTTTTATGTTGTTTAAACTTCCCTTTTTACATGTATATACATGTATATCTAAATCTGTATTTATATTTGTTACTTTTAATAAAACAGATTCTCAAAACTGATTGGACTTAGGTTTGTTATGGGGGATTGTTGATACTTGCTTCCAAAGAATGGTGTAAGTCATGTCAGGAGAAGCCCAGTGGTGTAAGAGTTGTGAATCGTATTTGCTAGCTGGGGGTTGCGGGTTCAATCTAAACCACTGGTGAAATAAGAGCTCAGCTTGTAAGAATCTTCTCTATTCAGCATAAAGTGTGTCATGGTATGTATTAGGTGAGGGAGTAACGTAGGATTGAAATTCAACTCCAAAAACCCTTTGGTAAGACAATTTTTATTGTTTTAATACCAAACAAGACAAAACAAATATTTATACATGGAAAGACAAAAATGTGTTCCCAGCAAAATGGCGGTTAGGATGATAAGAATGAATATGTACAGCACAGCAATGTTTGTAGCAGAAGACGAGACTTTACTTGACTCTATCTGAAATATAAAACAAACCTTTGTTTTCAGTTTTTACTCTTTTCCTAACAACGAATTTTATCAGCTGATACGCAGCTATATAATTTGGCAAACTTTTAAAGGCATGGTAAAAATTCATCAAACTGCATCGATCTTATGATTTTTTTTTATGTAAGCACAACAATTGATAATGCTATCTTTGGAAAATGGATTACAGAAAAAAGCTCTAGTCAGTTTACAAAGCATATCGAGAAAACAATTGTGCAGGAAAACATTGAGAAACTCGGAGAGCGAAAAAAACGGTGTATATCTATATAGATTTTAATTATTTACCACTTTTTATGTACGTTGAAATCCGTTTTCCCATTTAATAGTACTTTTCCCTGCCTATAAATAGAAGAAAACTATTCTATTATACACAATATCATCAAATCTCATCAAGTTAATCGTCGGTTTCAAGACAAACTTCGATGGGAAAAAATCGTTCACATGATCAATTTATGCATGCCTTTAATAGCTAATAAAGATTTTATTTTTCACGAAACTTTATTTGATATTTTTATGCTGTCCTTTTTTCGCATGTAATAACCTGGCCGGATCAAATTTCTTCAAAATTTACCGCATAACAATACGATGAATGTATATACTATATGACTAAAAGAGTTTTACTTCTAAACGCGGCGATACAGCATCTAGCACATTGTTTGAATTATAAAAGAAGACTATTTAATGTTCAGTTTTGTGCGTTTATATTAGTATTCATAAAATTTTAGATAAATGTATACCGTACCCACCCTTTCCGAAGCCACCTCCCATCCAGTTATTTCCTCCAAAGTTGTTTCCTGCCCAGTTGTTTGTACCCCAGTTATTTCCCCAGTTGTTACCAGACATGCCAAGACCATTATTTCCCCAACCGGTGTTTCCCCAGTTGTTTCCAGACATGCCAAGTCCATTGTTACCCCAGCCGGTGTTTCCCCAATTATTCAATCCGGTGTTGAGCCCAGTGTTTCCGGCCCAGTTTGAGTTTAAACCTGTTCCAAAAGTATCGATTGTGCCTTTGGTCGATAAACCGGTTCCAAGGCCGTTTCCAAATCCTGAACCGAAACCAGTGCCAAGACCGTTTCCAAGTCCTGAACCAAAACCAGTGCCAAGACCGTTTCCAAGTCCTGAACCGAAACCGGTTCCAATGCCGTTTCCAAATCCTGAACCAAAACCAGTGCCAAGACCGTTTCCAAGTCCTGAACCAAAACCCATGCCAAGACCGTTTCCAAGTCCTGAACCAAAACCCATGCCAAGACCGCCGCTTAATCCGCCGAAGCCGATGCCAGAGCCGACACCACCACCGTAACCGTAGCCAGAACCGATGCCAGAGCCGATACCACCACCGTAACCGTAGCCAGAACCGATGCCAGAGCCGATACCACCACCGTAACCATAGCCAAAACCTCCGAGTCCACCTGTTATCAGAAATTCAAACGTCTAAGCAAAGCAACGTCACAACACAAACAAACAAATTGAATACCTTGATGGACTAACATTCTTGCAGAAGTGCTGCATACAAATTTATTTTTAATATTCTGTTTTACTTGGTCATCTTTTGAAATAAGTGTTTAATTCATTTTCATATCAAGTTATATTGACTGAACTGCAATTTAAGCATTTAACCCCACCCCCCACGCCACACACACACACAACTACATAAAAGAAAAAAATCTACATACCGTCAAATCCGCCAAAACCCATACCAAAACCACCGCCGCCCAATCCTCCAAAGCCGCCTAACAAACCATCTCCCCATCCACCAGACATTCCCCATCCGCCAGACATTCCCCAGTCACTGAATCCCAAGCCACCGCCGAAACCGCCGCCGTGCCCATAACCGCCGCCGTGCCCATAACCCTTGCTTACTGGCATATGTCCTTTGCCTTTACCACCGTAACCATGTCCTGAACAGGGAAATCACAGTTAATGTGTATCAAACATTTTAAATGTTTATCTAAATTTTGAAAATGAGGAGGTTCGTTCATATGCGAAACTAACAACTTTAACTTTAAAACAATTAAAATTTCTTATGTAAAAGCAGGACAACTTCGCCTTGACTCGATGTCATTTAGTATACTTAGTATTTGATATTTTAAGAGTTCACTCACCTTTAGTTGGTACCACAGCCATGGGTATGACGGGTACTGGTATTGGTGGGGGAGGAGGTGGAGGTACAGGTACCATTTTGACTTTGACTACTGGTATAACAGGCCTTGGGGGAGGCGGGGGTGGTGGCATGACAGGCACTACATGCACGGGTATCACGGGCTTAGGAGCTGGTATAACCTTCACAGGAACGACGGGTTTATGAACTTGAATCGAACCGTAACCTTTACCGTAGCCCTTTCCACCGCCGAAACCATGTCCTACACCATGTCCAATACTACTGAAGCCGTGACCAATACCGCCGCCGAAACTTCCATACCCAGAGCCGAATCCGTTTCCGAACCCACCAGCCCACGGTCCATAACTACCCGATCCAAAACCTCCACCAATGCCTCCAAGGCTCGATCCTCCCAACCACGGGTCACCGAAACTAGACCACGAACCAGAACCTAGACCCCCGGCTCCCCACATGTTTCCGACTCCTAAGTTGCTTCCAACTCCCCAGTTGTTCCCGATTCCCCAGTTTGGCCCAAATCCTCCTAAGGCGCCACCGGTTCCAAATCCAAGACCACCACTGCCATAGGTAGCTAACCCCCCGTGAAAGAGTCCACACAGAGCAAGGAATAATGATAATCTCGTCTTCATCGTGCTGGAATGAAACAATAAACTGGTCAAACATATACATGTAGTTCAACAGCAGAAAATGAAGCGGGGCTTAAAGAGGCACTCCCTACATATAGCAGATTATATTCTCAAAACATAGATTATGAACGTAAAATGATAAATGAATACAATTTCAAAGAAGAATCTATGGTGAAAAATGCCTCATTTTACCACAACTAGTTAATGTAAAGGCTTTTTGTAATAAATCGCATCCACCCGTTAATTGTACAACAACAACATTACATACATTATTGAATGGTTTCCGGTACTGCAGCATACTTTAATTAAACCGCTGATTTTATCGATTATGACTGGGATGCAGAGCTAAAACTTTTAGGACTTCCAAAGATTCTATTATTTATATTTTGGGGGTTATTTGTTTGGCATCAGTTATAGGGTGTGTCCCTTTAATCTTTCCCCTGTGCATTCATCTTTTAATTCCATTGGCACCAGAGTACTGAAGTGCCCTGTTATTTTCATAAAACACTAAAAATAACAAAGATAACACCATAATAATTATCATGAAAAAATACAAATATATGTTATTTTCTGACAAAGCCCCGTATACACTGTTCTAAACTAACATGGACCAGTGTATACGGGGGTTTGTCAGAAAATACATTTTCGACTATTTTTGTGCTTTTTTATGAAAATTACAGGGCAGTTCAGTACTCTGGTGCCAGTGTTTTATTTAAAATACAAATCAGTTTCACTAACCGTTATTCATCTATATCTGCAAAAATTAAGTTTTTGTTACCTCATATTTGTTTTTGCGCATGGTTAATGCATCGTAAAATATTTCGCAAAAAGTGAATTGAGTGAAACTAAACACCTTAAAATTGTGTATGATTCTTTCCAGTTCTGTACTAAAAAGCATTTGAGCCCCACAGTACGAGAACCAAAATGGTGTTGACGTAGATGAGCCCCTGCTGTTTTTTATCAGACCCTAGTAACATGAAATTGTGGTTTACAGCGATAAAACGTTTTTCTCTTCTTTTACAGTTTTTTTAATCTTTGGTAAGACTTTGCTTTCTGATTAACAGAGCTCGGCGGACAATGCAAGTATATTATATCACAAAATAGCTTCTTATAGTTTTTTTTCTTCAAATTTTGATGACACTTTAATATGACCTTTTCGTCTTCTGATACCGTAACATAATACATTGTACTGCGAACAGTTTTGATAACAGTCTTAAATACAGCTCAGCCTGTGTAAACTGTCTACATGAATAGCCACCCAGTTCTCATTATCCGCACATAATCATTTTTTAACACAAAAAACAGTGTTTACCTCAGCAACCTGTATTTTATGCCACTATTATTATACGGAAAAGGGCTCAAGATTACAAAAATAAAAATGATATTACCTTGATTTTCTACAGCTGAAAGTAATTTCCCTCATTTTTTATAAATAGATTTCTACTGGCTAGTTGACTGTTTCTTTACTCTGCTTCAAAAATGTATTAAATTTCGCGGTAAAATTTTCTTCTGTTCAAAGTTTAATAATAGACGGACAACATACGAAACTTTTTAAGCATTTCACTTGTATTGGAAATTCCTGTTTTAAGAAAAATATCTCTTTCTAAGACAACTCTGATGTCCCCAATAACAGAGTACATATTGATAAGTAAAAATATGAACTGTTCACCAATGCGAACGATTTTGCTTTTCAGAAATCTGGTGTTCATTCAAAATTTAGATAAAAAATGTATGTGAAATGTTTATGACGCGCAAAGTTTTAAATTTGAATTATTAGCATAAACATTCAACGGTTTCAATAAAAGAAATTTAAAAATATGCAGTTTGTTGAATTAAACGGTGTACAAAATGAAAAGTTGTCTTGGGAGAAGTCCCAGGGTCGGCCGGGACTTAAAATCAAAGATTTTTGTTGTTGAAAAATCTGGTTTTGGTATAATACAAAATGTTACCCATATGCATATCTGAACAGTAAAAATTATCTTTAAAAAGTTACAAAAATTATCAAAAATAATTGAAAGTTAACAAAAACCGACGTACCTGAGGTTTTTGCTGGGCAGCTGAGTCCTCACTGAAGAATGTGGGATTGGTCAAGTTTTTATACCAGACCTCATCTGAGCATGCGCTTTGTTCTTTTCTGGTGCATCCGGTTAACTTAAGAGGGCACGTTCCTGACATTTTACGACTGAAACTGCAATAAAGTTTTGACCATTAAAGTTAACATTTAACATAACCTATCGCGTCAATAATATATTCCAAATAGGAAAGACCCTCGGCAATTATTTCATGTATATCCTCAATTTTACAGGTTTAATGACAGGTTGTGATTTTCAAACGTTTGAAATGACCATGCATGTATGTAACAGAAATAAATGTACATAATTTTTCATATTAGATTTGCATATCTAAATTTTATTGCGAAGTGAAATGCTGTAAGAGTTAGTACATCTTCATGTAATTAACTTACGAAACATACTATGGGGGTAAGAGCTGACAAGTTGAACTTGACAGACGTACACTTTTGACGACTTAATTTCTCTTTTTACAGTAAACGGTAATGAGCAAAAATAGTGTAGAAGTTATGAAAAATGCTCCTGTTGAACCAGTTTAAAGCCTTCAGATGTTTGAAGTCGTTGTTTTCTTTATTGGTTGCACTGTTTGTCCTCAAGTTGTGTAAAAGATTTCCGTTCATATGATTTATGTAACCGATGATACATGCTTTCATGTAGGTAATGGACGTACGCACTCTTGTGAAATGGTTACTGATCATGCAACAGGCCCATATAGATGATAACAAAATACAAATATGAACACAAATCAATAGCACGCCTGACACAATGAGTTGAAAATGAACATACAGGTTTCTTATTTTTTCGATTTCAGGATAAGGAAATAACTGTTACAATATTTCAGAAATGATAAGGGGCCAGTTTAGGCAGAATGAAATCAGATCACGGTTTAGACAATCCATGTATTTGCATACAAACTTAAAATTAAAACTATCTGCATGATCCAGATGATACTTAGCGACACATTCAATTTTGATTAAACTCGTCACTAACTTCATTGTAAAATTACATGTTCTATTACATCTTTCAAATTTAAAAACCTTTCTTCTCAAGTCTACAGGAAGTTTATGATTTACACATCTGAATCTGAGTTAAAGCTTTATAAGATGTTCAGGTAATATATTCAAAATATCTTCGAATGAAAACACTTTTTTTTGCAAATACTATATAGATTCTTGGAACTGTTGAAATTTACCACTGAATAAATTAGGCTTTCAAAATGTTTGTAACTTTAGTCTTAAAAATAGGGACATTTTCTGTCAATTTTCAGACAATCTAAGCACGCAATAGTTTTCGTAAAAAAAGCATAACCATGGTAACAGCTAGAACGTCACTGTTGTTAAAAATATGACATATTCGATAATCGATATAGGTTACTGGCTATCTTTTGAGAGCAACAATTTAGACCAAAAGTTTATAAGACGAATTTACCGATGATGGAAGTCATTTTTGCTCACGGCAAAGTCATTACATAGTGTGGTTCTTGGTCATATATGTGTAAATCTACAAATAGTAATAATAAGGTTTCTTACAATTAATTTTAAGCAGTTTGCTTTCCAAAAACTGGCCGGCTTATTATAATGCTGAAAGTTAAAAAAACTGTCCTGCAGTTGATATCGCTGATAACTCCTGCCTAAATATCAATACATCTTCAGTCGCACACAATTTTCATTTATCAGAGACTCACGGACACAAAAAAATTAATAGCTTGTGCCTATATTGAAGTGGAGATAAAGGGAATGTTTTGTATGAGGCTGAACTCGTGGTTAAGACACGTGTATGAGGCTGAACTCGTGAATAAGACACGTGTATGAGGCTGAACTCGTGATTAAGACACACGTATGAGGCTAAACTCGTGATAAAGACACGTGTATGAGGCTAAACTCGTGATTAAGACTCATGTATGAGGCTAAACTCGTGATAAAGACACGTGTATGAGGTTGAACTCGTGATTAAGACACATGTATGAGGCTAAACTCGTGATCAAGACACGTGTATGAGGCTCATGCTTAAGACACGTATTTGATTGTAAATGCAGTGATAAGGTGTTACCCGAAGCCTCTCCATATAAAGATCACGTGAAGCATTGCTTTTCACTCAGCAGTTTAAAGAGTTTACCAAACAATCGTCCCTTGGGGTAAACTTCGATCCTACACAAGAACTGCCAACTTTCTCACATAAAGAGACATGGTCGGTAGCAGGGCGCGAACCCATGGCCCCCAATATATGAGAAGTTACAGTGACTCTTACCACTCCAGCACGGTGGCAGTCGAATCTAAATATGTAAATTATGTATCTGTCTTTCAGCTGTCTTGCATAATGTAATTTTTGTAATAATTATTTGAAGGCTTCATTGAAAATGAGTTATTCCGCATCATGGTGTTTGATTGGCTATGCTGTTTTATCTAATAAATAAATTTCGTTCAATAAAAGTGTTAATATTATTATTATCGAAAACAGAATACAGTAAGGTAAACTGAGTCGGGATAAACGAAATAATGCATGAAGAATGATGGGTCTTACACTTACATATCCAAAATGTCTTCTGGTCTTTAAACATCAACTTTTATCGAGGTATAATTCTCATATTAGCTAGACAAAATGAATTCATGAAGGTTAATTTTCAGAAAATGTAAGCACAGTTATGGTTCTTGCATACTGCACTTTCTGTTATCACCGCTTATTCGGCTAGCCTGTCATTAAGAGGCAGTATACGGTTTCAGGCTGTTAGTGACGAATTGGCCAGGGTTAAATTTACAAATTAGAGGTAAAATGCAGATCCAAGTGCATGGTCCTGGTTGATAATATTAATACATGCTATAATAAATTATATGCATTTTCATTGTCAAGTATTGAGATTTAGTGATTTGATGAAAGTGAAACCAGTGACATTGACCTTGCAGTAGTGACGTAATGGCTGCCAAGTACGAAAGCATGTCTGTCTAGAATTGCCGGGAATGCAAGTTTCATTTTGACAGGGACCCTTGGAGATTTGAAATTTTGAAAAAACGGTATGGAAACCTTGTAGCATGGAGCTTGTTTTCTTGATTTACAGTGTTTCAAGAGTCGGAAACAGTGTAGCAGTTGGTTCCATCGGTGTAGAAGAATTTTCAGTGGTAGTGTAAACATTAGCAAAATGTGTTATTTTGTCGTCAGATTTCGCGATATCTGAAAACACAGAATGCTGAGCTGGTGGATGACGGTTTTGGTTTCGGACTGAAATTACTGGCATTTTTTATTGAGTCACACATGATCATGCTAAAAATGTACTACATTTGTTTCAGGTATGTGATTACAGTGTTTGGGTTGTGGTTTTGAAAGTTGCGGAGTCGAGTGTTGTGTGAAAAGCCAAGAAAACTGTAGTCTGCCTCCATAATTATGGTATGTGAGTTTTATCGTTGGTATCGGATAATCTATATGACCAACGCTCCAAGAAGAGGTTAGTTATTTTTAGGTTTTCTGCAAGATACAGAAATCGTCCCAATTCCAGAAACACCCCTGGTTCTTTTACATGCCAGGTGTAAATCACCCATACATGATGGGACGTCGGTTTTAAGTCTCGTCCGAAAGACTATTAGTAATTTTAATTGGTCAGCCCCGGGAATCGAACCAACAACCCCGAGATTAGAAGTCTCGTGCTCTACCTATTGAGCTAACCGGGCTGACTATCCGTCATCACGGTTCTTGTGCATTTATTCAAGGTTCTTGTATATAGTTATCATATATTGAAATAAAATGTTATTTCGACTTGGAAAATAACTCATACAGTAAGCTGTCTTGTATCAGTGCACGTGTCCGTATTGTGATTAGTAATCTAATTTATTCTCTTTCAGGGATACAATCAATACACGAATAATCGTCAGACAGACGGACGGACAGACATGACAGGTGGCGCAGAAGTGATCCCTATTTGAACCCAACTTTGCAGGCGATAGTTTAATAATAATTCAAAACGAAATAAAAGAAAAATAAAAAGATCTAGTCAGTTCTAACACTGTATAATTGTAATGCTGATTATTTTGAACGTTTTGATGAAGTTGCAAAAACATGCATATATACACTGTCGAATATAAATTTCCTGTTGCACCCAATGACCTTTTCCCATTTTTTGAACGTTTTTTTGCAAAAAGAAACCACAGTAAGCAGTGTGGCTTCAATGTACTTATTTTACATTTAAATAAAACAATAATATTCAAATCATTTCCTTGTATCGACCTATCGATCTAACAGTAAAACCCAATCAATGTGCAGACATTAACCTAAACCAATGATGTAATATGAACAGACGTCATCCCCAATCCTATAACCATACAAATTATATATTTTCTATATTACTCATATTTTAAGTAAAAAGTATAAAATAAAGTTAATAAGCTCATTAAATTTGGAATTCGAGAGATCATTGAACTGGTAAGAGAAATTGTTTACTCATTTTGAAATCGACTAATAAATGTTTGTTTTATTGCCTCGCCTTCGGTCAAACTTTCGGCTGTCATTTTTCTAGGCAAGTTATGTACATATTTCAAAGAATGTCGTATATGAGGTGATGCACCTTTAAAAACTACATTATTTTTCATTTCCAAACAAACAATGCTTTAACCGACCATAATCACGATGCAATTTTCAATTTTATAAATAAAACATTAACTAAAAGATGAAATGGTGCATGAAGTCCATTAAAATATCTTCAATATGGAACATAAAATTCAAAATTGAATCTTGTGATAATATTGCACGTCAAATAGATATATTTTATTTCACCCTTTCCCTAGTCTACTTCGGCTACGAAAGGCTTCCCCGGGATTCGTCTAATTATCCAAACAGAATTTTCAATTTAAGGACTGTCAGACATATTATAAATAACGAATGATAAAGTTAGCAGACAGTGAATAGTAATTAATGGTACATTGCATGTTTATTTCGCGATATCGGCTTCAGAAAATATTACTGGTGTTTGTGTCTACTGCAGCACGTTCAGTATTTTTTTCTAAATTGCCTTTGTTCTGATTTCTTTTATTGTTGTTGCTGTTGTTTTTAGTATGAACGAAATATTAAGTGAAAAACGTGATTTTATGTAACTATGATGTCCGAGTTCTGTAGTTCTGCCTTGCTGACAGAAGTATTTGCACAATTTTTTTCCCACAGAAATACAAAGATGTTGCCTGCTTTAAGTGTGTGTGTGATGTTACTGCCAATATTATCTGTGCCAACAGTGACTGGGTACAATACCAAAGGTATGTTTCTTTCCTCTGTAAAATCCATAAATACAGGGATATGCACTTTTTCTATTAGGAAACATAAACAATTCTAATTAATGTGAAATTCGAATAGAATAACAATATGCTGGAGTACTTAAAACCATTTGTAACTATGTTTTGTTTGCAAGAAGAATAGCAAATGGTACCCATACAAGTCAAGCGAATGATTATTTTTCCTAGAATTTTATTACCAAACTTTTATAAATACACAAAAACTGTTCAGTCATATTTCATGTAGTCAGTCATATTCCTTTTTTAAGGACACTTTTATGAAGGACCAGTATTTCCGATGGTGCCAGCACAACCTCAGATACTCTCTCCCCAGATGATTTATCCAGAAACCCCTAGCGTATTTCCCATGTATCAAAACGAGGCTCCTTTCTTTCAAGCGCCACCTATGTGGCCAAACATGCACCAGGCGCCTTTCTTTCATCCAAGGGACTGCAACATGAATCTACCTTTCCACCAAAATATGCATTTCCTCGGTTCACCATTTATGAACCAGAATCAGTGGAAGAAAAACTCTCTCCAAGGACAAGGTCAAGGGCAGTGGAAGCAGACGACATTTCAAAACCAAGGTAAAGGTCAATGGGGACAAACACAGTTTCCAAAACAAGATCAAAGTCAGTGGAAACAGCCGGCGTCTTGGAATACAAACCAGAACGTAAACATGATTGGACAGTGGGGTGGTTTCCCAGTCAATGACCAGATGCTTTCTCAACCAGCAGTTTCCGGTCTGGCACCAAAAAGGACAGAGATCAAGGTAAACATGAAACACTTCACTGACAAAGCTGATTTATATTTATGCATACTGTAAGGGTAACATATTGGAATAGAATAACATGTTTGTCAATTGTAACAAAACCTGAGAAATGGTATATGAAAAACAAGAATCTAGTAGAACATAAGATAGCACGAAACAGGCAAATACAATGGTCGGCTGCCCAAAACTCAAGGGCAATGATAAACCAATCTGCCATTTCAATGAATTCCATCTATTTTCATGCGCAATTTTAGCTTGCTAAATAATAATCATACGTATGTATTCTTTCTGTTACAGTCGGGACCTTTTGCACAGTCACCACTTGGGTCTCAAACATTCAATTCCCCAGGCTTTGATGCAGATATGCCTGTACAGAGTCGGAGATTGCGATGAGAGAGAAAGCCATCACACCCAGAAGTGTCTTTCACTTGTTTTGTCTTTTTTGTATGTATTACATACTGAATATATAAATATAAAATTGAAAATAACACTGTCATATATTATTTCTCTTTGACATCAAATTTTAGTTGCACGAAAAGTTAAAAACAAGTATTACACGAAGTCTTACAAAGAATTCATTTCTACCGCGAGTCATCAGATTGTACGGTTTTCTGGGTTTATCCATTTCTTCGGTGGGGGTGGGGGTGGGGGCGGGGGGAGGGGTATATCAAAATATTCTAAGCGTCTTTTTCGTGGCAAAATGACCGAATCGTCATAGAATTCGAAGGGAACTAATCTTTTTGGGAAGATCCGAAATATGATGAAGAACTGTGAAGTTTGTCTAAATGACCTCTTTATATTTTTCGACACAAATTAAGAAACAGCTCGATACGAAACACGACAGAACAATTCAAAGTTTGACTTTTTGTGAACATTACTTTGACAAAGGTCAAGATCTTAATTAAATTATTGATCTGGGTCAATATTTAACTGTACAATTTAATTGTTAATATTACAAAATATTTCACACTGAAAACAAATGATACAGTTTTAACTGCAAAACCGTCGTTCCATATTATTTCTAATAGCAATCGTAAGAATATATGCCAAAATGATCCGGGTGCATCACATGTATAATATCTAAAGATTGGTGTGCACAGAATTGGCAAGAAACACGGGGAAATGGATTCTTAATAAGAAACGACTGTATGCGTGCATTATTTACCGCACGGGCTACACATGAAAAAACGTGACTTTTATTTTTATCACAAATGAATGCATAAGATTCTTTTTCTGTACCGTATTGTAAAAGTTGCGGATTGTGTAAGATTAAAAAGTTTGCGAATGTTAAGTATTCCGTATGCATATTACACGGCGGGCGGTTCAAAGAACAACATGTACATGAAGGCCTGAGGATTAGCTTGTATAATATCTAACTTTCTAAATACTGATAAAAACAAAATCAGCGTTCCATGATTAAATTAAAAACTTTCTATAAAACAGTCTGGCAGACGTGTTCACAAGAGCCCATATATTTTCAAGTTGTCTACAAAACATGGCGGCTATATATATATGAATATACCGCCGCCCCGCCTCCACCCCTCCTCTACATGGTCGGGGAAAGGGCCGGCCGAATCTGTAACACAATGACTCTTTAAGTGGGTTTAGATTTGGAATGTTGCATGTAGACGATATTATTACATTGTAATAGCGTGCAAAGGGGATTAAATCTGTACGCACTGTACAACTTCAATTACTGTATATCCTCCCTTGGTGTCTGAGAGATCTAGTTCAAGGCCGGATGAAAATATTGATCTATTAAAGCGGAAACTGGAATATATGATATGTAATTTATAATGAAAATAATGCTATATAGATCAGTGTTCTGTCCAGTGGAGATAGCAAGGACAATTTCCGGTTCCGACAAAGACCTAATGTGAAAATAGATCCAGAAAAATGGAAGTTTCTGGGCGTAAAAACGTTACAGAAGGAGCAGGCAGTAATAGAGACGTGATGTGTCAACCATGTCACAGGGACGGTGAGATCATTACAGCGGAGGGATATTGTATTACCTGTAATGAATATTTCTGTTCGTCATGTATACGATTTCACCGAAAGCAATCAATGAGTAGAAATCACGTCATTAAATCAAAGGACGAAATGCCAGCTGGAGAAGTTCAGACCGATCCGTGCTTAGAGCCGTGTACCGTCCATAATACGGAAATTGTGAAGTTCTATTGCAAGGAACACGACTTCGTTGGTTGTGGAGATTGTATGGTACAAGATCATAAGACCTGCAAGGTGGACTTAGTTCAAACTGTATCTAATAAATACAAAGATTCAAATGATCTTAGAGAAATTAAACAAACCTTAGAACTGCTTCAAGAAAACATCAATACTTGCAAACAAAACATTATGCATAGCCTGAAAACTGCACCGGAAATGAAGAAAAAAGCTGTCGAGGAAATTAAACTGTTGCGGGTAGAAATGAATACATATCTAGACACAGCTGAGGCTGAAATTCTAACGCAAGTAGAGCAAATGGAGTCCGAGGATTTAACTTCACAAAGAAAGTTCGAAGAGGAATGCAAATCCATTGAAAAAGAACTCGCAGAATTTCAAGGTAAATTGAAGACACAATCAGAGAAGTCGAATACGCTGTTCGTTACAGCAAAATTCGCGAAAAAACAGCTAAAACACTTTCAAGACACGCTGGATAGTATGACAAATCAAAGCCAGATAAAGAACTACCATTTTAAACCTTCGAAAGACTTATTAGCTGTAACAAAAATGAGAGTTCCTCTTGGAAACATTACAATTTCTAATCCGGCAGCGGGGAAACTGAATGAGAAGCGAGATCTACCAAAGAGAACGCGTGATGTCGACATGAAGTCCTGTTTTGTGAATAGTATAAACGTTAAAGCTCCAAGAGAGGTTGACTGTTACATATCAGGGCTAGCTATGATTGCCAGCGACACAATGCTGCTTGCCGATACATACAACAGTTCTCTGAAGATTGTAAATATAGAAAGAAATACAATCATATCTAGATATACTCCACACGCGGCGCCATGGGATGTTACAAAAATAAGTTCAGATACGGCAGCTGCAACTTTACCAAGTGCTGGGAAAATCATCTTTCTGTCAACAGAAAAGAAACTGTCAAAAATCAGCGGTTTAGATGTAAGAAACGGATGCAGAGGAATTGACTATCAAAACGAGACATTAGCAGTGTCATTCTGTCATCCCCCCGCTGTACAGCTACTAGATCTAAATGGAGAAGTTTTGCATGAAATTACAGCTGAAAGTTGCATGTTTCACGCGGGCTCTTTTCCTGGGCACATCGCTTGGAGTAAGGACAGTAACTGCTACTGGTTGTCAGACAAAGGAAGCAACGAGTTATCTAAAGTCACAATGGATGGTCAAAGAAAATTCATAGTGAAATCTGAGAGCACGATTCGACCAAGGGGACTAGCCGTGACAAGCAAAGGGGTCGTGTTTGTCTGTTACCAAGATACAAGCCGGAAAATTAGCATCGTATCACCAGACTCAAAAGACATGTTGAGCCTCGAACTTGAAAATGTTGAGACCCCACATACTATCTTGTTGTGTGAAAAGTCTAATATGTTATACATTGCTGAATATTCTACTGATTGCAATGTTATCAAAATATTCAACTTGAAATAACTATATCATAGTAAAAGACTGTAAGTAGCTTATAGTGATCGAGTTCGCAGACTTTAATTACAGTTTTAATGCATTTGAATTATGGTCAATACTGAAGCTTAAAACTTTGAAAAATGATTCACATGTATAAATGACGGTAAACATGACATGTGACTAGAACAGTCAAACATACTGTAACAGATTTGATCTATATTCATGGGAATAGCTGATATATGGATTCATATTCTTTTTTATAACTATTGTCATACTCCATATTGCCATGAGTGTCAATCAGTGATTATGCCTTTCTTAAAATCATGACGGTCCATTTGAAGGATAATATAGTTTTAAAGCCAAAATAATGAAGAAATACAACCAAAATTATATACTTGTGCTAAACTAAGGTTCTATTTAATACATTAATAGAAGTCAACAATGTTTCTGAACTTTGTCACTTGCTAATTGCTACTTGTTAATTGCCACTTGCTTGTTGCTAATTGCAGGTTTGGACATGCCACCTGCTAATTGTCATTTGCCACTTGCCACTTGCTTATTGCTAATTTCTAGTTGGGACATACCAAATGCCACTTGCTACTTGCCACGTACTTATTGCTAATTGCTAGTTGGGACATTCCACTTGTTATTTGCCACTAGGGTATTGCTAATTGCTAATTGGGACATGTCACTTGTTATTTGCCACTTGCTTATTGCTAATTGCTAGTTGGGACAATCCAATTGCTATTTGCCACTTGCCAATTGATTATTGCCTTTTTGCTTATAGCTAATTACTAGTTGCCAATTTTTCATCGATATGACTGCCGAACATGCCAAGGAAATAACGAACATTAGCTATTGTTATTTTATTGAAGTAAAATATTAAGATTTTGATGTAAAAATGGAACATGCATACCAAAAATATATTTTATTCAATCACATAAAAGCTTTTAATTTATTCAATTTCAAAACGCGTGATCTGATTCATGTTTGTGAACATTGAACATGAGTTACTATTATAAGTAAACAAGACATCTATAATGGTATTTGTATAGATTATAAATGTATATACGTTTATTATGAATTATTAATAAAGTTTCATACTGAAAATATATTTAATATAAATAATCTTGCAGCTGAAGTCTTAACAGTCTTTCAGATGTTAAAAAGTGGCAAAAAGCAAGTGGCAAATGGCAATTAGCAAGTGACAATAAGCAAGTAGCAATTATCAATTAGCAAGTGGCAATCAGCAAGTTACAATTAGCAAGTGGCATGTCCCAACCAGCATTCCATACAAATGGTTGCCTTTACGACTACTTGTACATTTGAAGGTCGAGACTGTCTTATAGTTTTATCACAGTCTGCAGAACTTTCATAATTCGTGAAAAGTGACGAGTAGAATTTGATTGTAGCCGGTGTAACAGTCTGAGGCAATTTTATGGCTATAAGAGTTGTTATCAACGAGACGGAACTTTAACATTGCCATACTTTCTATGAAATACAGAGCTTCTTTACATGCCCCAACTTTAAATTGGGATGTTCTGGGTCATTGCATTACAAACAACGTATATTCTACATTGTTACAATTATTTATACATGAAAACTACACTATATATCAGCGGACAAGAAACAGTACAGGCTTATCGTATGTAATTGGTTGTTAGTGAAAATATTAAGTATATTGTATTTCTTCTAAGCGGAGCTGAAGGAAAACAAGAGAGCAAAGATGGCCCTATATCGCTCACCTGGCTACCATTGGCTGCTATAATACAAGGTCATCAATAGCAGAAAGGGTCAATTGTGACTTGGAGGACATGATTTAAGCAATCTTGGTAGGGGTCCACTAGGCAATGATACATGCCAAATATCTAAGCTCTAGGCCTTGTGGTTTCAGAGATAATATTAAAAAAAAAATCCTATATAAACCAATGTAAAATCAAGGGACCCCTAGGCGGGGTCAGTTTTGAACTGGGGTCATAATTTGAACAATCTCAGTAGAGGTCCACTAGCCAATGTCACAAGCTAAATATCTAAGCTCTAGGCGTTGTGGTTTCAGAAAGGAAGATTTTTTAAGTTTTTCCTACCCATGCATATATAAAAACAAGAGAGCCCGAGGCGGGGTCAAATTTGACCCTGGGTTCATAATTTAAACAATATTGGTAGATGCCAACTAGGTAATCCCACATGCTAAATATATAAGTTCTAGGCTTTGTGGTTTCAGAGAAGAAGATTTTTAAAGTGTTTCCTACATAAGCCTATGTAAAAACAAGTGACCCACGAGTGGGATCAATTTTGACCCAGGGGTCATATTTGAACAATCTTGGTAGATGTCTACTAGGTTTTGCCACATGCTAAATGTCTAAGCTCTAGGCCTTGTGGTTTCGGGCAAGAACATTTTTACGCCATTCTTACAGCTCACTCTGACAAAACCGAGCTTCATACGGATGCGCAGAAAAAGTTCCATTTCAGATAATGTGCAAAGTAGAAACAAGTCTTGTTTGCACCTGAAAATGTTCGGAAATCACGACACATGTGCAGCTACAGAACACGTGTTGTTTGATCAAATATAAAGAGCATTTAGAAATTTAAAGTTTTCTCCGTGCCTTTAGTCAGGGTCATACACGTAGCCATAAGCCTCTATCTGATGTTTGTAGATTCAATTCTGGACACCAGCGTTCCATTTCCCAGAACTAATACAGTTTAATGTAAACTGCCTAAAGTTTTCAGGAATCACAAGAAGATAAATTTGTTTAAGAAACACTCTGCCAATTTAAATGGGCGATAACAAAATAAAAATAGCATTGTCAGTCAAAGATCTCGAGGAAACACGAGGGGTGATCTGGCAGTTTGCTGTATAACGAAACTGCAAAATAAATGTATAGAGAAACCACCACAATGTGATGTGATTTAATGGTATGGTGAACCGTATATGTCCTGGAACGTATATATCACACGTGTGTGATATATTCGACCGTAAATATAACACGTGTTTAATGTGACATATTCGTTTGGTCATTTTTGACAGTTTACACCGAAACGTATATGTGTCATAGGTTGTGATATTAAAGTGCATGAAAGTACAAATTATACTTTTGCTTAAGTCCTTCCAGGAAGAGGATCGGAACCGATCCACAGGAGCCGGCCATGCAGATATATCAAGTTTACTCTGTGTTTAAGTTCCAATAAGTGTTGATCGCATGTCGTTTACCTTGGACTTTCTTGGATAATCATGTCATTGCATTTCGGCTCTCCACATTACACCTATATACATGTATATACCTATATAGATGCCTCCCAAACATCGTTACATTTCGTTTTTATTTGCCTTTTTCTGCATGTGAGATATTCGTTTTCGTGTTCCTATAAAATTCGAAGTCAAACGTATACATATTATGTGCCATATACGTTTCACGCGAAGACTATTTTCGACCGAATATATCACACGTGTGACATATGCGGTCGAAATTTTTCTCTCGTGTGATATATACGGTTCAACAATGGTACAAGATTATGTTATATACAAAACTTACTTTAGTTCACTTTTAGAACTGTACATGTAGTTCTCCCAATTATATATAACTGTCGGCTTGAAGACTCTTCATGTAATAATAGCAGTCAAATACATTCACAACCAGTAACTCATTGCAAAAAGTGTTTACTTTAGGCACCTTACTGCCCAAGGGATCGTATAAACAAAACGGCTACAAAAAGTTTAGACCCAAATCTAAGTCCGATATTTAAGCCAATTTTAAGACTGGTTACAAGACTTTAGTCAAAAATATATATGGCTGTCCGTATGTTTCCGGTACTTTTTGATTGCAGATCGCTAGTATTTCATGATATATTGGATCTCATAGTCTGTCAAGAGGTTAAACTTTATAAAAACAAACCTAAAAGTTAACTTATGGTTTAAAGAATGTGTTTAAAGTGCCATTCAAATTTTGAAATAACCGACGATGGAATTGACCTGATCTTACTCTGCTGAGAGGCTGTGGGGATGTAGTTCATGAATATCTTACATGTTACAGGCGACGAGGCTCGTGATCATGTCGTTGGCACGTTAACTTTGTGGTGCTTATTTGAATATAAATGGAGGGTTCAACGCATTTGTCGCATGTCATTCTATATTTCATATAAATTACGACTGTTTTGCGTTGAACCCTCGAAATGTACGTTCAAAGATTTAGCTCTGATGTCATGAGTTTTTGATAAAGATGCGATGCCGTAACCGGTTTTTCGTGACAAGTTGTGTATGGGTCCTTATGATTAATGAACTTTAATAGGAGATTGCGGCAAGGTATAACCAGCCACACATTACCAATCATTATTATTGTAACACGATTTACGAAAGCCAGTAACGTTTTCTCTTACGTTAGTTCAATGTGAGTACGACATTTACACGATGCCAATTCGTTTGGACAGAAAAGTGTCAGATGGGTACAACAGGCCCTGACTCATCGTATTTATTCGAAGTTGAAAAGCTAGAATTTGCATTTTATTCATAAAATACCCACAGATAAATTGTTTAACTTATGTGTACCTACCGGTTCAATATTTCTAAATAATGCATAGCTTGGTTTTCATCACGCAGGAAATGGTTTGTTTCTGTGCGCAGATTTCTCGAGTGCACATGGTAACTAAAAGATGCTGGTTCAACAAATACTGGTTACAGGATATCCATACGTATATGATAAGTCGAGCACAACGTCAAATAATAATAAGGTTGTTTTCCACTGTCGGATAGGCAGTTTACCCTACTACATTTTATACGAATAAAGGGCAATAACTCCGCTAAGAATCACTGAACCGGAAAATGTTGACCATATGCACAAATAGGCTTGGCATTTACCATTCATGTGAGATTTGGTTGAAATCCGCCTAGCAGTGTGAGAGGAGTCGCACGGACAAACATGCCTACGGTATGCACAACAACACTTGGTACTAAACATTTCTACCAAGTTTCAGTAAAATCCACCTAGGCGTGCATGAGTAGTTGTGCGGACGGACAGACCGACCCAAATCCATACATGTATTCTCCAAAATATGGTTTCATATATTTACTATTGGTTACAAACATTCTGTCAATAGTTCTTCTGCGTTGGTATTCGCTGACGAAGTATTTGACTTATGTTACTTACCTAAAGAAATACATTTGTGCAGTGACAAGTGATCGAGTGTAAGATGCTGCAATGTTGTGTACAATAAGTATATATAATTAACTGTATGTAAGAGATGTACTGGTATCAAACCCTATGTTATATTTAATTAAATACATTGTATGCAATATACATTGAATGGGCTAGGTTTTCTTAACTTTATCGAGTATATATGGAATCATTCAGCAATGTCACTCATTTCCGATGTACGTAAAGTCTTGTTACAGGTTCGCACGAAGATTCCGAGACTTTAAGATAAGGCATTTTTATATCATGAATACGCTAAGACAGTGAAACTCGGAATTATATCCATTTAAATTTACTGTTTTAGTTAGAACTTTGTTTTACTGCAAACAATGGTAGTATCTCTTTTGTCTGCCTAAAAGGTATTTTAATTTTCAAGCTTGCAGTTATTTTTTTAGTACTAGAAGCAGTTATTTTAAGTTATTGCATATTTAATTTACTTTAAGCAGTTTATTGGTATAGGGTTCTATACGATCGCCAAAAGTGATTTACTGCCAAAGTTGCTTTAGTCAACGTGTCACTTAATTAGCTTAATTAGTGTCTTCCAAGTTTTATAAAGGTTCATCACTAATAGGTCACACTACAAGTATTGAACATTTAAAAAACAAAATCAGCCACTATTAACCAATTGAAAATAATTTTAAGTCGAAAGTAGGTCAACCACGACGGCAAATAAGACCTGGTATCAAATGACCTAGTAGCTATGAGAAGGGCTGCCTGGATCGTGCGACAATCTGCTGCTCCCCGTCCGATAACGATTTGTCTGAGGTTGTTTTCCCCGTTCCCGCCATGACCCAGGTTTTCTTTGCGACGTGCACGCAACAGGAGCTCGAAGGAGATTTTATATGACTACCAGAAATGTTTCAAATTATGCTGTACTGCCGCTTGACTGCCAGCACTCCACTGCTAGCAGTTATATATTTATCTGTAACTCTCCTATTTATAACAATTCCCTCCTACTGATACGCCCTCGTGAATTATACCGCGCGAGCACTCCAAGCCAATTGCAATTTGGCGCGCAGAATTTGTCTAACCATACATATAATCACACCAAGTTTCAAGGAAATCTGACCAACTTGCAGTACCAGGATATGGCTCTGGACATAAAAATGCCTATATAAACCGATTATTTGCCAGTAACAAAGGGCCATAACTCTGCTATAAATAGCTTGATTGTAACGGCATTTGGAGCGCTTCATTCCGCTACACATACATACATTTTTGTCGAGTTTCAATAAAATCTGACAAATCAATACCAAGATATGGCTTCCAACGGAATTATTACCTGTAAAAAAAAATATTTAAGTAACAAAGACAAAGTATCATTTGACTATACATACATATTTTCGCACCAAGATCTCACCAACCAGTACCAAGATATGGATTCGGAGCGAAAAACTTGTCTGTATAAAGTAACAAAGGGCTATAACTCTAATGTAAATCGGAGAATTATGACGGTATTTGGCGTACATCATTCTCCTACTAAAAAAAACACGTTCCGTCCAATTTTCAATAGAATATGACCAATCAGTACCAATACAAGATATGATTCTGGAACAAGAAGCGTGACAGACGACAGGAATGAATTTTAAAGTAACAAACGGCCATAACTCTTCAATAAATAGTTACATGCATGTGGATTGTGAATTGGTGTGCATTATTTCCCTACCCAAATATACATTCCTGCCAAGCTTCAGTGAAATCTTATCGACCTGGGGTCGTATTTCAGTAGCATCTTAAGTGGTTTCTTAAATATTTTAACTTAAGTCCAAATTCTTTAATTATTATAATTCGCTTAAAAGAGAATGAATGTGTGTTATTTTATCATCATTATAGAAAATAGTCATAGAAGATTTAATAAATGTTCAACATGCTGCACTTTTTAAATTATCTTCTTAAGGAAATTGTTAAGTTTAAGGAAAATCTTAAGATTTGACTTAAGATACTATTGGAATATGACCCCAGTACCAATCTTTGGCTCCGAAAGAAAAGCGTCACGAACGGAAGGACGGGCGGACGGACGGACGGACGGACGGAAATATTCTACATTTCTGTTTTTCCTAAGTTAAGTCAGTACAATGTGTCTCTCATGATTTCTCAGGCAGTCTAACAAACAGCTAAATCCTCCGCCGCAAATAGGAACATTAAAGGAATTAATATGACGGAGTGTAGTTTTCTCTCAGGTGCACAGCGTTGATTTCTAAAAGGCTTGATCTTGTGTCGACGAGGCCGGATCATTGGTCCTGCACATAAACGTGATGAGATTAACATTTGACCACAGTTTCATCAAAATCTTTCAAATGGTTAAAGTTTATTGGTTTTGCACATCGTCTTGATGAGGTGAACATGTCATTAAAACATTTCAACCGTTTAACCGAAAGTTGTGACCGTAATACTGAGTCAGCGTGAGCGGCTTATTGGTTTTGCACATCGTCTTGATGCAAACATTTGATCCGAGGTTCATCAAAATCCTTCAGGGGTTATCGAGATATGGAGCGGACAGGAAATGTTACGGATGGAAGGACGGACGGACCCTGACCATTCCTGTATCTCCGTCAGGATAATAAAGGGAGGTATCTAAGTTGATACATTTGTCTGCCCATTTCGTTAGGATGAAGGGATGTAACTGTTCCTTACATTAAGCGAATACGATTAGCCTCCCTTGATTCTGTTTAAATGGAGATAAATCTGTGTTTTCTTGTCTTTAGTCTCTTGATAAATTTTTGCGAAAGGTGTAAGAAGGAAAGTAAGAGCTATGAAGTCTAAGTGTATCTATACACATGACTAACCACATATTGATTCAATGTATAATAACTGCATTACATTTAAAGTTTTATTTCAGTAATAGCGACCCGTCGTGTGCACGTGATCGGAACCATTTCATGCCTTTTAAAAGGGGACAATGCAAGGATGATACAATGCAAGTTTGGTCACGGTCACATTTCATCCATTAGTTCACGAAATTTTTTTTGTATGTTTGGCAACAATGACTCATGTGTGCACTGCCCCGGAATATTTTCCTGATACAATGATGCTGCTGAGCAAGATTGCCAATGATCTGACATGTAATTTCTGAGTAACGTAATTTCTGAGTAATATTTGACTTTTTGTAAGATGGAATCGGGCGGAACGGGACGGACAGAACGGACAACTAGCGTGATTCCTTTATAGCCTATTACTTCGTAAATCGAGGCATACAAATTGTAAGTCCTATACTGAACATGTAAATACTAATTACAACTAAATATTATTTGATGAGTTCGCTAAAAAAATTTTTTACACTTTTAGATTAGCTGACCACAAACCTAGACCTCTGACCTTGACCTCTATCATAATCATTTGACATTTCTGTTTCTAGTTTATACTAATTTATTTTAGCTCGATTGTGAAGAAAGCTTGTAGCTTATCGAGTCACTCTCGAGTCCGCTTCCTGGAAAAACCAGTACTGGTGTCATATGAGGAAGTACGGTCGTGACCCAAGTGGGGCTCGAACCCGCAACTTCCGGGATGAGCGGCCGACACCTTAACCTCTACACCACCGCATTTCTGTTTAAGAACAACAAACTATATTTGCCGATTGGCTATTGATATATTTCAAGTGCAGTCAGATATAGCATATAGTGTAACACCAGTATACACAATAGATAAATACAAATGTATATTCAATAATGCAACAAATGTTTACATGTAACTGTTTTGACCACTTCATTGAAAGAACGCGACGACTAGCAAAAACAGAGAAGTTACTCTGAAAAGCTAGATTCCACTCAAGTTCAGCGCTCCCCTCAGTGGCGTGCATGTGGAACTTCGCACCAATAAACCGCACTTGTTTTTAACAAATTTTTACAGTACATTGCAATACATGTTTTGGCAAATTATTGACTACAATGTTGAATGTTTAAACCCTTTTACCTACAAAGTATGAACTTTATTTAGAAAATCAATGTGATTAAATGCAATGAGAAAGTTACAAACAAGAGCGCCCAATATCGCCCACCTTGCTGCCATTAGCTATAGTACAGGGTTATTAATAGTAGAAAGAGAACTTTTGATCTGGGGTCCTGATTTAAACAACCTTCGGTTGGATGAACTACATAATGCTTTATTCCAAATATCTAAGCACTGGGCCTTGGGGTTCTAGACAAGACGATTTTTGAAATAAGCTAATGTTAAATCAAGTGACCCCTGAGCAAAGTTAATTTTGACCTGGGGGTCATGATATGAACAATCTTGGTAGAGGTCAACTACGCAATGATACATGGAAGATAGCTTAGTTCTAGGTCTCGTGGTTTCAAAGAAGAAGATTTTTAAAGTTAATCCTATATAAGCCTATAGATGTAAAATCACGTGGCAGGGTCAAAACCGGGGGTGATGATTTGAACAATCTCGGTAGAGATTCACTAGGCAATGCTACTTGCCAAATACCTTAGTTATAGGTTTTGTGATTTTAGAGGAGAAGATTTCAAAACGTTTTTGCTATATAAGCCTATGAAAAAAAACGAGTGACCCGGCAGAGTCAATTTTCATCTGATAGTCATAATTTGAACAATATTGGTAGAGGTCTACTTGCCACTTTCCAAATATCTAAGCTCTGGGCCTTCCTGTCTTGAGAAAGGAACTTTCCTCTCCGTTGCCATGGCAACCAGAGTTCTGCATGGAATGGAATTATTTGAACAACTATGATAGGGAGTCATGCAAGGAATAAAGGAACATTCCTGCCAAGTTTCATCAACATTTGCCTAGTGGTTTCGGAGGAGATGTCAATTGAAGAAAAATGTAAACGAACTACGTACGATGGACGCCATGCGGTAAATGACCCTAAAAGCTCACTTTGGCACTTTGTGTCAGATGAGCTAATATCAAACAAAGAACTTTTCTTTATATAAAAGGTTCTATTGCGATACGCAACTTATCAATTAGTTAAAGCAGTCATATACTCAAAATTAAAAAAAATATTCAGTATGCCCAAACAGTGAAGTAGATAATAATTGACAGAAAACAATTGCAAAAAGCTTAAATATAGTGACTGACCACATTTCACCTTAGAACTGTTTTGTCCTATTATTATATTACCCTTCAAACTTGCCACATAACGCTTATGTTGACTAAGATAGTAAAAACAGATTTTTTTACAGATTTCTTCTACATTTAATGTGAATGAAACTGTTATAAAGATCGTTATTTTTTGGTTATAACTATGGCAATGCTTATTATTCCAGACGTATTTATCACTGATAAATGTTTTATTTAAAATGATAATGGTCATTTTAAACGGTAATATTTATTTAATATTCTATTGGATAGTCACAAAAAAATTCAAATGTTACAGTAGCACGTTTCCACTGAACTAGTTACCTTATAAACAGAACCGAACAAAACAAAACCTTTATTAACTCTAACCACTTAACAGATGGCACACGAGTGTACAAACAATAATCGCATGCATTTATCTCGTGACCTTATGTACATGTATGTGATATTTACCTCAGCCTTCGATCTTGGTAAATATCTCATACACCATGTTTATAGAATTTGATATTGTCAATAATTGCTTATCTTTAAAAAAGAAATATCACATACTCGCAAAACGTTGATTTAAGACAGCATTAAAAGGAACAATGACAAAATGTGGCAATACATAAATAAAAAAAGAAAACAATATATCGCACTTGCTTGTAAAAATCGATAATTAACAAATCAGACCTTAGGTGAGTTGATTGACAGCCTTTTTGGGAAGTTATAAAGTAAAAGATGTTACATAACAAAGGCACAAGAGCTGTCTCATGACATCACACTTGACTATTCGAAAGCTTATTTTGTCTAAGAAAAGGTAGATTGTGTAATTGTGTAAGAATAAAGGTCAAACTGTTATAAATAGAATTCGGGGTAGGGAGGGGACGAAGAGGGGACAGGGGTGGAGGTAGAGGGGGTACATCACGACCATGTTGTCATAAGCAATAACATTTGAAAGTTTGATGAAGAACTATTAAGAAATGGCAAAATTCTTGCCAACTTTAAGTTATATTGACAAAATCTAAGTGCAAAAATGGGCATAACTTTGTCAAATGTGTTGTCATGAGCAAAAAACATTCAAAGTTTGAAAAAGAAATATTACGAAAATTTAACGTATCATGAAAATATCTAAGTACAAAAAGATTTTGGCTGCATCACTACATGTACCATGTTGTCATAAGCAAAATAAAACAAGAGTCAAATACAGACTAGTTAAAACTTAAATATACCCGATACAGATAGCTTATAAATATTACTATTCGGTTACAATATTACAGCTAGTGCATATCATAGAAAACATATGGTAACTCAGAATAAGACTAATTCAGGGATAGACAGATGGAGATGTAACATGTATATAGCAGCTAAATGGGGTCCTTGGGTATATATACTTACTATAAATATACATATTAGAAATAAAGATAAAATATGAAAACATGAACAGATACATACTTTGGAATTTGGAAGCTACCACTGAAGCGTTTCTACAATATATTCGACATTTTATAAATAAATAGTTCAACAAAGATTCAAATCATAATAAAACAATTTAGAAAAATAATTTTGAAAATAAGTCAGTAAGTGCACTCTATTCCCTTAGCTAAGCCTAGTAAATTGTATTTGACGGCTTTTATAAATTGACTTTTTAATTTCTTAAATCCGTTAGGCAGCGAATTCCAGTCATTAATTGCACTGTGGTAAAATGTGACATTTTCTTTACCAAAGCATTTGGGCACTCTAAAATTGTAGAGTATGTAATGTATATATCGGACATGTACACAATATTAACATTGTTCAGTCGTAATTGTTTGTTTCTGTTTTCAACATTTAACATAGACATATCAGCAAAACTAGCTCAAGGACCAATGCCATTTATGAATCTAACAATCTTGTTTTGGCAAAGTTGTAACTTATCTCTAAGACCCTTATTTAGATTTGGGTACGAAGAAGAACATGCATGGTCTAAGTGACACTGAATAATGAAGAACATAGATAATTTCTAGTTTTACATCCAAACACTTAGCTGTACAAGAACTTGAGACGCGGATTTACCTTACTATCAATATCAAAAACAATGATTTCATCTGATGATGAGTTGCCAAAAGTAACTCCAAGATATTTTACAGACTGGGTGGACTCAATGTCCATTACAAAACAATCTTAAAATCTTCAATTTGGCCATAGATAATACTTTTTTGCCAAGGTGTAAAGACAACTTTTTATCCACTGACCAATTTGAGCAAGATGCTAGAGCATGCCCTAATTTCATTTTGATCTTTATGTGAAAATAAAATAGCACTGTCATCAGCATACAGGATTAGTTTACACTTAGGGTCAATACTGATATTCATCTCATTAACATAACACAAGCATAAAAGTGGGCCCTGTATGCTGCCCTGAGGTACATCGCATGTAACAGATTTGTATTCATAATACATATTGTTTACACATACAGTTTGTTTTCTACCTGATAGATAAAACGTGAACCAATCAGTATTGCTAAACCCATAAGTTTTAATTCACCACAGAGGATTTCATTAGCAACAATATCAAAAGCATAATCCAGCATATCATGCGTGCAAAAAGACCTTTGACATTATTACTTCTAATATGCGCCATTATGTGAACAAGACAAGTATCAGTAGAGACTGAATTTCTTAAACCAGACTGTAGCACATGCAATAAATTATTGTCAACTAAATACTTTTCAAGCTGTGTATACATTGCTTTTTCTATCTTTTGGACACAATACTTAAAATTCTTACTGGTCTTTAGTTACCAATATCAAGATTTCTATATTTCTTATACAAAGTGTTCACTCCAGCTATCTTCATATCATCAGGTACATAATTTTCTGAAACTGACATACATATATTTACTATATAAGTAACACGTTGTTTTTAAAAAAAATATAGCAGCATCTTTCAAATCTATCGTAGGAATTTCATCTGAACCAGTACTCTTCGATGATTTGAGATTTCTGATTTCTTTAAAGATAAAAGACCAAATTTCATGGCATTATTACTAATTAGAATAGCCAAAGTGATAAAGAGACATTTGCCATATCAATATGTCTTATACATATACGTATAAAAGAAAGCGTTTTGTAGAATAACGTGGATTTTATCGATGATTTATAAGTTATGGGTCAATTTTATACACTTTTCTCCTAAGACTAGCCAATATCTAGTGTGACCACCTCCTCGACGATTAACTGCCAATAAACGAGATCACATTGAACTGACGTAACGTCTATTGACGTCATTGGAATCATGTCCCATTCAAACTTCTAAAGAGGTCTACCTGGCCTTAGTTTGCCAGAAATGTTTCCAGTTTGTCGTAATCGAACATTGAAGCGTGAAATTGTATTCATTTGACTGTTTAACTCCCCTGCAACGTCAACAATTGAAGTTCCAGACGCCATCATTACTATCGCCTAGAGTCGCTCTTGTTTGCTAGGGCGTAGCATCGCTATTCGTGATAAATTTTGCAATATAATGTGTTTTCTTGTTCGAAAGAACGTCCTATATTCTGATGGGGCATTGAAATCGCACGGAAAGAATGAAGTATGATGTTCACGTGCAAAAACTTGCATCCGAGCTTACGTCAAATTTAAGGACAATGGAAATGTTCACATGACCTCAACTGAGTGCAACTGAATAGTCTTTTTGTACGTATTCAGTGCTGAAAGTTTGACAAACATCGGTCGACTGGTTACAAAGTTACACGAGAAAGAGTCATGTACACTTTCTTTTTTGACTGAGCATACATATTCAATACATTTTTGATCTCATTTACGACTTAAAAAACACAACAATGAACCTTCTAACTAAATACACGTTCCGCGATTGGATTTGAATGGCGATAGGCTTTTCTAATCGAAGGTGGTCTTTCACACCGGTTTGACATAATAAGATTTTTACTTATTCAAGAATAACGTCATTATCTTCAATTCTATGGTACATGAAGTTGGTATCCTTAGTTTTTTGCATGTTCCTTTACTGTCGCTCATGTTTCTTGCATACACGACATCATCCCACAGTTGTACTGTCCCTCAAACATTGTCGCGTACTCAACAGGGTTTAGCCAACGCAATTAAAATACAGAATGAAAAGTTATTGTAAACCAATCAATTTTCACGTCAAAGAATGTTCGTGTTTCACAAATTTCGTACTAAAAGGCGACTTATTTCGCGTCATTATATTGACAAACTAAAAAACTGATGCGAAAATCTTTTTCTGAATTAAAGAAAACTGATTTGCACATTTTTCTATGCACTAAAACATTGGATTTTCTTAATAGGGTGAAAATTAATTACATGGTTTACAGTATAAAGTTATTATTGTTATGGTTATCATTATCGTTATTGCTATGGTTATTGCTATGGTTATTGTTATCGTTATTGTTATCATTATCGTTATTGCTATGGTTATTGTTATCGTTATTGTTATGGTTATCATTATCGTTATTGTTATGGTTATTGCTATGGTTATTGTTATCGTTATTGTTATGGTTATCATTATCGTTATTGTTATCGTTATGGTTATTGTTATGGTTATTATTATCGTTATTGTTATTGTTATCGTTATCATTAACATATAAATTCATACTCTATTTTAAACTGTCTGGCTTATACCTCGCTGAGTAGGCAACATTGATCCAGGCGGACAATACAACTGGGATGACATCGTATATAGGAGAAACAGGAAAATCTGTTAAAGAACAAATCCATATGTTTTCATTTGCAAGTACCTAAACGGTATTAAAGCAAAAATTAAAATAGAATTAAAAAAAAAAGAAAATAGTTCACATTGTGATTTTTCAGAGTTTCAAATCAAAATAGTAGTAAAGATAATACTTACACACATGTAAAAGGAATTAATACCGAGATTTCAAATATTATTTAGTTGATATCTTCATGTGTAGCATATAATTAATATACGGTCAAACACCCTGTGAATTAAGACCGACAGGGACAAAACTGTGCACCATTCATTCATAGTGAAAACACGTTATGAATAAAGACCATCTGTCAATAAGGACCGCTTTAGTTGCTTCCAGTCAATGGTCTTTGTTAACAGGTTTGACTGTATTCATAGGTGGTTATACATGTTTGGAACATGAATCGGATGATATTACAGTTAAATACACATCAAACGTTTTTAAAACACCATAATCACTCAGAATTTGCTCGGATATATCAAAATATACTCGGTCAAAAAGAAAAATGTGCATGACTCTTTCTCGTGTAACTTTGTAACCAGTCCATCAATGTTTGTCAATTTTCAGCACAGAATAAGTACACTAATACCATTCAGTTGCACTCAGTCGTGGTCATGTTGACATCGCCATTATCCTGTAAATTGACATAAGCTTTTATGCAATATTAATATTTCATTCTTTTCTTGTGATTTCAATATCCTATCAATATGTAGGACGTTCGTTCCAACAAGAAAACTCATTATAGTGCAAAGTTTATCACGATAGCGATGCCATGTCTTACAATCGAGAGAAACTCCAGGCGGTAGTAATGCTGGCGTCTGACACTTCCGTTGATGACGTTGCACGGCCGCTAAGCTGTCATAGCATAATTATTTAATTTTGATTCCAAAAGAAATTGCAGCCAATCAAAAACCTTATTCGTCGGTGTCGAGTCGTTTGAGTCGTCGAGTTTGGTTTGGAAAAATGCAGTGTTAAATCCTGCAGTATTCGTGCTTTCTTTCAAATCTGCGAGTTCTGAAATTGATTCCTACCTTATAAGTCATAATTTGTCTGCAAAACAGATAAGAACGTTGACGACATCATTCTTAAATTAACATTTGTTTGGCACCAAATATGCATATGTTTAAACTATAATTACATGGCCTGTACATTTTTATTTAATTAAGTTGCGTGTGCCTTTATAATAGTAAAAAAACGTTTCTTATTTTTTTGAAATTAGAAAAATAGCTGGGTAAGTACATTTGCTTTACAATTAAAAACAGCGTAAGTAGTTGCTGTACATAAAACAATAAAGTTCACAAATAAAGCAATTCTTCTTTGAGTAATTGTAACATTCAGTTATCATAGGCCTTTAACATTAAAACCTGGAATTTAATAATACACAAAATGCATAAACCGTAGTTCTGAAACATGAAACTTTTTTTGAATGCAAGGTGAAATGTCTCTGAAGAGTTTGACATAAAGAGATATTTTGCTCACAATTTACGCCTTGTAATTTAACTACTTCACTACAACAGAAAAATAGTAATCAAAACTGTTTTAGTTTAACGTCATTTAAGAGTGTCCAATGGCGAGGTTTTGGGGTTTTGCATTTCCAGAAATTCTCATTTGTAATATTAAAAAAATTAAAATTAAACTGAAAGAAAAACAATTATACAATAACAAACATAGGCGCAATTGGAATATATAAATGCAAAAAGATTAAACATTTGTGTATTTTTATATTGACTTATATGAACAAATTTTAAAATACGCAAAAATGAGGGTAGGGGTTAAAAATAATAGTTCTAAACACTGTTAAAGATATACATAACAAGAAGTACAAAGGGAGTTGTCATATATAAAAAGACAGTAATTACAAGTTTCTGTTACAGTTCTTTGTTACAGACTATATCATTGTATCTGAAAGCTCGTCGAAATCTAAAAAATACATAATTTCTCAGGTTTTAGTGAATTTCTTTCTTATATGCACACCAACCTCAATTTTTTACTGTTTGCTATCTAAAACAATAGGTTTTGTTTATACTGAAAGCAAAATATCTTAATAAAACACTTTATCAAGATTGAAAAAAAGAAGACATTTTGTAAAGAAGGTTTGGTAATGATAAGAAACGTAACAATTATTCAGAGGATAACAAAATTACCACTATCCCTTATCCTTTATCCTAAAGTATAACACGTTACATGAGAAAAAATGGAAAATTGATGCATATACTGCAAAACATACTACAGACATAAAAGTTTACGATTCCCGAATTCCAGTTAATTCTAACTTTAGCAACTAGCTTAAATGGTGTATCAATAAAGTTTAATATTGCGCAGAAGTTAAATCATTAAATATTTTGCCTGATACTACAATGTAAGTAGTACTAACTATGTTAGTCTCTATAAAAACAGAGACAATAAAGTTGCTTGTTGTACTGACTTTCATCTGTGAGCACCCTCAAGGCTTCCTCCAGTAAATGAAGCTCTTTTGTAATTCAACAAGCTTTAGACAGTCATCAGACGATAGTCCTGATCTCCAATACTAGTCACTCATTAACAGTTAGATGACCACTTTCACTCAAAGTCTGAAGTCACATTTAACATTTTCAGTGGGGACAGGAATCTCGTGAAATCCTTCTATCCAGATGTCCTGAAAAACAACAGACGAATCGACTGATAGTTATCTAAATGAATAATTCACATTCAGATAACATTTAACAAATTAAAAAAAGTTGAATTAATTTCTACAAAAAAAAGTGGGTAAGCACATGAAATATTAATTTAACTACTTAAAAAAATGAGAAACTGAAAATTTAGCTAAGCGTCGTTAGATAAAAGTGGATTGGCCCTTGCATGCTAGATTTGTGGGTTTGGGTTTTCTATGGTTGCCAAGCTGCTAGATTTCACAGTGACCATAAACAATAAATAGTGTATATTTACCTGATTCGTGATTTGTCAGAAGCAATTATGTGAGTAGATCTTCCCCGTTCTGCATGTCTAAGACCTCTTAGTGCCTGAAATGCAAATGAAACATTAAAGAGGCACTCCCTACATATTGCAGATTATATTCTCAAAACATAGATTATGTGTTCAATGAACGTAAAATAATAAATAAATACAATTTCAAAGAAGAACCTATGGCGAAAAATGCCTCATTTTACCACAAATTAGTAAATTTAGGGGGTTTTGTAATAAATTCCACCGATTAATTGTACAACAACAACCTTTCATATGAATAGTGTTCTCTGCGCTATTTCAAACCGCTATTTTATCGATTATGATTGGGTCAGAGCTAAACTGTTAGAGAACCGAAGAATCAACGACATATTTTCGAGGTATTGTTCGATAGTAATAGGTTGAGCCCTTTATTCGGATGAAGACTCTTGTCTTTGGGAATGTACTGGTATGACCAAGCTCAACGTTTAGGACACTAAATATTGATATCAATTTTTTGTTAAAGTATAGATTACTTTAAAGTGGACCTAAAATCGAGGAATCATTATTGTTCATGACCACTCTCCAAAAAAGTAGTTTAGGACAACTAAAATTCGGAATAAAAGTGGCTATGCACTACCTTACCTACCGACCTAAAACAAGAGGGATAACTTGCATGACCATCCAACGTAACCATTTGAGGAACGGGTCACAGCATTCAGTACTATGAAGTTCTTTTCTAGAAGGTCATTGTAACTACTTTACCTCAAACAAGAAGTCCGTTCTTGCAGACCGACAATATAATTTAAAGAAACAAGACACACCAGATAAGTTGATTACCAACAGACCGACCGACATTTGAAAAACCCCCTCGACGGAGGCATAATATTAGTTTGATTTCTAATGCAAGGTAAGGGTCAAATTTGAAATGATGAGCTGGAAAATAACGTCCAGTGCTTTCTCAATTAGTCACCGTTTGAAGGATCGATACAATTATTTCTTATACGGTGCGGCGGGCCCCGTCAAGACGTTTTAGTAAAACAGCAACGAGGGTGAAAAAGAGATAGGGAGTTCTGGGTTCAGCTATTCGGGTAAGACTTGTCTTAAATGTACTGTATTTCTATCGTAATAGTATAATAAAAATACGCAATTGACATTTGCAAAAAAAAAATTTAATAGACAAGACGAAAAAAACTATGTATTTAATGTACTTTTTGCTTAATTCTAGGTGAAGTAAAGGCTTATCGCAAGTACTTGAAATTTAAATCTGATCTGAAATAAGCACAAAAGTGAAAGAGACAAGTGATATCTATTTAATGTACACAGCAAGAAGCTCGCATACTTATTGAAAGATTATAACACAAAAAAGAGAAAGTTATTTTCACAACATCGTATATACTTACTTTAATATCGGCAGTTTTGGATTGACAAAAGAAGTTGACAGCATATTTACGAACCTGTTCTTGTGGAGAATGGTCCCTTTTGGAATCAAATTTCTTGACAGCTTCAACTATGTACACCACAGGACAGTATAACTTCTATTTTACAACTTCTTTAACCTGCAAAACTAAACAGCTTGTTGTGAGATCAAGATTAATAGTATATGTCAGTTATTATGTGCATTTTAAGTAAGAAAGAAATCTGGAGGTACATTACTGATAGTTAAAATTGCATGTACAACAATCATTAGCAGACGGAATATGAACCGAAGGGATCTCATGGCCTACCCGACATTTAAATTGATAACAATACTATATGACAACGGGCAGCAAGGCGAGCTCGCCAATGCTGTCCTATTGTGTTGAACAATTGTGCCAAGTCAATTTTAGATTATTTTATGCACATGAAAAGTTACAGCCCGGACAAATTCATCTGGACAGACATATGCACAGACGGACGGACGCACATACACCAAACCATCAAATGCCGCGGCCAGTGGGCTCGGCAAAAATAAATTAAGGCCCAAATAAATACCAGAATTCACCGTTATCGTCTGATCTTCGCCATAGAAAATAAAGCGACACGACGCGAATTACGGTGTCTTCTCCTGTTATATTCGACCAAGCAATCTGCAATGACACGAAGGTAAATATTAGACCAATAATATAAATAATGAATACTAAATATATATTCACGCATATCATCAAACAGGAGTGAGTGCCGATCCACTAAAATTTGCTCTGCTCTCTTTTAACGATACAGACTTTGCCGCATTTTAGTGTGGGTTCGGTTGTTGGACAAAAGCGGGCAAGTACAGCGAGGACGGCTCATGGACACTTTAAAAGCTCAGAAGACCAAATACAAGTCTAGTGTGTTTCGGTTCCATGCGTAGATACAAGCTCCTGATATTTCTTTTGACTTTGTAACATCTGCCAAGCACATACGGCGTCAAATTGCCATTTACAAGGTTAGCATTAGATGATATAAAATCTTCTTCGTTAATGTATACTTTTCATAAAGTGTAAAATAACAATACTTAGTAACACCGACTTCTGTTTCGGAATAGTATTCTCCAGCTTCTATTACAGTCATCTGGATACATTTCTTTAAAGAAAACCAAAAATTATCACGAAAATATTGCGCAAACAAAACTCACGTAATGTTTCACGTAAAAAGGGTACGTCTGTTTATCACAAATACTTAAATTTGTACTGAAACGGTGATTAAGAGAAACATAATATGTGTTTGAACTCTACCATTGTTCACTGCTTATTTCAATAAAATGTCGCAAAATACGAGAAAAGTTTATTTTAACGACGTCGTCGTATGGTTTCCGGCAACCATTGCGCTCAGTATACCTTTTGACATTAATCCGGGTAGATTAATTCGGATTATACGCCACAAGAGAAAACAAAAAATAATCACCTACATATTGCGCAGAGAAAAATCACGTAATGTTTTACGCAAAAAAGTCACGTGTACTTATCACAAATACGTCACTCTATTGAAAAAATAAAACAGTGTACCCTCCATTTACAAAAAGACCATATTTAATCCTCAATCTGGTTTCAGTACATTGAGATATGATTGCGCTCTTTATCTCAATGTAATCATGTATTCGATTTCAATGTATTTTATACCTACATGTAAGTGGACATTCAACTATACTTCAGTGGAAGTAGAACCTAAGTGTGGTCTCTGAACGGGTTTTAGTGTAAGACTATTTGTTACTCTTTCGTAAAATCAAATACGATTACGACATTAAAATGCGCTATCAAAACTGCACAGTTGGCTATCATCCACTCTACACGTGACACTGATGCGTTATTCTTTTTCAAAACCTCTATCAGCACAGCAACTATTAAGCGTTTTATTTGAAAATATAAATCATACTTTTTTCAATAATGTCGTGGTTTGTTATACGTGTATACTTCCATGTTTTTTATGTGTATCCGGTACTATTTTAAAGTGACTACACAAATGAACTGGCTGAGGAACACACCGGCTCCATGAATCCCAACAACAAATGCTACCAAACAGCTATGAAATCTCAAAATATCCACAAGTATCACAACGATGTTGTTGATTTAAATGACCGCCGAACACACCGGCTCAATGAATCGCAACAACAAATGCTACCAAACAATTATGAAATCTCAAATTTTTGTCCAGAATCACTCTACAACACAACCAAATATTAATCCTTTAATCTTTATAACCTCCATCCAAATGATTTGGATATGAATAGTTCAGACTCTAGTTGTTAACTGTATCGTTTATTTTCAGTTTAATTTTTGCTTCACTTCAGTACTCAAAATGACAGCAATTATTTATCTATCTTCACAAATTTATTAGAGAAATGCCCTGCACCAAAGAAGAATATTAAAGTCCAAAGAGCACTTTGAAATTACTTATTTTAGTGACAAATTTATTAATAGGATAATGATAGAAACGCATGTTCTATTCACTCTAAAACATTGTTGACATACATGTACGCCTTTATTTCGTATTTAAGTTGTTTCTTCAACAAAAAGAGTTGCCAGAAAGCCTTTCTAATTGTTTGCGTTACCATTGAAAATACATTGCACTATTTTTCTTATATGTACTGATCATAAAACAGTTTAAAAACAGTTTTGAATGTTTTGATACAAATAAAGGCCATTTCTGCCAGTAAGACATCTTTCTTGATAATGAAAGCTACTTGTCAATGTGATCCTCGGACTTCAACATGGAAGTAAATTATCTGGTAAGTTTCGTAATGTGGCTGATCCAAAACTTTAAGACTGCGTTCAACCAGAGATATAGATATCTCTGCGGCATTTAAAGTTTTAGAAGCCAGAATGAAACTTACTACAAAAACTGTGGCAACCGTCACGTGAATCAATGATTTTCAAAACTTGCTCTTAATAAAAGTGCAAGTTTATCTACATGTAGCAGCTCTATTACCACAGTTTCTGTGTAACTTAATCTAGTGTACTCACCCTTCCAGATGATACTTGATCTTCTGTTCCTCTTCGAATGAATATATCCATTTATGAATGAATTAAAGTGTATGTTAAAAGTAGGTCACTCACTATGACCAATGAGATCTTAGCTGTGAGTGCCCTCCTAACTGAATTAATCCACATAATGATTGACCCTTGACCATTATGCTTCATGATTCTTGAACATGTTATCGGATACAGCTCATAATCTTGACTATTTGCTACAAAAATAGTGCAATTGTGTGTCTTGACCTCAAAAACAGACAGGTATCAGCAGTCGACAGACAGACAGTTGGGTTTCTGACCAACAGATACCAACTACAACCCGTACTGGTTTCAGTATGTGTGTACATGCAATCGGATCCATTATTTACTGCGAAATAGTGTAATGGTGTGCCTGAACCCCAAAATCAGACTCCAGGTATCAACACTGGACTAGCAGACAGTTGGGTTTCTGACCAACAGATACCAACTACAATCCGTACTGGTTCCAATACTTGTGTGCATGTAATCGTATTCTCTCTGAACTTGCTCTGTAGGGTCACCTTAGTGTGTCTGGAACCAATAACATGTTTAATGCAGAGGAAGCTTACTAAACCTATAGTCACTGTTCACTAAAATCGTTCTTGTATTTGACACAGAATAAAGTGTTCAAATAATAACTGATTCACTGTTCACTAAAAACGTTCTTGTATTTGACACAGCATAAAGTGTTCAAATAATAACTGATTCACTGTTCACTAAAATCGTTCTTGTATTTGACACAGAATAAAGTGTTCAAATAATAACTGATTCACTGTTCACTAAAATCGTTCTTGTATTTGACACAGCATAAAGTGTTCAAATAATAACTGATTAACTGTTCACTAAAAACGTTCTTGTATTTGACACAGCATAAAGTGTTCAAATAATAACTGATTCACTGTTCACTAAAACCGTTCTTGTATTTGACACAGCATAGTGTTCAAATAATAACTGATTCACTGTTCACTAAAAACGGTCTTGTATTTGACACAACAGAAAGTGTTCAAATTATAACTGATTCACTGCTCACTAAAATCGTTCTTGTATTTAACACAACAGAAAGTGTTCAAATAATAGCTGATTCACTGTTCACTAAAAACGTTCTTGTATTTGACACAGCATAAAGTTTTCAAAAAATAACTGATACACTGTTCACTTAAAACGTTCTTGTATTTGACACAGCATAAAGTGTTCAAATAATAACTGATTCACTGTTCACTAAAAACGTTCTTGTATTTGACACAACATAAAGTGTTCAAATAATAACTGATTCACTGAAAATGATCTTGCATGTAACACAACATAAAGTGTTCAATTGATAACTGATTCACTGTTCACTAAATTCGTTTTTGTATGTGACACAACATTGTGTCAATTAATAACTGATTCACTGTTCACGTAAACATGTTCTTGTATGTGGGACAACAAAGTGTTAAAATAATAACTGGTTTACTCTTCACGTAAAAATCTAGTTGTATGTGACACAACATAAAATGTTCAAATAATAACTGATTCACTGTTCACGTAAACATGTTCCTGTATGTGAGACACGCTGGTAGCCAGCGCTATTTACGTTAACCGTTATTTGGATTCCATTTGGTCTTATAGTTCTTAACCATGTCCAACTACTAATCAGAAATAACACTGTTGACAACATTGTCCTTATGTTAAAAATTACTCCATATACCATTTAGTGCTCTGAACTGTACTGTAATGGATCACCATTTCATTCAGTGACCTGAAATATACAATAGTATGAACAGTCATATATAACAGTTACAATAGAATGAGGTATAGTGTGTTTAAAACATATTCAATCATGCACATACTCATATAAACAAACAATTATACATGTGCGCAATAACTGTGTACCGGTATTTAATATAAAATGTAATCTGAACACAGCATGGCCTGTATAAACCTCTAAAATTCTGAAATCATTTATTAAACAATCTAAAATTCTGAAATCATTTATTAAACAATCTAAAATTCTGAAATCATTTATTAAACAATCTAAAATTCTGAAATCATTTATTAAACAATCTAATATTCTGAAATCATTTATTAAACAATCTAAAATTCTGAAATCATTTATTAAACAATCTAATATTCTGAAATCATTTATTAAACAATCTAAAATTCTGAAATCATTTATTAAACAATCTAATATTCTGAAATCATTTATTAAACAATCTAAAATTCTGAAATCATTTATTAAACAATCTAAAATTCTGAAATCATTTATTAAACAATCTAATATTCTGAAATCTAATATTCTGAAATCATTTATTAAACAATCTAAAATTCTGAAATCATTTATTAAACAATCTAAAATTCTGAAATCATTTGTTAAACAATCTAATATTCTGAAATCATTTATTAAACAATCTAAAATTCTGAAATCATTTGTTAAACAATCTAATATTCTGAAATCATTTATTAAACAATCTAAAATTCTGAAATCATTTATTAAACAATCTAATATTCTGAAATCATTTATTAAACAATCTAAAATTCTGAAATCATTTATTAAACAATCTAAAATTCTGAAATCATTTATTAAACAATCTAATATTCTGAAATCATTTATTAAACAATCTAAAATTCTGAAATCATTTATTAAACAATCTAAAATTCTGAAATCATTTATTAAACAATCTAAAATTCTGAAATCATTTATTAAACAATCTAAAATTCTGAAATCATTTGTTAAACAATCTAATATTCTGAAATCATTTATTAAACAATCTAAAATTCTGAAATCATTTGTTAAACAATCTAATATTCTGAAATCATTTATTAAACAATCTAATATTCTGAAATCATTTATTAAACAATCTAATATTCTGAAATCATTTGTTAAACAATCAACGTATTACAATAGATGCATCAACAAGAATGCAATCCTGAAACTTACCATGTTATGGATCTGATCACACTCGGCAAGAAATGTCTTATCACATCGGTCTGTCTCACTGTGATACAAGTCAGTAGTCTGCACTGTTAAACTGTAACATTAAAAACAACATTGTTAGTCCCACGCTTAATCTGTTTTTTCTCAAAATTCTAATTTAAATGTACCCGTGTGGATTTAAAGAGATAATGGAGATTTATAAGAGTTTGTTTTGACTTATTTTTTTCTGTGTTTGAAAATTTCATAAAAAACTATTTGCAATCGGTTGTAAACCGCTCCCAAACTCTGCATGAAATCGTGCAAACGCGTGAAATAAAGCAAAATGATAAGATTTGCATTTGGCAAAAAATTTAACATGTTAAAAGAAAAAAAGAACGTTTAAATGTGAAAATAAGTGATGCGGGGTGTTATTTATAGGACTACAAAACTGTGTAAAAATAGTTCAATATGTATTTTGTAAGGGAAAAAACTGGTGCCAAAAGATTAGGGTCGGTAGGTGGGTGCTTATTTTAATGTATACTGTCTGCTGTATCGAATCTCCTGACATATCAATATTGTATTAACGTTTGAAACCAAAGAGGTCTAGGAAGTTTGAAGCTCTTGTAAACCCCAATAAACCTGTATTTTGCATGCCCAAAGATTTCGGGACGAACATTCATGTACGGTGTCGGACGGACAAGAATAAATCTATATGCCATCAACTCTGTTCGTGCGACTATGGGACAGAAATGTAGCTGTATCTCTCAACCGCTATCAAAGTCTTATTTCGTTTTACTGTATCAAATACATATTTTTCACTGTGAAAAAATACAAAGTTTTCCCATACAAATGAATTAATATATTCAAAGATATATAATTAAATTGTTGTATATGTTAATATAACTACCAAACTAAATGCATAGTATTACGGGAATTTGTTTATACCGCAACAAACTTAAATTCTATGGGAAGTTACTAATTCCATTATGTGTCAATTTGAGGCAATTGGTAAGGAAAAAAAACAAGAAAAAATAGTTAGAAAATGTAGTTCTCTATGCTCGTATTAATGACGAACAGAGACTGTATCCCAGAATCAGTGGAAACAAAGGTTTACACCATTCCCACCTTTTTTTACAAACCCCCAGGGGGGGGGGGGGTTTTTTTTTTTTGTGGGTGGGATCAGTCATACACTTGTTTTGGTTAAAATGCCTGTATTTACCATTTAGCAGAAATAAAAAATCAATAAGAAGGATACATTTACTTGCACGTTGACACAACTGTATCCTCAGTAAACTAAAACATAGTTTACAGATATTACTATCGTTGAAGTTCTACTTAAGCAAAAGAAAGATCAAAGACTGCAAACACCCCTCATGTTTAATTAAATTTTAATTGTACGTTACTTTTATCTTTTTATATTTTGAGTCTACATCACAGGATGTTAACAGGTTAAGAATTCTATACAAAAAATTCAATCACGACTGAACCATGAATTTCACATTTATCTTAATTTTATGTACATAAGCTTATACATGTAATCACAAAAATTTGAAGTTACCAGAGGATAGTCCTATCGAAAGACGTAAAAATTTAGACAAATACTCAACATATGTTGTTATTACGAAGCTTTCAAAATTCGCGCCTTTTATGTCGACTGGAGGTCAGTGAGCATACAACACGGCGTTAGCCCACATGCTATTCGACGTCACGAATGTGTAAATTGATTCGAAAATGATGATATTCTTATGCTTTTCTAATTATGAATAAAATATCCAATTTCAGTTTTCGTGTTACTTTAATTATACCGAACAGAACTTTTGTCTTAAGTAAATGTATTTGATACAGTAAAACGAAACAAGAGTTTGTTGATCTTGTTGTATAAATTATGTTTTAGCTCTGATTTCCACTGATTCTGTCACACAGTCTTTGTTCGTGAACGAGCAAGATGATGTCAAAATATACCCGGTTTTCATTTTAATACATTATTTTCTAATTTCTTTATTATTAACTATATAAACTAGTGTAAGCATACTACACTACATGTATTATGGCATCCCAAGCAAGTGTAACACGGTTGCTATTTAAAACATTTACCCCACCCACTACGGAAAAAGGAGCGTTATCACTGGTTTGACCACGTTTGCACAAACATGCGTATGGAAGGTCTTACAGACGCTCAGACACACGGACACTTTTTATCAGTTTATACTATGCCCGTTGCCGGGTGCATAATGTATGGTCTGAACCAAAAATTTCTCATTTCTGTGCATTTCAAATGACATAAACTCACAACAGCAGCAATGAACAAAAATAAAGTCCTGTAAATAAAAACCTCTAGGCAGTTATTCATATGAAATCAATAAAAAGCAAAAACATCCTACCTTTCTCTTTATAGAAGTCTAAAGTTTGTAAAAAAATATTGCCCGTCATGTAACTACCTGAATCTACGTGGCGAATGGGTCTAACACAAAATCTACCGCCAGTTGATACGTGTTCATGAAAAGCACGAATCTCTCGTGCGTTATTCAATTATATATACTGGCAATAACATTTACAGTGGCGTAGAAAGTAGAAAATTTTAATTCAATAAATAGGTAAAATATAAGCACGTTTTCTTCTTTCATTTATTTATTTGCCTTGAAAAATATTGCTACAAATACTTTTTCACGATCCAAAACCAGAACGTACATTTAAAAGCAAACAACATCGAGGCATCATTTTTCTCGGAGGAGGTCTGCACTTTTGAGCTCGCTTGCTACGCTCGTTCCTCACAGCAGACGACTTCCTCGGACATTAGATTATGCATTTTTTGGTGCAGGACAATTCATTTTCCATACACTTTGAAAATAATGACTCAACTAGCTGTAAGATAGAAAATGTAGACAATGTAATATGAATTTAATAGAAAATGAATTTCACTTTTTGCTCGTTTGTCCGAAGTGTATGCATTGCGTAGACAATATTTTAAACCTTATTTTTGCAATTGACCAACAATACAAAAATTAAATTATTGCTATCTTCAAAAAATGCAAAAACACTAAATAACTTATCAAATTATCTATATTTTGCTTTTAAGAAAGGAGAGGAAATACAGTAAGCCATTTATACATTTTATTTAGTTGTATATTTCTCTATAAACATATATATGCACTGATTGAAATTTATGAAAAGTACCCCAAGTACATCACGTATGTTTGACACATGTATTTTGTCGTCTATATAAATGCTGTATAATAAATGATGCCGAATTAAGTATTATTGTTGTTGTATTGTTTTTGTCGTAACACGAAATATGTTTACGACTTGTTTGATAAACTGCACAAATAAAACAATATTTGAATGATAATAATCAGTTTTGCTGATTACTTCGCTCTCCGGGGATAAATTTTGTGAATAGTCTGTGCTTGGGTTTTTAATTTCGTGCGACATAACTCGTACGCACACGATGAAAACTTCAATAGATAGATACTTTTATTTCCTCCAACATATGGAGAGCAAAACTATACTCATTGTTACATGATGCTTGATAAAAACAGGGATCGTATGTACAGTTAATATAATAAATCCTGATAAAAAGAAACAGATATGGTATATACACTATATATGCATAGTAGAGTGAATATTATATATATTACATATTATACACTTTAATAGTTATGAATTTTTTTAGATCAATTCAAAAGTTTATATATGACACTAGGAGTAGTACTTTATTGGTCGTATGCTGGGCGCAGGCATCAAGCGCATAATTATGTGATACAACGTTTTTCGTGTTCTTTTTTTTCCCATTCTGTTACATCATATTGATACATTGTAAAGTCACAATGCTTCTTTGTAATTATATAAAGTGGTAAGGCTCAAAACATTTGCTTATGTATCTTACGGGCAATCTAGTTCATCCACAAGAGAGAGAAAATACAATTATATAATATCAATACAATTTGCAAAATATTCTTATCAATGATTAATACTTGAAGGATATCTGTACATAGTCTAAACACTTGCCCACAGGCCCTTTACAAACGAAAATTTCATTATATTTTTCAATGCCAACACTGTCTACAAATCATCATGTTCACTTTATAAACCAACAAAGTTCAATGAATACAGTCAATGTATTATTGATCAGACAAAAACTTGAAGGGCATTTTCATGTTAACGAGTCTCACAGTATAGCACTTAATTCAATGCACACGAGCACCCAAAGATCATTTTTCAATGTATATTGAGCGGACAAATTTATCTGTAACCAGTGAAAGTTGGACTCGTTAAGTAACTTCTGCTTATAATATAGGTCATTTTTCCATCAAGGGACGTAAATCTGGGTGGGATTTACATACATTTAGAAGAGTGCAGGAGTTACCAAAACTTCACAAAGAATGATATCTGATTCCTCGTTATCACGTCTTGTAATCGCATTTTTTTTACCAATCTTCGAGATGTGGTATTTATTGTCCGTTTCAATGCGTCTTTACTAGGAAATCTTCCTGTATCTATTAAATCAGTCAGAACATGCAGGTAGTAATATTTCTACAACAGTCTATAAATATCTGGAATCAAACCCCGAAGTGGCTACCTATATTAAGATAATGTGTTAGACGGTTGAAAAATATAATTTTTGCAAGGAAATCACCTGACAGCAGACAAAGTTGACCAAATGACAGTCTCCAGTCGTGACATATCTTTTGAGTATAGCAATTCCAGATTTCGCATCCATACAACGCCTTTGGAATTACAACGGATTTATATAGTATGTAACGATATTGGGTTCAAACATACAGGAGACAGACCACTATTTGTTATGCTGAGTAACGTCCCTCTTGAGTTTTATCGCAGCTTCTAATTTACTGAATACGCTTACAAGCTAGTGAATATATTTATCAAGAATTATACTAAGTAGCTTCCATTTTGAATGTAGCGACTTGCATGTACACACAGGTTCCTGACCATTTTTGTTTATACATTCTTCTTGTCATTTGATTGGCGGTTGAAAGGTTACCTACTTCCCGGGAAAGCGAGACCCGTTCTTTAGACAGGAGCTGAAAGGATGCTAGTGACTGCGCCTCTGCGAACAGTACAGACAGTAATAGGCCTGCAATCTCCAAATGAAGTGTTAACTATTCGGTCAGTAGATTATCAGTCTACATCATTTTGTACAGTTCATGGTAAAGGTCGAAACGTTATTTAGAAAATCAGCAAGGTAAGAGTTGGCCATAAATGCAATTTAAGAAACTGAAATAAAAGTTGAAATTAAAAGAGTTGGAATTTATCGCCGCAGACGTTTATACAGTAATAGAAACTTCTAACGCCCCTTAGTTTATAGTCTGCAGTAAGTAAACTAATAGGAGACAAAGTGTTCTGAAATTTAGAACATATCTCGAACATTATATATTCTAAAAAGGCTGCAAACTTTCAAGCAATTTCGACATCAACTCTTTGTTTTACGATCGAGTCTATTATATGATCATACAAAGCGAAATTCACAAAAACAAAAACTAAGATAATACAAAAATAATCGATTTTCATCAATTTAATATCACACTATAATGTGAATAACTTTAAGATAACAAGTTCTTAAAAACAATATTAAATTTTTAAAAAAATTCAACAATACTTTTCACGAAGTATACCGGCTAAGTAATCCGAACAGTGCTCTGTTGAACCATAATTTTCACACAATACGAATTCGTCATATGTGTGACAAATACGTACGAATATGTCACAAGTAGATATCGTGAAATGTTCGTGCCTACTTTTTTCACCACCTCTTAGTACCTCTTAGCTATTTAGGGCCATTTGGTATATGAGAGGTCTTTACCAGCCGCTGTAACTATATCAGGTGGCAAGGGTAGCGTTGCTCCTGGATTTTATTTTATACAAGGTCCGCTATAACAGTTATGGCCTTTAAGATACTAGTAGCCCGGATACAAGTATATTTGATGGTATTGCGAGTGGTACGCTGGTCAGTTAACGAATTTTCCAATAACCGATTTTAAAGCTGTATATTGTATATATAGGTACCAGTAGTCCATTTCTGTGCCCGGACCAGTAACGGCAGAATTATGGCCCATTGACAAAGCAAGAGAACTGCTAGTACATAATGTCGAAAACAACACGACTGTCGCATAATTTTCAACACATATCCATGTAATGGTAAAGTCTTGACCGTTGAGCTATGGTGTGGGGAGAAAGTAGGGGGAGAAGGGGGTGCAGAACCAAATTTTCACAAATGTGTGACATAATCGTACGTGATTGTCCCACATGTCTTATGCTGTAATGATATACTAACATTTACATCGCATTTTGACACAAGGAAGGTTGAATAACGCATCACGCGACCTTAACGCCGTTTGTTTAAAATTAAATTCTGAGTCAAAACGATAATATGATACATTCTAAAGCACTGTTTATGAATTCGAAGGATGTACGACACATGTTACAAAATTATGGACAAAATATTGTGTTCGCACAGATGAACAGACAGTACGTCAAATTAAAGTAAAATTGATTTGTCAATTCATATCAAACTTTAAAAATATGATATAGAGACTAACCACCTGTGGTAGTATATTGAAAATATCTACTTGGAAAAATGAAAATTAGCTTAGATTAATGATGATGTTAACGCTGACAGCAGTGTCGCAAGATGTGAAAACCACTGCAACTTGCAAACAACCGTTTTGCATCGCTAATTTACTATTTAGGTGTAAAAGACGCTTTAAACATATGGCCGCTGCAGATGAAAAGGGAGATAACTCTCCTAAGAAACAACCTCTGTCCAGATTTGTTTTTGTCAGAAAATGCTAGAGACAGTCGAGTGTATAGAAACTTCTCAAATCAGTGATTTCAATATTTTACCCACTATTTGAATATCGAAAAGGGAGTTGCAGTCTTCGTGTTCTGTACTTTATGTATTATTGTATGACTTCGGGGGAGCATCAAACACTCGCTCTCTTATACAAAACGATGGAAAACTTGAATGACATTATATATAATATATAAAAATCTTCCCCATGAAACACCATTTCAACGGTTAACAGAGTGAAAATTTCTTCCATGGCTATATGCAATCTACCGAGCACTACTGTTCTGGTGACTTTGTTATGAAAGATATGTGTTAGTGCACTGGTCGGGGATCCCTGCTTATTTAACAAAACACACACAATTCTATAGACTTTGCAAATACTTTAATTTGTCTTTTACGCTATATATTAAACTTTACAGATATAAATACAAGTAAAATACTGACACAAGGTCTTTCAAAACAGACCTGTATAATATCAAACGCAGTTAATACATGCTAGTTTTGGTGATGCTTTCAGAATACGTTCAAAAGTACCCAGCGATTAAAGCTAGCTAAAAGGAAAGCATGTTTACTTATTTTATTCCTATTGAATATACATGTAGTGTAGACCATGAAAATCTCTCTTTGTCAACTCTGCTATTAAAACAAGAAATTGAATTACATGATCAATTTTCAACAGGACGATTGCAAAAAGTACCTGCGTATATTTAGTTAAATATCTTGTATTAAGCACGCTCCGACTTTACCTGCATGTAGAAGTTTTAATTTCCTCTGCTTTAAAGATAAAGTCGTATATTCTTCACTGGAATGACAGCCGCACACGAACCCAAACCTCTTTTCGAGGATAAAAAAACGTGTGTCCGTCGCATGCACGTAGGGATTGACCCTAATTCATTCCTCCGAATATAGGAACTACGGACTCTGTCCAAGCATGCGCATATAGACTATATATGCATTGTGTAATGAAATAAAATTGACAATATTTTAAAATTAAACCGATGATTAATTTACCATTAGAATATCACAAAGGTTTTCGCATATAAGGTTACCTTAGAATTCAAACACAGTTTTATGTACATCATTCATGTAACTAAAATTTTCCCATTAACTTTTATGGTTTTATCATACAATTAACATTTGTATTTTTTACAATGTTGTTACTCAGAAAAGTCACACTGACTTCAAGAGACACTCCCTACAATTAGCAGATTATATTCTGCAAACAAATGTAATGTGGATAATGAATAAATACATCTTTAAAGAACAAACATAATAAATATATATCGAACAATGTCTCATTTTAGCACAAATAATCAACATTGAGGCCTTCTGTAATAATACGCTATGCACCCAGTAATTATTCAACTTTATATCTATTATTGCATGTTTAACGGAACTGCAACTTAGTTTAAAATTATGATTATACAGATAATAACTGGAATGTAAAGCTTCAACTTTTAGATCAAGTAATACTACTTGCCAATTATCTATCATTTATGCTTATGAAGTTATTTAATTCGACACCTGTTAAGGGAGTGCCTCTTTAACGCTAGACATAAGGTTAAAACAACCAATAACGGTCCTAAATACATCTAATAAACAAAACTAAAACAATTTATAGCCCAATGACCACATCAGATCTACACGTAAAGCATTTAGAATTTATTGATAGAGTAATGATGTAACTTATCATAACAATTATTTGTCTATGAAAGCGATTGTTAGCTAAATTTTTATAGTAAAAAATAATTTTATTCAGCCGGAAGGCGTCATATGTCACATGGTGAGAAAAAAAGAACACTGACAGGGATTCGAACCTATGTACATTCCCTTACAAATTTGTTGCACCTAATGACCTCCCGACTGAGCTAACCGGTCACTTGTCAATTTTGTCCCCAATAGTAATTAAATATGTACCAGGAAAATTTCTTTTTCAAATAAATATTCTACTCGAATCATTGACCGTTATTCACTGTCCGAGAAAGTATAAACACTCTACACTTATAATTAACATTAATTTGGAGGTAACAACATATTATGTTGATAGATATGAATTATTTACGTACTTAAATAATTAACCCATTCAAGAAAGACTGAAAACGCAAGAGTATTTTATTGTCTATTCTCATTCGGTATTTTTGAATTACAAGGTGCCTTAAAGCGTAAATTTCTCATTAAAAATGTTAAACATCCTACTTGTCATTTCATTGGCAGTTGAAGAGTTCCAAACTTCCGGTCAAAAACGAGCTAAACACGGCAGTGCCGTATACTTATTTCGTATTTATTTCACTAAATTCTAGAAAGCATTTCTTTTTGAAAAAAATCTGTGCTTTATTTAAAACAGAAACTTTTGATTAAAAAAGCAAAAGATAATGAATGGTTCTTGTAAAAATAACGACCAAGTTCACTAATAGGACATCTTTCTTTGAAATGTAGCTGCTTAAAGTCATTGCAATATCCAAAATGATCAAGGTACTTTAATATCTCAAGCTCTTATTATACCTATGAATACATTCTTATTCTTTAAATAGTTGATTTCGAGTTATTACTTACATCACTGAATTACTATAGAAATTTCTTTAGGCTTCTTAATTTAGTGCATGTCTAGTAATCGAATTTGATTAATGCAAACAATAACTCTTTGCTGGACTTTATATGAAGGTGGTCTTTATGTGCAGGTTTGACTAAACAGCTATGTCCATATAAGCTAATTTTTTTTAATTTATGGTATTTGCCATTTAAAATACATTGCATTTTCCTTGACCGTTGTCCCTGTTTCTCTCATGTATCATAGCATCTAACAGTTGTACTAGCCCCCAGCGTCAATGTCGATTACATAACAGGGTGTGGCCGATGCAGTTTCAAATACATCTAATGAAAAAAATACTGTAAACCAATTGATTTTCGTGCTAATAACGTTTTCGTGTATTACCAATTTCATCTGTAATTTTGCCTTATTATATTAACAAACTACAAAAAAGACAGGTAAATCTGGAAGCAAATAAAACTATGTCTGCAATGAAAACTAGAGCGAAAATTACTCACTTGGTTTACAGTATATAATTATTGTTATTGTTATAATTATTTTGTTATTGTTATTACTGTTATTATTATTGTTGTTATTGTTATTGTTATCGTTGTTATAAACTCTTACTCTATTTCAAACTGCATAACCTACAACCTGCTGAGTAAGCGACATTGGTACATCCTATGGCAGTTTATACTGTTCCTATTTATATATATTAATAAGTAAAGTCTAAGGATAGCGACGTATATGGAAGAAACAGGAAAAACGGTCAAAGACTATGCCATATACTCAAAACTGCAAATACCGTTTCATCTAATGAATGAAAATTTCATCATGTAATAACAAAAATTAAAAAAATTAACAGAGTATCAAATGAAATTATTATATAGTGGCAAAGTTTGTATCTTACGTAAAGTCAAACCGTACACTTAATTATATACTGCAAATTCACAATGTATATGCATTTGTATTTGGAAAGTTTACTCAGTGTTATATTTAGCATTGCTATATGTGTATGTGTAGGTCTGGTATATACTATGTATTATTACATTAATCATTTACTTTTCTAAAAAGCTTGTTAATATAATTTCTTAAGAAGGCAACGTTTAAATATTAGATATATGTATGTTTGTGTGTCTAAATGTGACCCCTTCTTTAAATAAAAATACTATTATTATTATTATTATTATTATTATTATTATAAAATATAGCTACCTTTTCAAAAAGATATCTTACCAGTGTCCAAGTGTTGGGTTATTTCTATTGGCTACATGTTTCAAAGATTTGTGTAAAATGACCGAAAGTGAAAGCTCTTACTATCTGATGATACAACACCAAAGATGAAGGATGCAACTGCTTAAAAATGCAACCCAAAATAAAGTTAATATTAAGCATTACTTAATTAAAATCTAAAACACGAATCATGTTTAAACGTATCTCATAAATTTAAAGCACCTTGATTAAATATAATGTGGTCGTATAGAATAATTAATTAAGTGTTGTCAGAAAGCATTAATTATTGTTAGCAGTACTGTTTCTTTAACATGTACTGAAGAGATGTGTTTAATTAACGTACAGTTAAACGGTCAATTTTTCCCTCATCTTTCTTGGTTATTTGCAACGAGTGCGTATAACATCCTAAGTGGTAATTGGCCTTAAAATTAAGACCCTACACATAAAAATAATACGCTATTCAAAAATCTAACATTTAGCTCTAAAATGGTCAATTTTGCCCGCATCTTTTTAAGTCATATAAATGCAAATAGTGCGTGTAACATCCTAAGTGGTCATTGGCCTAAAAATAAGATCATGCACATAAAATAATAAGCTATTCAAAAATCTAACAATCAATGTGAGTGTTGGCCTTTAAAATCAAGATCCAGAACATAAAAATACATGTAATATTAACTCTAAAACATGAAACTTTTTTCTGTCCAGTAGAAGTGCAAGTTGCAGTGTCTCTAAGAAGGGCTTTTTCGTTCATGTCCCTCGGCATACACAGTCACAGAAAACTACAGTAGTCAAAACTGTTTATAGTCAATCAAATACGTTTGTAAATTTGTGAATACTTGAAGCAGTTCTTATCTTTAACACTATGGCAAGCAGTCAATCAGAACCAGAAAAAACAACAAATGACCACTATCACTTCAGCGTACTCTGTCCAGTTACTTGGCATCACATACATATAAATGTCGTATATTCGCGTTTTTGAAGCCAAAACTATGTCTTTAGTTGCTGTACACTTAAACTGCCATGTTAACTTAGTGGATACTGTATATCCTTCCATCCAAAAATGAAGTTCTGAAAATAAAAACACACAAACCGACTATTAATATTCAGGAATAATGAAAAAATACATATACATTGTGCATGTAGTTGGCATGTTTCCAGTCCTCTAAATGTTAAATTTAAACTTTCAAGGAAATAACTACATGTATGTATATAAAGACCCGACAGTATAAGTTGAAAACTTAAAATATTTCCGAATGGCACGATGCTGATGGTAAAACACTTCGGACTTTTCCACCAGTGTAGTTTATGATCAACCACGTGGTCATGGTCTGACGTCAGACTTTTTTGTTTAATGTGATACAAATTGTAACAAGAGCTGTCCATAAGACAGCACGCTCGACTATTGTGGGTGTTTGCTAATAAAACAAAACTTTTATCAGTATAATAGCAAAACAAAATTCTGCTAACTATTAAGTATAAACTAGGAAAGTTGAATCATAAAAAAAGTCAAAATTTTTGGTAAATTAATTGTTTGATACAAAATTTACCCTGAACACTATTGCAAGGTTTGATATAACTACCATAAGTGGTTAATGAGATATGTGCATGATAGTACCTAGCAGGCAAAACTTTAACCAGATTTTCAAAGTCAAACAAGGGCCATAATTTGTATTAAATTTTTCAAGAGTTATCTGCCTTGATTGTATGACACCCCTAAAGACATGAACAAAGTTTCAAGTCAATATCATAAGTGGTTACTGAGATATGTGCATGATAGTACCTAGCAGGCAAAACTTTAACCAAATTTTCAAAGTCAAACAAGGGCCATAATTTGAACTAAATTTTTTCAAGAGTTATCTGCCTTGATTGTATGACACCCCTAAAGACATGAACAAAGTTTCAAGTCAATATCATAAGTGGTTACTGAGATATGTGCATGATAGTACTTAGCAGGCAAAACTTTAACCAAAGAAGCAACGCCGACGCCGACGCCGACGCACAAGTCAAACAAGGGCCATAATTTGTACTAAATTTATAGAAGAGTTATCTGACTTGACTGTGTGACACCCCTAGAGACATTAACGAAGATTCAAGTCAATATCATAAGTGGTTACTGAGATATGTGCATGATAGTACCTAGCAGGCAAAACTTTAACCAAATATTCAAAGTCAAACAAGGGCCATAATTTGTACTAAATTTTTTCAAGAGTTATCTGCCTTGATTGTATGACACCCCTAAAGACATGAACAAAGTTTCAAGTCAATATCGTAAGTGGTTACTGAGATATGTGCATGATGGTACTTAGCAGGCAAAACTTTAACCAAAGAAGCAACGCCGACGCCGACGCACAAGTGACTGTAATAGCTCTCCATATTCTCCGAATAGTCGAGCTAAAAATTTAGCTAGGTATTTTATACGAATTCATTTTAGTTCGAGTAAGAAGAAAGTTCCGAAGGCTTTTGAATCTCTCTGGAACACTCATCCCAGATGTCATCACGTTCGCCAGAGAGAGGCAGCGAGTTTTTCATCACTTCTACCAGTTTACAGCAGACTGTGACACGTGTGGCATCAGTGTCTTTGCCAAAGGACACATCTCGTGCTCGTGCTGGGATTCGGACCTGGGCACTCCCATTCGGGAGGCAAACGCCTAAAACACTTAACTTTAGCATAATATTATGAATGTGTAGAATCTTCATTTATCCACTTGCGCAGGCATCCACGTTTGGAGTTTACACGGGTTTGTTTCAACAAAGCGCCGTTTGATGAGATTTTAGTGTTTAGAAACAAGAAATAGTATATATATTTACCTGATCAACCGTTTTGCGAGTGGACTTTCCAATTCTGTATTCGTAATACGTCTTAGTTTCTGAAACGTAAGTATGTTATATATTAACGTTCCATTCTAAATAGAATTTATAGATTTGTCTTGGCGAAGTCAAATAGATTAATAAGTTGTTTGAAAATATATAAAAAGCGACCGTCCGGCCAGCGAAGAGGATTACACACTCGCTTCTCACCAGTGCAATCCGAGTTCGATCCCTAATCTAGGTTGATAGACAGTGTGTGGGTTTACCCGGGTTTTCCAATTTCCTCCCCAAGTAAAGCCACTATAGGGTAAGTTCGCCGCTCGACTGGGCTTATGTTTGCTGTTACGTGTATCTTTCCTAGTTTAAATATTATTTATTATCATAATAAATTATTTCAAATATTATTATTATTATTATTAATATATCAACAAAGTTGTAAAGTGGTGAATACTGGATGCTCCGCCCGCCTGTCTGTAGTCAATGTTATGTGCGCTTTATCTCAAAAACGCTTTGCCAGACCTGAATGAAACTTAACAAGGATGATGGTTACCAGTCCCTCGGCAGGCTTCGTTCGGATTCACATAAGCAATAAAGCTATAACTTTGTACATTGATTATATTTACCTCAGCACGATCAGATTCAGACATGAGCATTGTCTTACTTCCTGTAGTGAGCAAGCGGTTTCGTCATTATCTACACACCATCAGGGTTCTAGTAGATTCCTCGTGCTGAATTTCAGATAATCTGAATCCATCTCGATGACACCGACGATGAATACACCTACCCTCGGGAAGTCTGTGTTTACCTACAAAAAGTATCAACTAATTACAATACAGAAGTCATTGCAACCGGCAGAATACCTACTTGAATCCTAGGGTGTCTTCTGTATCCATTGTACGCAAATACCGATGTTCTCTTCTGTCATCTTCGGCCAAGCTATCTATAAGGAGACGAATTACATATATTAAAGATAAAGGAAAGGCATACACAATGTATTAGGGAAAACGGCGCTGGACTGTCTACTTCTGTAATCTTCTGCAAAGTCATCTACAAGGAAAAAAACATATATTAGGGAAGCGGCGCGACACGACGCGAATACCGATGTCTTCTTCTGTATTTTTCTGCGTTGCTATCTATAAGGAAAAGAATAACATATATTAGGGATAAAAGAAAAAACATATACAATGTACTAAGAAAATGGCGCTGCACTGTCTGCTTCTGTATTCTCCGGCCAAGACAACTATAAGGAAAATAATAATATATATTAGGCATGAAAGAATAAAAAAACATGCACAATGTATTAAGAAAACGGCGCGACACGACGCGAATACCCATGTCATATCCTGTAGTGCTCTGTGTAGTCATCTGCAAAGAAAAGAAATCATTTTAGACAAAATGTCGAGACAAGAAGCAAATACAAATTTTCAACATTAGAAAATTGTGCCAGGAAAAGAAAATAGATTTTAAGAAACGTAAAACTTTTTTTATAAAAAGTAACCAAAGTAGAATACAAAAAAAGAAAAGTAAACTGGTGGAGCTGCCGTCTTGCAGTGGAAGCACATTTGCCTCATGATCGAAGGGTCGTTAGTTCGAATCCCGCCCACGTCATGACGGAAGTATCCTTTGGTAAGATACTATAATTCCACATTGCCTCTCTCTCTCTTCAAGGTTGGTTCCATCTTGAATGAGTCTCGAGAAGGATTAATATAAGTTGTAAGGGCTTGCTTTACAGCACATTTCACTATACTCGAAAAAGAGGTAGACAAACTCAGAAATATATAAACCAGAAACCGAAAATACTTTTCTTTATAAACCCCTCTCATAGAAGGGCGTGGTATGGCTCGAATCCTTGTATTATCTTCTGTAGTCTCCAGCATAGCCATCTGTAGGGATAAAACATTTTTTTATTGATGTTTCTACGGATTTCCAACATAAAAACAGACTTTTATGAAAAGGGGGAATAGTCAAAAGGGGACAGCTCATGAACTAGCCCGCTTGCGATAAATCAGTCTATCATGGCGACATGTGCTGACTATGGCCATCTTGCATATGCCAAGCTGGTGCATTTTTATCATATTTCTGAAGTGATTTTGATCAATAATAAATTAATAAAAATTCAAACTTTTTTATGGCGTCAAGTGAGTATGTCTTGGAAACCAGTGCAGACTATGACCAACTTGCACATGTTGACAGGCGAAAAATAATAATGTATATTACATCCTTTAAAAATAAATTGATGAAATTTCAAAATTTACCGATGGCTTCAAGTGAATCTGTCCTCGCGACCAGGGTAGATCATGATCAGCTAGTACATCGGTGACGTCAGATTCGCTACCAAATTCTGTTGTACGTGTCCAGCGAATAGTCTGTACCTGTAAGCTTGCATTATATCATTACAGAACATTCTAATCATTTTTAGAAATGTTAAAGTCCCTTTTCTTGTTATAAGTATTGAAATGTCTTCAAAAAGTATTTATCAATTCTCATGACAGCACGCTCGACTATTGAGTTAAAATTAAGGTAAAACTTATGAAACAATAATTGAGACATGTTTTTGGTGATTAGGACGGTGAGGGGGGATAAGTATATTGTATGATTGTGCAAGAATTAAATGCCAAAAAAGCATCAAGTTATCTTAAAAAAATCTAAGCACAAAAAAAAATGGGTATGGGGCCAAAGTGTGGGTACAAAGTTGTAAGAGGGAACAATTTAAATTTTGTGAATTGTGTAAAACAATTTCGAAGTTCCATGAACAAATATTAAGAAATGGCATAACTATACAATATGGTTGACTGAGTTATGTGACTAGCTGCAGTTGTTTATATTGCCATTACAAACAAGTATGTGAAGTTTGAAGTTATATGTTTGATTGTATGGAAGATAATACATTTGTAGCATTTATCAAAATCTTTAACCAATGCAGACGCAGACACCGGTTCGAGTGTAATAGCCTCCTTATTCTTTTAATAGTCGAGCTAAAAAGTGATTAAACGTGTAAATACAGTCGACACTGCAACTAGCCAAGAATATAACAATAGTGGTACATTTACTCTGCTGACCACAAGTGACCCAGCCTTTGTGACCAATGCGACCATTGTCAGCCTATACAGTGTAAATAAATAATAAACAAACTTTATTCAGGCGACACAGCCGTCCTTCGCCACCAGTGCAGATCATGATCACTTTGCATACCAGTATCGTCCGGTTGATAAGGTTGATTCTCCATCACTGTACTGTTGTATCACAAAGGAATGCATTATTTTATAACAATATGTCTTACCTACATTTTAAAATTGTCTACTTTTATTTTTCTTGTCATAAATATAGCAGATTCAATTAATTACATGTACAATGTGAACTGTAACTACTCACAGAAAGTATGGTTAGCTAGCAAAGAATATAACATTTTGGATCATTTAGCATTTTCTCAGCTGGTGACTATTGAGTTCGCATAAAGTTGCGAATAGTTCGACTATATTTCATAACAGTTCGCCCTTTTTACTTTAAAAAAACTGATAAATTTAATTTACTTGTTACAGAAAACAAAGTTAATATGTCTTTGAATTACACATATTGATATTAATAGGAAGTCTGATTAAATTGTACATACATTTGCAGCTAAATAAGCCAGTGCTCAAATCGAAACAGTCGTCCTTCCCGATCAGTGTAGATCATGATCAGCGGGTATATCCATGTCATCAAGTGGCAATCGGTTGATTCGTTACCAAAATTCTGTTGTGTGTTTTACAAACGACTATTCTCTATCTGTAAACTTGAATCATTTTATCACAGTACATCATTTTCATTCTAAATCCTCTTTTAAACATGCATAATTACATGCTATATTTTAAAAAGCTGTTCAAATTATTTAATATAACAACAGAGGTTTTGCAACACTTACTTTGCCGGCGACAAGTGGTTCTTCCTTTGTGACCAGTATTGATATGATCAGTGCAAAATAAGTAAGTTATAACGAACCTTGCGGCGGCGACCAAACCATTCTTTACGACCAGTGTATATCATGATTCAAGTGCCAATTGTCGGTTGATTCGGTACCAAAGTTCTGTTGTACGTTCCACAAACGAATATTCTGCACAATCTGAAGCATTTGTAATCAATGTATAGTAAAATATAATGAACTACATTGCAAAGACCTAGTATGTCGGATTTTCAGTTATTGTGGACAGCATGTTCAATGAATGTAATTTTGTAAATGAGTCAATACTACCTTTCCGACGACTAGTCCTTTGGCATTTCCGGCTAGTATGAATCATAATCAACATAGACAATATAAGTTTAATTATATAAGTCTTAACCTGCTTACCAACAAAGTGTGTTGAACTTTTCGACCAGAGTAAATCTGCATGAGGGGACTAATACAAATATGTATTACAACTGGCATGCTCAACATACATGTATAAATTGTGATAAAATATGTAAACAACACCGTATTATCAGCATTTTCAATAAATAAAAACATAAGTTAGTTTTAAGTTCACTGCCGACGACCAATGTGTCGGCATCAAAATGTAAATCAGCAGTTCAAGTGGGGTGGTGGAGCGCCCGTTTGTTTATAACAATGGTTTTATTTTAGGGTTTTTAAAAATGTAATTTAACAAGTCTAAACAATCTAAATAACCCTGCCGGCGACTAATGAGCCGGTACTTTCAACCAGTATGAACAAAAACCAGCATGTATATTTATTGTGAAACAAGTTAGTCAAGACTGTCCTGCCGGCAAGTCCGTCGGTCTTTTCAACTGGTGTTAATCATAAACAGTATGTACAATTAAAGAAAAGTAAACAAATCTAAACTACACTTTGTTGACTAGATATTAAGATCATATTCAGTATGTTCAACAAATCTAAAATAAGCTTAATGTACCCTGCCGACGACAAGTGTGTCGACATTTTTAACCAGTTTGTTAATTTAATCCATCTAACCTACCGACGACAAGTAAGTCAGCACACCAGCCTGTTCTATTAATATATCTAAATCAAATATATCTAAACCTTTTAATTATTTTGCCGACGACTAATGTTTCGGCATTTTCAACCAGTGTGAATCACAATTAGCATGTACATATTAAGTTAGTTAGTCACAAATACATTTGTAAGACCCAAGTGTGTCGACATTTTAAACTAGTTGGAATCTTTATCAGCATGCTTAATAGATGTTATGCTAAAAAAGTCTTAACTACCTTGCCGACGATTAGTTTGTCGGCCTTTTTTACTAGTATATTCAACCTGTTCAATAAATGAAAAATAAACATTTTTAAATAACCCTGCCGACTACTACTGAAACGGCATATCAATCAGTATGGATTTCAAAATTTAAAGTAAACAAGTCTTAACTACCCTGCCGACGACTAGTACGTCGGCATATTAGCATGCTCTATAATGTCTAAACTACTTAGCCGACAATTAGTGTGTCGTCATTCTAGATTAGTATGAATATTAATCAGCATGTTTGATATATGAAAAGTAAACAATTCTAACTGAACAGTGTGTCGACATTTTCGACCAATATGTATCATTTTTTATCAGAATTAGTATGTTAAATAAATTAGTCTTAACTATTCTGCCGACGACCAGTTTGTCGGCATTTTGGATCTAAATCAGCATAACTAACCTAGATATAGTCTAAGGTTTTAACAATCAAAATCAGCATGTTTCTTTCAATATAAAGTTAACTTGTCTAAGCTACCCTGCCAACGACTAGTTTGTCGGCCATTTTTTTCCTGTTCAATAAATGAAAAGTTAACAAGTCTACCTGTAAATATGTTGTTGTTTTTTTAAACCATGCCTACGACTTGTATGTAAAAAAATATGTCTAAACTACTGTGCCGACAATGAGTGTGTCGGCATTTTCTACCAGTATGTATCTTTTATCAGCATGCTTAGTATATATATGTAAACAATTATTGCTTATCCTGCCGACGACTTTTATGTCGGCCTTTCCATGAATAGGTATTTACAGTCAATAAAATAAAACAAATGTAAACTACCCTTACCGACGACTGCTAGTGTCGGCCTGTTTGACTTGTGTTGGTCAGCATGTTTGATAAATGTACAAATACGCAAGTTTAAACCAACCTGTTGTTGTCAAGGGAGTTTGCCTTTTCCATGAATGTAGACCAGGATATTCTGAAAACATCTTACCAGTGATTGCAGTGTGGAACATACCAGCAGGATTCAATGCAAGACAAACGTTAACGTACCGGTGTAGATCATGATCGGTATGTCAGATGGTTTTCGGCTGAATCAATAATTCCATTCTGTCATAACACAGTATACCTGTAGATATGTTGTTGTTTATTTAAATACAGGGTGACAAGTAAAATGGAAGTGATGTCACAAAAGTATTTTAGGAAACATTCGGGAAAACACAAAATCTCGGTAACAGAGTTTTCATATTTACTATTAGGCAAGTGCATATCCTAAAACTGAAAGTATTGACTATATTTATAATAAATACTCAACGCTATATTAGTTCCTTAGCGAATCTTTACCCTACTGGTGGCAAGTGAGTTCAGTAAGGAACATATTCCAGCTGATAAATCAATATAAGATAAACAAGCATAAACGTACCAGTTAAAGGCAACTGAGTCTGAATTCCGGACCAGTGTAGATCATGATCGGCATATACCTTTGGGTGCTCAGATGGCAATCGGCTGAATCAACGCTTCCATTCTGACATAAGCTTTGCACTCGTGTATTGTGTACCTGTAAATATGCTTTTCAAATTACAGGGAGAAAATAAAAGTAAAAGGGTAAGATACATTGTACATGACAGTAAAAGTGATTTTACGAAGTTTTTATGAAACATTCGCGAACACAAAAACTCGAGAAAAAAACATATGTTCGCCATAAGGCAACTGCATATCAGTAGTCATATCCTAAAATAAAAAAAGGTATTCGATGCACTTTTAATAAAACTAACTCTATACAAGTACTTTAGCGACAGCCGTGTAAAACAACAATATTGTTGTTGACAATTTTTTATTTCATATACGGGTCATTAAAACTTAATCTAATCTACAGAATACCCATTGATACCAGTGCATGTATACAACCGGACCTGGAATCACCAAAGATGAAAAGTGGTCACCGAATCTTTCCCTCTGAATATATTCAGCTGATTAATCAACGTACTTGTGAGACGTACCTGTTGAAGGCAACTGAGTCTGTATTTGGGACCAGTGTAGATCATGATCAACATGTACCTCTGTGTGTCAATCGGCTGACATAAGCTTTACACTCGTATTTTGTGTACCTGCAAATATTTTTTACAAAGAGAATAGAATAGAAAAATTGTATTTTAGGAAACACACAGAAACACACAAACTCGAAATAATAACTTCAAGGCAACTGCATATCCTTTATTAAAAATTAAATGACAGTTATTTCAATGGTAAGTACATTACCTTATGCAAGACACTAAATAATGAAGACTGGCAGGTTAAAATTTATAGAAAGTGTTTGGAACACGAAGAAAAGTATGTGTATTATGTTGAAATCTCAGTGATTCGACAAAATGACCACCCAGGTCTTTTTAACTTTCTTCATAATGCATAGAAAAATAATTGTACATATACTGTGATTTATTTAGAATTTAAACATACCAACTTTCTTTTTTTATTAAAAATAACTTTTTTTCTGTGCCTTTTAAACCATATTTGAATTTTCACTTTCCTTAGTATTGGACCTTTAAAAAACAGTATTGAATTCGCATTTATAATAAACAGTCAACAAGCGCTTCAGCGACAGCCGGGTAAACCAGAATAACAAATATCATGAAGATTGTATCTTTCTATAGTCTGACGGTATCGTTGTTTAAAAAACAGTACACAAAGAACTGCTGTACTCACCACAGACAGACTCGAATCCCAGCAAGCACACTCATGTCGTCAAAAGTATTTTCTCCATTTTGATGACACGTGGTTGTTGATGTGTGATTTAGTGGAGATATGGATGTAAAATGACTCTGTGTACATAGTAAACCTGCAAAAAAAAAAACACAACGAAATTCGAGGTTTTGTCATAACACAAAATACGAAAGTATGGTGTCGAAAGCGGGTCAACAATGTTGCGAGTGATGGAATAAACAAAATATATTTTTATGGACAGATGCTGTCGATGTACTTAAACAAAGTTTCATCTCCAGACTTACTAATATACAAGCCTTTAAATATTTAAGTAGGTCATTTGATGTATGTCATCAAAATAAGAATACTTCTATCTAAATGTACCAACATTTTGTTTCCAAATGGACACCATGTATCAGTAGTAAGGTGTGTGTTGAAGGCACGAAGTGCACGGGATTTTTGCGGCTGTAAAACATTGCTGTCAACAGATCATATTACGCATTTAAGAAAGTGAACTTTTGATTGAATTTAATGAAATTAGTATTTTGCTATTTCGAATAGTTAATATGTTGACTGATGTACACACATGCCTTAGCAAATGTACACACTTTCCATGGTTGATTAAATCTTGTAACAAAATATGTACTATAACAGAAAGTCTCGCAAAATGCAAATCTAAAAAATAAATAGTGTAAACAATAACAATAAAACTACCTTACAACTTTCGACGTCCTTTCCCCATGAGAATGTCCGTGTGAATAAAAAGACAAAGACCGTCTCAAAGGTGAGACCTTATTGTTAATACTTACAACTGCTCAAGGCCATACATGGTATTGTATTAGATTCAATGCCCCATGCATGATGCTCGGTGACATTTACTCAGCAACCCCCTACGGATATTGTCTGCTTGGAACAGGGTATGAGGCAACAAAAAGGGTAATACAAAAAGGAATTATGGTCAATTCTCTTTCGTGATCATTTTATTTCCTACAGGAAGCCTCAAATAGTTATCAACTTTCAATGGCCTCGACCGAACTTCTCAACTGTGCAAGAATCAACCAATCAAACATCAAACCCCTGTATTTTCTACCAATGAGAAAGCACATCTGACTGAAAGTACAAACGACATGTGTGTTACGTAGTGCTGAGGATTAGAAAGAGCTAAACATAAGTTCCGGTTTAAATATTCTTATGATCACAACTTTCTATCATGAAATTAACATGCAGCACTAAGTGCAGTTGGTGAATAAAACTCGACACATTTCAAATGTCTTCACTTTTTAATGAAAACTTACAGCAGAGAGCCATGTTGTGTATTTTACTCATTTAAACACTGATTTTGATTTAATTTTGTCCCGTACGTCAACCAATGATAATAAACGTATTCCCAGGCACCGCCACATTTACTTTCCACTCGTTTTGAAATAGGAATAAGGCGAAGCGGTAAACCATATCAAACAGTTGGTTGCTTTGAAGATGAGAAATGTACTCTTAGTAAGTTGTATTCATTCTGAATTTAGAATTTACCGGACTTTTCATATAGTACATGTCCGTCAGTGTACAACGATAAAATGGACATGACAGTATCCAATTACTTTGCTCCAAATCAACTTAGTTTGTTTTGTCTTAGGGAAAAACTTTGCATTGATCATCTCTAGAAAGACATATGAAAAACTCCTGTTTGTTTTCAACATTTTTATTTTCTTAGAAGTTGATTGTTTTAAGAGGAATATATCACCATATATGTGTCTGTTCATATAAAAACGAGACAACTCTCCGAGTTTAATTTATGTCACGGTAAAAACTTGCCGCAGACGACCGGTAGACTCACCGAGTTGAATCTATTTAAAGACTTGTCGCAGACGACCGGTAGACTCACCGGGTTTAATCTATTTAAAGACTTGCCGCAGACGACCGGTAGACTCACCAAGTTGAATCTATTTAAAAACTTGCCGCAGACGACCGGTAGACTCACCGAGTTGAATCTATTTAAAAACTTGTCGCAGACGACCGGTAGACTCACCAAGTTGAATCTATTTAAAAACTTGCCGCAGACGACCGGTAGACTCACCGAGTTGAATCTATTAAAAAACTTGTCGCAGACGACCGGTAGACTCACCGGGTTTAATCTATTTAAAAACTTGTCGCAGACGACCGGTAGACTCACCGAGTTGAATCTATTTAAAAACTTGTCGCAGACGACCGGTAGACTCACCGAGTTGAATCTATTTAAAAACTTGCCGCAGACGACCGGTAGACTCACCGAGTTGAATCTATTTAAACACTTGTCGCAAACCACCGGTAGACTCACCGAGTTGAAGCTATTTAAAAACTTGTCGCAGACGACCGGTAGACTCACCGAGTTGAATTTATTTAAAAATTTGTCGCAGACGACCGGTAGACTCACCGAGTTGAATCTATTTAAAAACTTGTCGAAGACGACCGGTAGACTCACCGAGTTGGATTTATTTAAAAACTTGTCGCAGACGACCAGTCCTGAACTGTTATTCTGTCATTACAGCCAAACCTGTGTTAAAGGCCGCTTCAGATTAAAGACCACATTGCGAAAAAGACCAACAGGGAGATCACTGTGTACTATTTATCTATAGAAGAAACGCATGTAAGCTGACTTCTGCGCACTGGTGGAAATGTCTAACATTAAATTTACACATGCAGTAAGAAATCACCGCAAAAGAAACCAGCTGCTACTAATTTTAAACGATTTTTAAGCAAAATTATCACTCTAATTTAACTCACACCAAACTTCCGGTTTACCTTATTCATACTCCCTGGATTGGTATTAAGGGATCTTATTCGACATTATATACAATGTACATGTGTCATTTTCCCACGATATGTCAACTGGATTCAGAATGTACATGGAAATAGTAACCGTGCGGACCAAGGATAAAGCCCTGTGCCTTAAATGCAGTTACAGCAACTTTGGTCAGTAAATTTACATTTGTACATATTTTATTAAATTATATGAGAGTGGACCTACAGGCACGCATATGTAGGAGTAGTTCTATAAAAAAGACATAGCATTGCTTCTTTCAATTTTCATGTTCATATTTTAATGATATTTAACATTAAAAAAATGGAAAATACTACAATTTAACATCGTCGTTCATAAAAATGAGGTATCCTGGAAGAATACCCCATTGCAGAATTAGTGTCCCTCACTAGAACTTATGATAGGAAATTGAAAACTGCTTCCGTAGTAACATTTTAGTTACTGTGATTCGATATTAGTGTAAGAGTTGCCTCCCTTACACTGTGTTTTTGCTTTACAAGATCCCTGTTTGAAATAGTATCTCCAAGAGCCAATATGTATTCCAGAAACACGTTTGAAGATAAAATCACTTTTTTGTGCAGTTGTTCCAACCGTATTTCGGTCATGTCATAGGAGTACAGTTTACCTAACCATCGTTCTTGGGAAGGATATCCTACGTAAGAAACTGCCAACTTTCTCACATAAAAAGACATGGTCAGTAGAAGGACTCGAACCCATGACCCTCAATCTATGAGAGGTTACAGTTACTTATAAAAAGACGTATAAAAGACGTGATCAATTCTTTTTTCTCCTCCAAGCTGGAGAGCATGATTTCAAGCCACTGGCTCTAACCACTTGACCTTGAAGGAGGGATCATATTGTGCTGTTCCGTTAAAGAGTGTCCAAGTCTACATTACCAAGAAACAGAATACAAACAGGGGTATACTTAAACAATATATAACTTTATATAACATCTCCCTTTTTCTGAAAAACAAAAAAATAAACTTTAAGTTGTTTTTTATTTTCTAAATGGAATTCAAGTCAAGGTTATTTGCACTGAATGTCGGTCACTCTGTGTGAGTTGTTTTACTAATTATACTGGTGAAATGTGCAACATATCAATGTCATTAAGATAAACAATTAACATAATTGTTCCACTGTCAAATTTATCTCAGTTCACGTAGATTCTATCATCTTTCACTTTGGCGTCTATTCCTAATATAGTGTGCACAATTGGAATGTACGAGCGTGCATTATGCTGTTCAATGACAGTTGCAGGTTGCCATGTACCTATTTGTATGGGCAATTATGGTTCACCTACATTTAAAGATTTCAGTGGTTTAGCCTGTCTATCATAGTACTTCTTTTGGGTTTGTTTCTGTTCATTTAACTTTTTCCTGACTTTAGCAGGATCCGTAGTTCTGGGATTCAGCTTTTCGTGTGCAATAGGTAGAAATGATCTTATTTTCCTCCCGAACAACAATTCAGCAGGTAAGAAACCTGAACTTACAGATGTTGCTCTGTATTCCATTAAAGCAATTACTGAATCGGAAGAAGAACTCTTGGACTTTTTCAAAATTGTCATGCAAATTTTGACATGAGCTTCTGCTAACCCATTGCTTTGACTGTAAGTCGGGGAAGAGAAAACATGCTCGAAATCCCATGCTTTAGCAAACTCTTTGAACTGTTGGGATATAATAGGTAGCTCCATCAGAAACTAACCTCATAGGAATCCCATGGCGTGCAAACCATTGCGTCATGTGCTTTATATCAACACTGCTAGTTGTGTTTGACAGTTTAGCATACTCAAAATAGTTGCTGTAATTATCCACTATCAATACGTAACCTTGACCATCAAATGTAAAGACATCTGTAGCAACAATCTGCCAACGTTGGTCAAGGACTTCATGTGGAATCAGTGGTTCTCTGGGATTCGAACTTCTCTGTCCGAGACAAACAGGTCATTTGTTGACCATGTCAGTGATGTTGGCTGTTATGTCAGGCCAAAATAGAGTGTCCGACGCTCTTTAGAGGCATTTTGTGATAACACAATGACCTTTGTGCAAAATGTTTAACATATTTGATCTCAGTGCACCGGGAATGAGTACTTATTGACCTTTCATGATCAAATCATCGGTGACTGTTAACTCATCTCGAAAATTCCAGTAATCAAGTTAGGACAATCATTGCGCTATTCAGGCCAATCTTACAAAATGACATCATAAAGAAGTACAAAATGTAATACGTTTTCATCTTCAAGGGCGTGTGACCTGATCTCATTGAAGTTTCGGTCAGATGCAGGCGTATGTTTCAGCACAAAATGAACATGCAAATCAGCAGCCTGACAATTCAGGGTATGCGTTTGGTAGAAATTTCCTAGATAGCGTATCAGTTACAGGAATTTGCTGGACAGCCTTATGTATATACCAATGTAAAGTCATAACCTTGCAGCTGAAGCATTATGCGCTGTAAACTAGCAGATGCGGCATATACAGGTTTTCTCATTATAGAAATGAGCAGTTACCGTAAGTGTTCTGTTTCAACAACCACTTGGCGTCCATACACATTATAAAGTGTTTGAAACGATTAAGACCAAAAAGAATTGCGAACAACTCCTTTTCAATTTGGGCCCAGTTCACCTCTGATTGTGTAAGAGACGGTGGGGGGGGGTATGGATTGAGCACGGGACCCTCCGATCCTGAGGCAAATGCATTACCGGTACCACTGCGCCACCTGACAAAGATACAAATTACATTTAAGAGCAGGCCTTTTAGAAATCTATTATTTTTTAAAATGCAATGAATCAGAATATGAATAAAGTTTGGCACTTTATATCTCAAAAGCTTTCCACTGATTTGAGGGGAAAAAAAAAAATTTATGGAATGATGTCGAGCTGGGAAAAGTTGTGCCAGCTTCATTTAATCATCTTAGAGATAACTTGATTAAAGTTCAATCTCTGAAAAGCACTGCTGATGGCAGATAACCCACACCTAGGCACTTAAACTACCCGGTTTGTCTAAAATGCTGAGTAGCTACCAGGAAACCGAAATGCTTGTGTTTTATGCATTCGTTAATTATTACAAAAATGCAAATATATTATTGTAAATCAGCCCTTAATTAATGTAACGATTTATTATAAAACGTTTGTTTATAAGACAGCACCTAAGACAGTGAATAGAAATTCAAGTAATCTATATTTAACCCAAGCACGCAAAGAAGTTTTATTTCACAATCTGATTAAAATCATTTATTTTATGTTTTCCAGTGAATTATAGAGTTTTCTCAGTGAAATAAAAGTGATAATCCACAGTTTTGAAACAGTGGATTACCATTTTTATTTTTCACTGTTTTGCAATCTTTAACCCGGATTTACGTCAAAAAGTATACCGAGCGTAATTAATGCTGGAAACCATGCGACGATGACGTCGTTTAAAGACGTCATTTGCGCATGTTTCTGATGACGTTTCCCGCGATTTTCGATATTTTGTAGGAATAAACTCAATAAAAGTAGAGTTTTAACCATAAAATAAACAGAAAAATTGTTGGTATCGGTGTAATATCACGTTAATTTCACTCGTGAACACCAAAAATTGTTATTTTCACTCGTGGCTGCGCCACTCGTGAAAATATCACTTTTGGTGCCCACTCGGTGACATTATAACGTGATCTTACACCAAAACCAACAATTATCCTCTATATCCTCAAAACCGCTTCATTTCAGAAGATCGTGAACTTTAGTCAGATTGTTTTATTTCACATCTTAAAATGTTCACTTTGGGATACATTCCGTTTGAAATACGCGTGGGTTTTTCATCGAATGGGGTTTGAACATTTTAGGAATAAAGTTGTACCTGAACGCCGAAAAGGGTACTAAATAGTCTTGATAGGGTACTAAACCTTGACGGAAAAGTAAGTCAGAAAATCAGCAAGGGAAGAGGTCACCATACATGTATTAAGTTACATATGCGTGCAATTTTATATACAATTTTAATTGATAGAGTTGGATTTTAAGGCACAGGTGAATATATGACTCATTAAATTCAGTGAACTTTATCAAACATGTATTAATCAATAGTTCATTAAGTTAAAACTGTCTACATATTACGAGTTGAATGTGTCACTGTTAACTGGTAATGCAAGTTTACAGGCGGATAGTTGATCTATTCAACATTCCTCGGATCAGTGCTAGACTAACGTCTGCCGAGAGGCCGGATTATCTCAACTCATACTGTATGCTCGAATTGATTTATGTGTAACATTATAAATGGATGTAAACATTTTAAGGTTTTAAAAATACTCTTTTTATTTCTACTTTTTATGATGTTTGCATAACATGAAAATTAAACATCAGGTCTATTGGTTATGAAAACGATATAATGGTAAATATAATTCACAGTCAACAGGGTGTGTAAAATGCAAAACCTTCATGGTAGGCATGGAAAAGAAATAAATGGTTTAAACTAAAATCTAAACGTGATTACTTAAATATTTCTCATTTTTAGAGTTTAGAAATAGATTTTTCTTTTTTGAGTGATATACTGGATTTAAGACGAAAGCCTGAGTGATAAATAACAAAGCATCTGAACGAAAAATTGTAGTATATGGTCCAGTATATCACTCAAAAGTAAAACAGATTTCCATTCTAACACGGCTTTACAGGAGAAATTTTCAATAGTATTAAGAAAGAGAATATTGGAAACTCCAATTTATTGTTTAGTGTGCTACTTCACATCCTTTCCGTTAGCTTCTGTCGTATTAATGATGTAACGAAAATTCTCGCACACCCTGTGGTCTACTTTATGAAATGTTTGAGTATCCGGAATAACATAACAATACAAAAATTTACATATCATAAAAGCTATAAAACAAAAATATGCAAAACGAGGACATAAATGGGTTGGGTTCTTATCAACGCAAAGCTGTAACGAAACTGACAGCAATGTGCTCCATACAAGAGACTTAATTCCCACATTCTTCTTAACCTTTTAAATGTTTGCTTAAATTTACAATTCATGTTGCAAGCAATAAAAAATCAGAATATTATAAACATTGTGCTCTAATACAAAATACAACGGTACATAGGTGTTGATGAAAAAAACATTATAATCTTATTGTTTTATAAGCTGTTGATTTGAATTTTTTTCAAAAAAAGGTTGACAAGTCAAACTACACAAAACCTAACAGAACAGTTTTCTTTAACAATTTTTTTTTTCAAACATGATGCGTCATCGCCTGGGCCTCATACTCGTCACCGCTGACGTCACCTCTGTCTGTCCTCGACGGGTACCTGTCGTCTTCAAATTGAGCTGATAGCATGCAGTCCCGAACTTTTCTCACTGACGCGTTGGATGCCAACAAAGTGTCGTATAGAAGCCCCGCGATAACCCCGCCTGTAAGCGGGCCAATCCAGTAAACCTAGTAAAATAGATTCATGTGCATTTCATAAAATCAAGCTTAAGTGCATTTGTACCGACTAGCACTAACGTACATACATGTATGTAGTAAGGGTATCTAATCTAGACTGAGATGTTTTCAAACCAAGTACCACCCCAAACACCCAACCGACTCCCACCCATTTCCCCGAAAAAAATCTTGCATACCCGAAAACTCCATACTAGAGTTAATTAAGGCTGACATTTCGTTTGCACAGAAACTTCTCCTTAATTATGTTTAGAACGTTTTAAACAAGTAACTCATATGTCTTTAAACGATCTCGGTAGATCTTGTTCATTACAGCTTTCAGCAAGTGTGATGTATGTTCACTTCGTTTTTTGCAAGAAAAAACACTGAAATTTACCCAATGATCATCCCAGATTTCCATAGCTACGGCCGGCCCCAGGCTCCGTGCAGGGTTCATGCTGGATCCACAGAACTCAACCTGAAATAGATATTCTCATTTCTTAGTTATTGTCCATCTATCCGACCTCGCTGGTCAGCAGACGTTTTGTTGTAGGGTGTGTGTCCGAGCTCCTAACGCCCCAAAAGCGATTAGTGGTAATGGTGACTCCATGCTTAAACTTCAAAATTCTCAGAATTAAATGCCAATGACAACATTTGAAGTTTTTCAGTTTGCATTTTGCTAACGTACACAATATGTTACAGGATCGGTCAAGTATGAACTTAGATATAACAAAAATTCTCAGATTTTCTCACAACTAAGAGAAGGCAGCGAAAACCCTCCCAGTGTCATACAAAAAAGTGGACCGTGACATATGACAGAGATTGTTACAAGAATATTTTTTTGATAAAAAACATGCACTGCAGTCCTTTCTTGTTTATACCTAGAGAATTGAACTCATGAAGACTTTATACAACTACATAATACCCCTGTAAGTTTTGTTCCATTTAGGAACGTGCAGCAAAATTAGCTTTTCTTGACGACGACGACGACGACGACGACGATGATGATGATGATGAATTCAAAGAGATGAATGAACGAGAAAGACCAGTTTTTAAGACATCTGTAACAGTAACAGATTTCAGTCCAACTTGGCAACAAAATGATCTTTTCTGTGGTCACCATAAAGAGCGACTATGACGGTTGGTTACCATCCACGGTAGGTATGACGGTATACACAGAGTAAAGAGAAACACTTTCATGTGTCATATACAAACAATCCTCGGGCACGTCGGTCATGACATTCCTCGGGCGCTATGATAGTAAATTATGATGTTACTACGTTCTGGATTTTAATGAATGAATGAGATGCCAGCATGTGTCGGTGTATTTAGGAGTGAGTTAATGCGCCCTGTTACCCTTCCAATGCATAGTTACCGTGCAATGTTTACTCTAGGCATGTTCTACCTAGGTGCGCGACGCGCACCAGTCCATTGTGCACATAATGACTTTAATTTACGTAGGTGTACTTGATACCGCATTCTGCAACATAACACTTTTTTACACTAATCCTGTAAGATTTTAAAAATGAAATTGTTCATCCTTAAACACCCAAAATTTTAAAGGGTTTCTCACTGACATTTTACTGACTAAATAACGCACAGTGCAGAACTGCTTTTTTCCTTGATGGCAGAATCACTTGCCGCAGTAAACATGTTCCAAATTGAGGTGAACTACAAAACAGTGATATACTAACTGCAGTTAATAAACAGCTGTAGAAGACATGCAATGACGCTAGGTAGAGAGTCGGACTCTGAACCCGGTGGACTGACGGTTCGAATCCCGCCATCGGAGTTTGAAGACCATTATCTCTAACCCTTTATTCGATGCGAGTGCAAGTACTACACTATTGAGACCTTATGCTCTATTTCCGATAGAGTACGGTTTTAAGCCCCGCCCCGTGCACAAAGCAAGGTATAATAAACAGATGTGTTTTCTCTTTGAAATATGTACGTAACATTCATATAAACATAAATTTCATCTGTCAGTGTATCATTAAATTATGAACAAAGTTAACTTTGTATATACATGTACATGAGTAAACACATTACTAATATATGGAACGCCTTTACTGTCTTATGATGTTGTATTGTATTATACGCAGTACATTTTCATGTATACGAGGTACATATTTCATTTGACATGGTACATTCTTCATGATAAACAGTGCCTTTTCCATTATATACGGTGGTTATTTAATAATATGCAGTGCAAACAGTTGAAGATACAGTAGAATAACCATTATATGGTGTGCAAACAACGTCATATGCAATACAAACAGCATAATATGCAGTACAAAGACATTATATGCAGTCATTGTTTCGATACATGCGGTGGTATTTTGATTATATGCAGTAGTTTTACCTTTATACGGTGTATGTTGGTCAATAGGTGTGGTAGATGTTTAAATATATGAAGTGCCTGCGATTAATTCTATACGTGGTAATTATTAGTTATTTGTTCATAAAAAACAAGTACGCAATGCATTTGGTAATATACATGGCGGAAACGTTATTTTCTTTTTTATTACGTTCGGTCCATTCTACTATATACATGGTGTATACAGCATTATATGCGGGCATTTTTCATTACGATGATCATACTTTCCGGCATTCTCCGGAATCATTTATCCGGAAAATACCGATCAATATTACTATAAATAGCGGTCACGTCATCAACCATAGACGTGCCTAATGTATAGCGTTACCGAGTCTATATCTCAATAAATACTTTATGTATTGCATTGAAACTTAAATAATCAAGTCAGATAACTATATCTTGTATATAATGCAAAAGTATGGCCCTCTTTTTCGACTAAGAAATTCAGGTTAAAGTTTTGCATGCAATTAAATTAAAAGCTGCTCGCTCACAGTTGTCGTTGAGAAAATTAAATTTTCAACAATGATATACTAATATATAGAACATAAAACTAAAAGGCTAGAATGAACAACACAAGTAAAATCTAGGTAGGAATTTGCAAAAACGATTGAATATCTTGGTTTTACGGCACCTTTACACTAGATCTATATGTTTATATTGGAATTTCAAAAGCGTGAAATGCTTTCCAATTTGGAAGCGTATTATTTAAAATCTACAGATATACATTACAGTAATTTATACTGGAATCTTTTTATATGACTATTCTTCTAAAATATGTTATTTTCATAGTTTGAAGAACTTTATTTTTGCACCAAAACCTGGGAGCGAGCAGCTTTAAAGTCCATATCTCAATTACTACTTGATGTATTGCATTTAAACTTTATACAAGGTTTCCCAGTCATCACACCTACGTCAATAATCAAGTTAGATAACTGTATCTTGCATATAATGCAAATTATGGCCTTTATTTTTCAAGTTAGACATACATGTAAGTCCATATCTCAGTAACTAACTTGATGTCTAGTAAGAACATTTGAAAAGCTCGCTTTGGGATTGCTTTTGTGCCGGTCTGAACAAGGTCAAGGTCACCATTACTGAAGATAGAAAATCGGTTTATACTCAATATCTTCACTATACATAGGTGTATCGACTTCAAACTTGGTGTAAAAGTAAAGGACAGTAAAAGAACTTGCATGGGGTGGTTTTGGGGTTGTCCAACAAAGGTCAAGGTCACCTTTGCTAAAAATAGAGTTGATGTGGATAGTGTTTATATTTTTACATTAATTCTTACACAATTACAAAATACACACAATTACCTATTCTTGGACAAAAAACCCATATTACGACAAACCTTCAAATAGTCGAGCGCGCTGTCATGACACAGCTCTTGTTTTTAGAGTAATTCCCTTATTAACTGTTTTGTTGAAGTTCGATTTTTTCAATAATTATTCAACAGAGTGCAAATCTAGTATATGCAGTTTATCATAGTTATGACTTTTCCTTGCTAATCAGACAAGCGTCAGGCACCCGCTGGTCGTGACCTAGTTTAGATCTAGTCATTTGCAATAAGCAATTGGTAATTAGTGTGCTTTGACTAATATTCCTAATTGGTGCAGTACTTTAGAAATATCAAGTTTTATGTGACCATGCAGACAAACAATCTTTGAGGTACATGCAAGCGCTACTCGATTTTAACTGTACGGTGTCATAGCAATTTTTTCTTAGATCGCTCGGTAATTTCCGCCGAGAGTATTTTTAGAGACTGTCTTCAAGTATCATCATCATAATGGGAAAAGCACCGCATATAATGCCGTATGTAGAGCTTATATAGTTGTTTGCAACAAACATAATTAAAAAAGTATTTACTACATACAAAGTTGTTGACACCATGTATATTGACATAGCACCACACATATTGATTTATTATCTTAGTATAAGTAATAATTCACCACGTATACAATGAAACGAACGCACTTCATACATTTAAACATCTACCACACCTATTAATCAACATACAACGCATGAAGGTACAACTACTGCATATAATAAAAATACCACCTCATGTATCGAAAAAATGACTGCATATAATGCGTTTGTACAGCATATAACGTCGTTTGTACAACATATAATGGTTATTCTACTGTATATCCATACTTTTGCACTGCATATTATTAAAAACCACCATATATAAAAAGAAAAAGGCACTGCATATCACGAAAAAAGTTACCCCATCTAAATGTGCATGTACCATGTCAAATGAAATATGTACCTCGTATACATGGAAATGTACTGCGTATAATACAATACAACATAATAAGACAGTAAAGGCGTTCCATACTAATAGATAAAGGTTAATCAGTAGTTCATATTACACAAACTTGCAGCTTACTGAGCTAGTGTACTTATATAATTATATACAATTTCAGTGACAAATATGTACGTGTAGCTCTTAAGGTTTATATTTTTCTTATCTCTATTATATTTGCGGAGTTATGACAGGGTTCCTCAAAGTCATCAAAAATTATGTCACAGATGTACACAGGTGTCGACTTGGGTAAAGTCCTCGTACGCATTAGATAAAGGCTGTTTATTTAGATGATGTGAAACAAATTTCAGGTTTTCTTAACTTAAGAAGTGTTTTGCTTCAACTTCAGTTAATTTTTCATTTTGTTAACAATGAATATTAAAACTGAATAATATATACTTACTGCCCAAAGGTGGCCCATGGTAACAGACAGGCCAATAGTCAACGGGAAACTTCCAGCGTGGTCTGTTCTCTTGCCGTCACATGTAGCAAACACGGTCAGGACTAAAAACATCGTAATACAAAGCTCAATACCAAACCCCATCGCCGGCGTAACTCCGGCGCTGAGAGTGGTGGTCCCGAGTCCACCCCGCTGATCCGGCGGAGTTAACGCCTTCAGAAGCCCAGCTGCAGCTATCGATCCGACACACTGGCACACGATGAACATAATTGCACGAATAAGACTAATACGCCGTGTCACTAGCATGGCTATTGTCACGGCTGGATTAATGTGACCGCCACTGATATGTCCAATTATCCACACGGACGTGGCTACAGCCAGACCGAAGGTAAGAGCTATCTGCACGACATCGAGTGCATCGGGCCTCCATCCTTGGACAGTGGAACCCAGGGAGACGAGAACAAGAATAAATGTCCCAAGGAATTCGGCGAACAACGCCTTCCAAAATGTTAAAGAACGCACGTCATCTATGCTCGTCTGCATCCTGCACGTGTAACAACAACCACCGTCCTCCTCATCAGACACGCTTGACTTCAGCTTTGATCCACGTGTACCGGACATCTGTTCTGTGAAGTAGAATGCATAATTTGAACGATTTAAATCAGCACAACACCGATGACGAACCATAAAAAGTAAAACAAAAAAGCTTACGTTATATGATAGATGTAGATTAAATAAAAAAATCCGGGTTGGTAACGCTTTTCCAACAAGCAAATTGGGCATACATGAACTTAACCTCTTCCGGACGGTTTTTGAAAGTTAAGATTGGCGGAATTTATTGTGTGTGTGAATTTTTTCTATTCATTTAAAAAAAATCTTTATACATACGAGTCCTGGTATACACTGGGAATATGTTCAATCACTTTGTTCTTTATCAGAAATACTTTTTATAAATGCAATAACATACAGTACATAGATCTAGTACTTCATTATATATCACAGGAGCGTAGCTGCCGTTATGCACAATACGCACGTGCCCGAAAATGCAATAAAAATGAAAGGATGAGAGGATTAGAGTCACAAGCGATAGATCCGTATCGTACCTGTTCGTTCTCGCAAAAATATTCCAAAAATGGCTTTAAAATGCTCAAATTTTCCTCGCTCGCTTCGCTCGCTCAAGTAGAACAATATGGAACTTCAATTTAATGAAAGCCTGCAGTCTTAACAACGTATCATTTTCTCAAAGGACTAACAGATCCTACTGTAGTACATGTGTATCTGTTAAGAGGCCTAAATTATTCAAAACTGTCCAAACATTCCCCGCGGGTACCTGAATATGGAACAATGAATCTCGACTATCCATTGTGTCCTACATGAAATGGTCAGATCTGTCAAAACGGACTAAAATGATTTAAGAATGCCAAATTTCCACGAAATAGGTAAATTTATCTAGCGCTCCTAAAAGCGTATATGCTTATCCTTTTATTTTAAAATCAATTTATGATATACCTAACATTGATATATCTGTATTTTCAGCAAAAATCGGCAAAAAATCCTTTTTGTAAGGGTGTTTCCCTTTGGTTTGCATGTCCATACCGTAAATAACGTGTCTTATCGTTATGTGTTGTTTGTAGGTTTAACGCACGAGGGCACCAACATGTCCCGAAGGTTTCTGCAGGTGTTATAACATAAAAAACAAGAGCACCGCCTACGGGTGCCTGACGCTCGTCTGATTTTATCCTTTTACGGTTTATTTATTACCACTTTATTTAAGTAACAGTGTCCTTGACCCCGAAACACAATCCCACAAAAGGTTTTCATAATAATTACTAGACATAAGTTTGGTCACAATTATTCAACTGCAACTAAAGATATTGTGTTTTCCCATTTTTCTATTTTTAGAAAAAAATCCTGAGCTTTGACTCCATGAGCCCCAAACACAATCCCAATAAAAGTCTTCATTTATATATATTACACACTTAATAATTTAGTTACGTTATGTCAATTGTAACTAAAGATATTGAACATATTATTGTTTTTCTATTTTAAGTTACAGTGACCTTGACAATGACCCCAGGAGCCCCAAAACACAACCCCATTAAAGATCTTCTTAAATACTTACTACAAACGAAAGTTGGTTACATTATGTCAACTGTAACTAAAGATATTGAATATATTACGGTTTTCCTATTTTTAGTAGCCCCAAAACACAATCAAATTTAAAAAATATTCATAAATACTTCCTATACACTAAGTTTGGTTGCATTATGTTCACTATTACAAAAATATTGTGTGTGTGAAACTTTCTAAGTTAAGAAGGGGCAATAACCCAGTCAAAATACATGACAGGGTTATGTAACTTGTAAAACTCTTCATTCTATTGCACAATTGATAGTGAACAGGTATTCCAACTTTCAAAGTGATAGCTTTGATAGTTTTCATGTAACTGACCTAAACGCAAAACTTAAAAAATCAGACTAGCTAAAAACTACAAAGTCCAAAAATATTAAAATATCTCCCCCCACCCCATGTAAAACTCAAAACCCCGTTTGATATGTTGAAGTACATTATCCATTTATTGTTTGTGAAAAATTTGAAATCAATCTAACAAAAAATGAAGAAGCTATGTCCAATTCTCAAAATCAACCAAAATCAATCAAAATTCATGTTTTTTACCCAAAAAAACAGGTCAGACTCAGCATCTTTAGCATACAATGTGAAGAAGGATATTAGATGAACAAGCTCTCCAAGTTTCAAAGTGATAGCTTTGATAGTTTCAATGTAAGTGACCTAAACGCAAAACTTAACCAACGCCGACGACAACGACGAAGACGACGACGACGACAATCAAGTGACGACAATAGCTCGTCATTTTTTTCAAAAATCAGACGAGCTAAAAACGTTCGTTAACGCTATTCTAGCACTCGTATGTATACGATCTGATACACGACTCCAGCAAATCCGGCTTTCTTGATCGCATTGTAATTTTAATAACCCTATTGATTATCAATGTCTTCTTTAACGCACCGGTTTCACGAGGATAATGTTTCCAAGATTTTACGCGCAAAACTGAAATCCTGAATATTAACATGACATGTAATGGTTAAGGTGTTCATGTTTACTGGGCTCCTTGCTATCTGTTTGGCGGTAAAAATGACACATCTAATTATATAAGCAGTTCTTGGTCACTATCTGCTGTAGCAGTCACAGATCCAAGCAACATCGTGAAGATAATCAAAATACACTAGAACTCTGCATACATCGTAATAATAGCACGAGACGTTCCAGAGAGCCTGTCTGACTACAGGGCGTAATGGACTTGTGAACATTCATATTGACATCGAGTTAATACAAACATGATTGCAGGCACATTCACTAAAAGAAAGAGTCGAGTGTTTGGCCTTACGTTTTCAGGACATGCACGATCATGTATGCTTAGAATATGTTTAAAAATTATTTGAATATATTAACTTTTCTTCATGTTTATATCCCTTATGATTAATAACAATTCATAAAACGAAGAATGAACACAGTTTCTAGTAGGGGGAGCGGGCTTCTTGAGAGTTTGTATAAGGGTCATGTTTTATGAATTAAAAAAGTTTTCACACGACACAGACTAGGCGAGAGAACTTTTCAAAGTTTGACAGTTTTGTAATTTCATTTCATATCAACTTTTGTTTAGTCTACAATAGATACATATTAAGTTCTTTGGAAACGTATCTAAATCGTTCAGACATTGCTAAAACTTCAGAGCTTCCGGGGGCCTCCGGCCCCCTGGAACCCCTGGCCAGGGCTTTGACATGGACCCACCGGAGATCCTGCGGTCCCCTGGCCCCCAGCGTAATCTGTGCGTACATGACAAATAGGTCTAGCTACGCCCCTGTATTATGTAAATTTAAAGGCTGATATTAGGCGCAGCCTCCGAGAAGTGACGTAATTATTCAAGTCAACAGTACATGACCCAGTATATTTTTCGTATTAAATTACGCAATACAGGTGATCTACTTAAAAAGAAGCAAATTTTCTGTAAATTTAAAATGTAGAATCTATGCAGTTCTTACGCTCTCGAGACTCATTTCGAATGCAGTCAATCTCGTATACAGAGAGCAAGAGAGAGAGAGAGAGAGAGAGAGAATGTGGAAATACTAATAGGTGCTTTGCCTAAGACCACAACCGCCGTGTTATTGGTGCCATTATGGATCGAGCCCGGGACCCTTTGATCCTGAGGCAAATGCACTACCAGTACCACTTGATAAGCTCCTTATGTCTCAGAGTACACAACAGACACAAATTAGCCTCGGATTATAGGATCCAAGAGCAGACCTACAGAAGTCTATCAAATTTTCCAGATCTACTGTACAGTAGATCTAAATCTTTCCGGCGGACCGAACTCTAGATCTAGATACAGTAATCATAGTCTTCCCAATACTGAAGCAGTTTGTGAGTAATAGATCTAACGCATTGAAATATTTTGTTATAGAACCATAATATCTACGAGACACTGATAAATAAATGGTAAACAAACAAAAAGTCGACCTACGTGTTTACTCAAATGACCTTGAATGACGTCACTGAAAACGGTGAACGTTCCACCTACATGCCTGTGACATTTCAGTGCGGTTAGTGTGTTAATTATTGCTAGTTATTGGAAAATGGTTGAATGGCTCACATTCTTGTTGTCTTCTGTTTTTATGCAGCTTGCACTGTTGCATAGTACCCAAATATTGTTTTATCTTGTATACATTTTTGCATAATAATAATTATGATAAATGGATAAATTTTTGACAGTTTTAAATAAATATTTCTGCCGAATAAATACAATCTTTCGGCACTACTGTTTATAAACTCCACAAACGACCATACACCAAGATTCAGACTTATATGTAGCAAAATTGACTAAGAGAGCTCTCCAAATATTTAAAGACCTCTCTATTACAATTATTCCGCGCTATAATTATTTGGAGATATCTCTTATTGAAATTGAGACCTCAAAAATTATTTGAAGAGCTCTCCAAATATTTAAAGCCCTCTTGAAATATTTGAGTATATGTAGATTTGGCGTTCCATACAGACTACATATAAAGTTGGTCCAGCAATGTCCTAATGAACCAAAGATCTATAGTTGCTTACCTTATGAAAACGTGTTCATCAAAAATAACAATAAAATATTATTAAGATAAATCATTGTGTACAATTCAACAAAACGTCAACACAATTATCGCACATAACCTGTATTTTGAAACAGAACAGAACAGAATCTTTATTTCCATCTCACGGGAGATTGACATGTTACATGTCATATATGAATTACAAAACATAAATACAACTTACAAAGAAACTATTACCCCTAAATAATTTAACTAAATTTTAAGCCAGCCTTGATTTAAAAATATTAGTTAATTATTAAAAAAAAGATGCACTTAGATGTCCCGAATCTCATCATTAAAGTTGTTTTTAATCACGGCTTTAAATTTCAAATCCTTGAAGATTTTCTTGTGGTGAACTAAGTAAGAAATACTCACTGTGCCAAATCCATCATTTAAAGAAAATCACACTTTTACAGAGTTACTTACTTAACTATTAAAATATTAAACAAAATTATTCAACTATTACACATCAAATAATCGGGTATATGTGCTCACAAGGCTATTTTATCGTATATGTATTTGCACACTCTGATATTATATAAACATTTGCAACTGGTTAAAACTGGTTTGATAAATATCAAAGATTTGAAATTAAATTTATGCAAAACATGTTATTTTGAAATGGAATGTTACTCATTCCGATCATTTATCAACAAGTTCGTGCATATTTCTTGTCTAGATACGAGGCGTTTAAATTGATGTGCAAACTTCTTACATTACGTCCGCTTTAAAGGAGTAAATTAATCTTTTTTTTTTAAATTTTAAGCATGGCTTTATCTAGCATATATCTTAAATTTAATTATATTTGTAATATGCAAAATGACGCGACCGTGAAAACGTTTAATTTTTGCAGACGTCAAGTTTGAATCGGCAAACTTGTTTCGCCGTAGATTCAAAGACTGTTTTTCAAACATAATTCTACGTACTTACCTTTTAGTCTATAGATTTCCAAATGATGACCAGAGGGACTTCTCAAATCGTATAGCTTCACTATCAAGAATTTCAGCCTATTATAAATCGTTCTAACAAGGATCGGTCTTGTGTGAAGTTTGGTAACCTATATTAACTTGACTCTGCAATCATTTCTTCTTGTTACCCAGAATTATAGGTATGTGTTACATTTGCATGGTTTACAGGGGCGTAGATTAGCAGTAATATACGCAGAGGTAATAAAATGCGACCACTCTAGCTAAGATATTGTTGCATTATTTGGTCGTTTAAATTACTTTTTTTTCACTTCTAATTTATAAACTCTAGGATCTTTCAAGCCAAAAACTTAGTGACCTAGCACCTTACTGACAAAATCTGGGTTCATCGCATTTCCTCCTCAATAGGCCTCCGACTAAAATATACTGAAGCGAAAAAGAAACGCAGGGTAACAAAATATGTAATGATATCAAAACGGCTATGTGTAGAAGTATGAAAATCGGTCAGATAACTGTGCTCATCGACCTAAATTCACCCAAAACCAGTTTAAATAGTAAGTGCATGATATCGCTACTTCTACACATAGCCGTTTTGATATTATTACATATTTTGTTACCCTGCGTTTCTTTTTCGCTTCAGTATACCTGAAATAATGTTCCTTTTCAAATATTTTTTTTTAAATCATCACCGAGAATAGATTTAAAGTTCTTAATCTTAACCAATATATACTAACATTTTAACACGTGTATGCACGCTACATATTGAATGGTAAACTAAAATTTGATTTTTATTCCTTGAAAAACTGTAGACAAGAATCGTTTTTTAAAGGTTAAATACATCAGCATCAGTAATGACCGACTAATCACCAGCAAGCATTTGTTATACAGGGTGCAGTTACACTAGCTACACCCATTGTGCAATCCTTCAAACAGTTACATTTTCGTGCAACCTAGCTTTTGTTTTTGCTGTAAGGCCAAGGTAAGTTTTGTGAATAGACAGGTATAGAAGCTGAAACAGAAATGAGATATATATACAATCATACTGCAGTTAAAATAAATGAAGAGCTGCTTTCCTTAAATTTGCATTTTGCTTTGTGCATGTGGCAGAAAAAGTGTCACAGCCAGGGCCAATACACGCCACAAATTTACTATAGGTTTGTATAGGAGCGCTGTCATTAACTCGCGATAACATTTTAATTAATAAAAGTTATTTTAAAATCACAAACGGGATGATAAAATATAACATTTCCCCTTTTAATGAATATTTTTTATTTTTCTGAGACTTTATTTGTTTGGTCTTTTTTAACTAAAAACTCTACCCGTCGTTATACTATATAATATATAGTAAAACGCCCAAAATGTCACAATTTTAAGTGAAAATTTTGCAGCTTATCTTCAATTTGTTCAAAAACTATAACACTTATTTTAGAATCACAAACGGGATTGAATAAAACAATCATTCTCCATTTAAGTGATATATTTTATATGAAAATAAAGAAAAGAAGAGAATGGTCTTTTTTAACGTTTTGTTTAACAGGTATATAATTTCATTTTTACGATCGGAGCTCGGTTGCTTCCGTAATGCTGGCCGAACACTTCCGAATGATTGATCTAACTGCTTCAGGCCATCGATAAGTTTTATTGCCGGACATTACGTAACATTTACCATGATCTTTAAAACGTTGTATATTGGGTTTTGTTTTTACATTAAAATGCAAACTGGGTTAGAATCTTCAGTTTTTGTTCATAAAAAGGCAAAACCTTTAATAGAAGGAAGTGTCTCCTCGTCCGGTACGGGACCGGGAGACCCAGAGTCTCAACGTCCGGTTCAGCCGGACGTAGAGACAAATGGGGGGTTTTGTCTCCCCGTCCGGCTCTGTTTGTTATCACTTTTTAGCGCTACAGTTATGAAAACATTACCTACTATTTCTTAGATGAAAAATATTCATTATTTACTATTTTCAGTCTGAAGAACTTCAAATAACGTAATTTATATGAAAATATAGGCTGGGAGGATATTAATTGAACGAGATGTGAAAATTAGTAAAGCTTTATGGAATAATAACTTAACACCTATGGTGGTTTGCATTTAATTACCATTGCAACATAAGATGGAAGTGCGCAATTGAATACAAAAATGGTTTGTACGTGATTCATGTATAAGGGGGAAATACGGAGGAAGCAAAAAATTACAGAGGCATTACACTGATTAATATTATCGCGAAAATATATTCACAAATACTGCTCAATCGTTTAACAAAATGGTCTATTAAACATAATGAAATACTCGACAATCAATTCGGTTTCCAAAGGGGAAAGTCTACGATAGACGTATCTTCTTATTACATTCTTTCATTGCCAAATCTCTTTCAGAAAACAAAAAGGTCTACTGTGCTTTTCTAGATTTCGAAAAATGTTTTGATAAACTTGATAGATTATCAATATTTAGAAAACTTTTGTTAGAAAAGGTGAGCTCAAAATTTGTAAAAGCTGTTCAAAGTATGTATAACACAGTAAAAGCAGCTGTTAGATATAAAAACCAAGTTTCGCCGAGCTTTGATTCAAATATAGGCGCAAAACAAAGGTGACCCCAGTTCCACATTGCTATTTTTATTCTTTGTTAATGATATATTGAGTAATATCAACTCTGATATAGATGGTCTTTTACTACCGATGACATAAAAATATTTATTTTACTATTCGCGGATGACACAGTGTTATTCGCTCATACAACTACAGCACTACAGTCTATGTTAAATGATTTGCACAATTATTGCGAAAATTGGGGCCTCAAAATAAATACTAATAAGACGAAAATCATGATTTTTGAACTAGGAAGACACACACAATACAATTTCACATATGCAGACACTGTATTAGAAACTGTAAAAACTTTTAAGTATTTAGGTATAAACTTATTTAAGAATGGTCACTGGCACCGTACCCAGAAAAAAATTAGCACAACACTCTTTGTTTGCATTACACAATTTATTTACAGTTTTTAACCAGTTAGAATTATCCATAACTGATAAAGTAAACTTTTTGACACTCTAGTCGGGTCTGTTTTGAATTACGGTGCAGAAGTTTTCGGCTATAACGACGGAAAAGATATAGAAGTAATACATTGCAAATTTCTCAGGAAAATATTGTGTGTCAAAAAAGTCAACAAATCTAGACGGACTGTATCGAGAAACAGGGAGACACCCAATGCAAATTCAGCGAAAATTAATTCTTATAAAATACTGGTTAAAATTATTATCTTTAGACAACGATTGTTTGCTAAAACGCATATACAAAACATTAAAAACTGACGCAGATAATGGGAATTCGTATAACGGGAATAACTAGGCATACCAAATTAGACTAATTTTAAACGAAATTGGCATGTCAAATTTATGGATAAACCAAGATTACACTCAAATTAATTTTCATCTAGTCAAAAATAGAATACTTGATATATATAAGCAAAGTTGGTACGCAAAGGTTAACAATTCGAGTAGACTGTCATCTTATGCAATTTATAAACATACTTTTGAGATGGAAAAATACCTTAAACATGTAAACGCTAATAAGTACAAAATATCGCTCACAAAATTTAGGCTATCGTCACATAACTTAGAAATAGAAACAGGGAGACATAATAACATACCGAGGGAAAATAGAACTTGTCGACAGTGTAGCATGAATGTCTTAGAAAACGAATTCCATCTATTGTTAGTTTGTCCAAAATATTACAACTTACGTAGGAAATTTCTAAAATCGTATATTGCCGTTGGCCAACGATACAGAAGTTTGAAAATTTAATGTCTTCTACAAATAAGCACATACTTAATAATTTAGCTAAATTTATATACTTTGCTTTTAAAGAAAGAAACGACATGTAAAATGTTTTTTTCAAAGGTGTCTTTAACAGTTCGTATATATATTTTATACTTTAACAGGATACGAATTGCTTCACATTTTTACAAAGAATATACTTTGCCCTTGCAACAGAAACAGTTGTAATTTGTTGAAAATAGACAAAATGACTAAAAAAAAATGCAACAGAAATAGGAATAGTTTTTAGTGGTAACAATAGACATAATTATTAATGCAGTAAAACTTTCTCTGAAAAGATTGTGTATTTCATTGTCATGTTATTTGCTCCACACATGTATGTATTATTTTGTAATTGGCTATAAATGTAAAATGTCATTTTATGCCAAATAAAATATATGTTATATGTATAAAAGTAAAAAAGAAGGCGAAGAAAATCAAAGTAAACAAGTCATAATTACACATAAATATTTAAATTTACCACTAACCGTTTTGTTTCCTCTCGCTCCGGCCAGCAAATGTTTCAAAAGTAATTAAGTATATTGATACGTTACTTGATTTGATTTGATTTGATGAGAATTTTATCAAGGTCCGTCCAAAAGAGCACTTATGTTAGCTTAATATCTGGATGAGACCCCGGCATGTCTCCCGTCATGCCTAAAAACAATTTTTTTTTGATACGTTACTTACAAGAGTTACTTACTTATATAGCCAATAATTTTACAGTATAGGTCGTCGGTAAACATTGATAAAAGAAGAGAGCCGGACGTGGAGACAAATCCCCCCTAATTGTCTCCACGTTAAACCGGACGTGGAGATTCTGTGTCTGCTCGTCCAGGACGTCGAGACACTTCCTTCATTGAAACCGGATATACATGATATCGTCTTTATAGCGAGGATCCATGAAATTTTCAGTATAATTATCAATAATATTATTATGCTTTTGATGTTAATTTGCAACACATAAAAAGATTCACTATGCATGCATTTTTATTTCGAAACACTTGCACGGGTACTTTATATTTTGTTTTACATTTCTCTTTGTCTCGAGTGAAAGGCAAGAATTCGCTCCGCTGAAATTGGTTTCACTTTATAGGTGTCAACATAGAGTTTCTTCCAAACCAAAAGCTAGTTTTCATAATACACAAGTCAAAACCAGGTAGTCTTATTACTCGTATCTTTTGTCTTTCATTTCTTCCCGAAGAAATAAGCTAATTATTACATTAACAAAAAGAGAAGGAAAAAGAAACACGCAAGGTTTGATCTGTGTGCGGGTATTAAATGACAAAATCTGTAAAATGTAACAGGTATTATTCTACGCAGAAATGGAAAAGTTTTTTTCCTACAATAAATCCTTATTTCTTCTAAAATGTTAATTATATTTTCAAGCCATGTGATGAAAAATCACATACTTTTTAAGGTATTCAACATCAAAGCGTTTACTAGAGTATGTAAAATCTATTTGATATTCTGAAAGGAACCTGTTCTATTTCTCAAATTAAAAAAAGCCTACCGAAATCAAATGTCAGTCTTTATCAGGTCAGGAATAACACTGATTAGGAATTTAAGATCGCAAAATAAAACAAGTTGACGTACTATCTACCGGGGACATGTAGGTCCATCTATTTACGTTTCTAAAGCACACCATACTTTTGCAACAGACTTGCCGTGTGCGTCTGTACTTGAAAATAACAGGTCTAAAAGTTTAAACAATTCTCACGAGCAAACGTTACGCACGTGTAAAGGGATTAGCCGATTATGAAAATCAAGTGCACACTAGATTCATTCTCATTATTATGTCAAAATTCACGAATTTTGTAGCTTTTGGATTATTCTATGACTATTTTTATGACTGATGATGTGACTGTAATGAAATAGTGCTCACTAGTTAAAACATTACTATTATTATTATTATTATTATTAATTGCAGGTAATGTGAATGATAATGCTGAATTTTCTTTATCTTCTGGTAGAAATGATAAAAATTAAAACATAAGATTTTCACAAAAGTTACGCGTCAAGTTCAATATCTCCCTTAGGCAATATTCCAGTACAATCGATAATCAATGATTTATGACCCTGACCGTTATTACGGATATTACCGAACCGTAGTTGTTTCCGTAAACTCCTAATCCCCAAAACTTATCGATTGCCTGCTGATATACGCTTGACACTTTTTCTGCCGTATGGTTTATTCTGATGTAAAGAATAGGGCATTCGCTTCAAATGATGCGCTGTTTAACCCCTTTAGCCTACATTTGTATTGGCATTTGAATGACATCCCAGGACTCAACGTGCACGTGTGTCTTTCTTGACGGGGTACTTTGTGACACGGGTAGTCAAACGTATGCTTAGCTAGATTCCTAGCAGCTATTTTTTTTTCAAACGAATTGACCCCTTGTTTATGGAAAAGAATGTTATATTACAATGTACGAGTACATGGTTTAAAAACTAGACTGGCATTCAGTCCTTACACTTGCTATTTCATACTCAATTTGCTGCCAAAAATGTAAGATGTAGATGATCAAGCCCTGTAAGTAGATATGGGCCATAAAATAGTCTGCTTGGATAATGAAACTATACTATCATCTAGCCTAATGGCGAGGCTAGTTAAAACATTCGTCTGTTATAAAGTAAACTATAAATTTTACACTTAGTTTATGACAATTCGTCAGAGTAGTCCACTACATGTACTATTTAAAAAGTAACTAAATTGAAAAAAAACAGTATTTTTCTCTAGTATGTATTTACTTCCATTTTATGCACTGTTTATAAACATATTTGTTACGTCACTGTCGCGCTATTCCGAATTGACTGTAATATTCGTGCAATGGTATAGTTATCACTGTTCACTGAAAAGTACTTCGCTAAAGTATTCACTGAAAGTACCCCGGTAAAGTATTCACTGAACAGTACTCCGGTAAAGTATTCACTGAAAATGCTCCGGTAAAGTATTCACTGAACAGTACTCTGGTAAAGTATTCACTGAAAGTACCCCGGTAAAGTATTCACTGAAAGCACTCCGGTAAAATATTCACTGAACAGTACTCCGGTAAAGTATTCACTGAAAGTAGCCCGGTAAAGTATTCACTGCATGTAACCCGGTAAAGTATTCACTGAACAGTACTCTGGTAAAGTATTCACTGAACAGTACTCGGGTAAAGTATTCACTGAAAGTACCCCGGTAAAGTATTCACTGCATGTAACCCAGTAAAGTATTCACTGAACAGTACTCGGGTAAAGTATTCACTGAAAGTACCCCAGTAAAGTATTCACTGCATGTAACCCAGTAAAATATTCACTGAACAGTACTCCGGTAAAGTATTCACTGAAAGTACCCCGGTAAAGTATTCACTGAAAGTACTCTGGTAAAGTATTCACTGAAAGTACCCCGGTAAAGTATTCACTGAAAGTACTCCGGTAAAGTATTCACTGACAGTACCCCGGTAAAGTATTCACTGAAAGTACTCCAGTAAAGTATTCACTGAAAGTACCCCGGTAAAGTATTCAGGGGGGGGGGGGGGGGGGGGGGGGGGGGGGGGGGGGGGGGGGGGGGGGGGGGGGGGGGGGGGGGGGGGGGCGGGCCAGGCCCCGCCGGAAAAAATCCCCAAGAAACCCCCGGAAAATATTTCTTGAAAATACCCCGGTAAAGTATTCACTGAAAGTACCCCGATAAAGTATTCACTGACAGTAACCCGGTAAAGTATTCACTGAAAGTACTCCAGTAAAGTATTCACTGAAAGTACCCCGGTAAAGTATTCACTGAAAGTACCCTGGTAAAGTATTCACTGAAAGTACTCCGGTAAAGTATTCACTGAAAGTACCCCGGTAAAGTATTCACTGAAAGTACCCAGATAAAGTATTCACTGCATGTAACCAGGTAAAGTATTCACTGAACAGTACTCTTGTAAAGTATTCACTGAACAGTACTCCGGTAAAGTATTCACTGAAAGTACCCTGGTAAAGTATTCACTGAAAGTACTCCGGTAAAGTATTCACTGAAGGTACTCCAGTAAAGTATTCACTGAAAGTACCCAGATAAAGTATTCACTGCATGTAACCAGGTAAAGTATTCACTGAACAGTACTCCGGTAAAGTATTCACTGAAAGTAGCCCGGTAAAGTATTCACTGCATGTAACCCGATAAAGTATTCATTGAACAGTACTCCGGTAAAGTATTCACTGAAAGTAGCCCGGTAAAGTATTCACTGAAAGTACCCCTGTAAAGTATTCACTGAAAGTACCCCGGTAAAGTATTCACTGAACAGTACTCCAGTAAAGTATTGACTGAAAGTACCCCGGTAGAGTATTCACTGAACAGTACTCCGCTAAAGTATTCACTGAAAGTACTCCAGTAAAGTATTCACTGAAAGTACTCCGGTAAAGTATTCACTGAAAGTACTCCGGTAAAGTATTCACTGAAAGTACCCCGGTAAAGTATTCACTGAAAGTATCCCGTAAAGTATTCACTGAAAGTACCCCGGTAAAGTATTCACTGACAGTACCCCAGTAAAGTATTCACTGAACAGTACTCCGGTAAAGTATTCACTGAACAGTACCCCGGTAAAGTATTCACTGAACAGTACTCCGGTAAAGTATTCACTGACAGTACCCGGTAAAGTATTCACTGACAGTACCCCGGTAAAGTATTCACTGAACAGTACTCCGGTAAAGTATTCACTGAACAGTACCCCGGTAAAGTATTAGTTTAGTTTAGTTTTGATCAGACATGCATTAAAGTGGAAAAATTACTGAATACTGAACAGTGCCAGAAATTTGTCACAGAGTCCTTAACATTTAGAAATCTTACCATTTATCGTTTTTTTTAAAATTATATCACAAACTGATGTTATTCAGAAGAAAAAATATTATGAATCATGTCATGTCTGGTGTTAAAAGTGTAATAAAGTAAACCTTTATATTCAAGATGACAAAAATAAATAAGCCATGTGGATTTTTGTTGTAAAACAAAAAGCAATTAAATATGTAAATTGAAAAACAACTTTAAAGTTGAAAAGAGTGAGAAAAAACTCACGACATCTGTATTCCGTATCTACTGAAAGTCCATTTAAGCTCTGGCACGAGCCTATATATTAATTTATAAACACTTTAAAGTCCCAGGAGCACTCCGGATGTAAAATGTAGCTCTAATATCACGAGGAAAGATATCTCACCGGGTAACTGACCGTGATTTCTTCAAAACATTCATAACATTTCCTTTTAAATCAAATGCATATGCTATGAAATATAGCGTGCAGTATTTAATTTTTTTTCAAGGTAAATGCAAAAATAGTAAGTACGGCTTTTCAAGAAGACGCGACAAATTTATGAAATTATTGTTTATGTTAACATTGTTTTAGACCAAAGGACCGTTCTATCATTATTGTGTCCGTAAATTTATTACTCTGTATACCGGTATGAGTACCTTGAGTGATCATGGGTCTTTAAAACTAGGTCGCAAAACGCTTTAAAGTGGCAATGTTCATCTAAACAGGTGAATAATGTTTGTTTTGTGTAATAAAATGTAAACTACATTAACATATTTCAAACAACGTCCCAAACATAGTTTCCAGTTATCAAAGTGCAATGCTAAAGAAATAAAGGTGGATAATCAGATTTTGGTCATGCAACAGATTTTAATAAACTCATTTATGTTCACTTAATGCTTAATTAAAGTAAGATTTTCACTTGAGGTATCTTAAAAATTTGATTTCCCTATCTTGGTTTCCAAACGAAGATATAGTTATTTTATCATGATTATAATTTGATACACATACTTTTGTAAGGAAATGTATAAATAAAAGACCTTTTGTATTATATTTGTAAAATATTTGCCTTAACACTTATATATTTAGATGGAATTCATTAGAAATGCAAGTTTGAAATATGATTGTTAGCTCCCTTTACCTATATTGGTCGCGCAACCAAGATAGATCGGACATAAATGAATTCAGAAGCTACACGTAGTTTTAAAACTTGCGTTTTGGTTTAGAATTTTAAATATTTGTTTATCTATCCAGTGAAAATGTAAAAGTAGAAATTATATTGAAACAAGAGCTGTCCCTCACAGGTGACAAATGCCCCCGAAAGAGCTGTCTCACAGTCTGTGTCCTCTCTATATGCTCAACAATTATGCCATGTAATTTTCAAATCCTCCCATGCATGACAGAGTAACTATGCATACAGTATTCCTTTACTTTTAAACTTTAAGTGTGACCCTGACCCTTGAAGTGGTTCTTGCACGCAGCACATTGTCTTGATGTGCTAAACATTTGTGCCAAGATATTTTAAAATTAATCAATACATGAAAAAGTTACAGTCAAGCCACAAAGGTATGCTTATATATAGGTTTCATTACTTTTAAACTGTAAGTGTGACCTTGACCTTTGAGGAAGGGACGCGGGTCTTGCACGCGACACATCGGTTTGATGTGTTGAACATTTGTGCCAAGTTTTTATAAAATCAATCAATGCATGAAAAAGTTGCAGTCCGGACACAAATGTGTGCATATATACAGGATTCCATTACCTTCAAACTTTAAGTATAACCTTGACCTTTGAGGTAGAAACGTAGGTTTTGCACGCGACACGTCGTCTTCATGTGGTGAACATTTGTGCCAAGTTATTTTAAAATCCTTCAATGCAGGACAGCGTTACAGCCCGGACACGGAACAATGTAAGGGGAGACGCACAGACGGACAGACGGACGGACAGACGGTGCAATTTTGATATATAACTGGCAACTAGTCTGCAGTTCGCAGTTCGAATCGCGAACTATAAACTGCAAACTGATTTCTCACTGCTATACAGTTACTAGTTTGCGATTCGATTAGAAAATTGGAAATTGTCGAATAGTTCCAATTTCTCAGTTTGCGGTTAGAATGAAGTCTAGCTGCCAGTTCGCAGAGAGAAATGCGATTGGAATCGCGAACTGCGAACTGGCAACTATTCTGTAGTTAGTAGTTCTTAATTCGCAATTCGAATCGCGAACTGCAAACTGGATTCTAGATTGCAGTTCGCGATTCGAATTGCGAACTTCGAACTACGGGCTAGTTGCCAGTTCGCAGTTCGCTATTCTACTTGCAAAGTGAGCAATTCGTACCACTAGCTAGGAACTAGTCATATCGCGAACTGAGAACAGGGAACCTGCCTGAAGTTTGCAATTCGCAATTCAAACTACAGACGTGTCTTCATTCAAACGGCGAACTGAGAAATGGGAACTATTCGACAGTTCCCAATTCTCTAATCGAATCGCAAACTAGTAGCTGTATAGCATATTGCAATTCACAACTCGAATCACGAACTGCGAACTGCAAACAAACTTAAAGTTTACGGATATCTCAATAGACTATGGATTTAAATGTAACTATCACATTTACCCAAATTGTCCCGATTGAAAACAAGTAATATCTTTAAAAAAAAAAGATGGTCGACGTAGGTGACGTAATAAACACATTTTGTGTTTCAGAAGGCTCCCGGGCAGTACACTGCTTATTCCGGTACCGAAACGCTAGCCAATAATCAATGACGCTAGATGTCCGGCCCCGGACAACACCTCGTTGAATACAAAAGTTGATCTTCGTACTGTCCAGAAACCTTGACATAACGTGTTCTGTTTTTTCTTTTTTTGCAACATGATTTATTATAAATAACTATAATATAAAAAATATACACATTTTGTGTTTCAGAAGGCTCCCGGGCAGTATACTGCTTATTCCGGTACCGAAACGCTAGCCAATAATTTGCAGATTCTGATTGGTCACATTATAACGAAGTTGGTTAGCAACGCGTCCATACCAACGGAAGTTCAAATCAAAAGTATACGACTACGTCGAAAAAAAACTTTATCTATAATATTTCTCGTTCCCGTGGAATTTCATCGTTATCTTTATATGTCAATAAAAATGCATATATATGGTTTTAAATTGCTATGTTATGCAATATCTAGTGACATCTTTACAATGTTTACTAAGATATGAATAGCTGATTGTGTTGCGTTAAGGGGATCGAATTTGTACAAGAAGACAACCGATGCCGTTAAAATACACAAAGGCTAAGAACACTATATATGGCCAGTGTTTCGGTCTGACCCAGAGTAAATCTATCTCCGTCACGTAAATACTCATTGTCTATCTAAACAAAGGACAGAACATTTATCTTTGATTATGTTCCTTGTATGAACAGTCGAGAAAGGTGTGTGCACCACCCTGCAAAAGTTGCAGGTCAGGAAAGAGCAAATAAAATGACTTTTCATTAAGGTGACGTGTAAGCCGTGTACATAAAATGTGGCCTCGTGCTTATACAACATCGTTTATAAGGTTGAGTACAAAACTCCTTGCACTTTCATGTGAGAAAAGAGCTATACTCACCCGGAAAACTTGTTTGATTCACTTTCATAAAATTTAATAATTTAAGATCGCGTTGACGTTGTGAACCTAGAATGCAAGGGCCAGGATGTTGTATAAACAGTGTACGCAAGGACTAAGGTGACTTAAAAACCGTGAACGCAAAGACCGGAATGCCGTGTAAACCGTGAACGCAAAGACTTGGATGATATGTAAACCCCGGATGGTCTAAAAGCTGTATACGCAAAGACCAGACCCAATGCTTAGATTGTCATGCTGAGATTGTGCTAAAGAAACTTTTATTAGCGCGGGGCCAAGATGACGTGTACACTGTGTACGCAAAGACCGGATGACGTTGAGAACAATGTTCGCAACGACCGGGATGTCGTATAAACTGTGTACGGTAAGACAGGATTTGCGAGTACATCGCGTACACAAATATCCTGTGACGAAGTAAACCGTGTGCGCAAAGACTGGATTGCATTAAACCGTGTACGCAAAGACCAGGATTTCGTGTTAACCGTGTACGCAAAGACCAGGATTTCGTGTTAACCGTGTACGCAAAGACCGGGATTTCGTGTTAACCGTGTACGCAAAGACCGGGATGTCATTTACTGGCATACCGTATTCGCAAAAACGGGAACAAATTTGACTGATTTTCGAAGAGGCACTTTTAATTAACTAAGATTAGCTTTGTTTAATTCTGATTGAACATATTTGCGCTAAAGATGGTGTCAAACAAGGCTTTACACAGTACTCATGGGTCTGAATCTCATCAGTTGCAGTGGTATTTCCCCAGCTATTTAATGCTCATATCGATAAAAGTTCAATACTTGCATATTTCACATTGTGCTAGGTAATTTGAATTTTATGGGGTTTATGCATACTTTATGTTCGTTTTTTCCCATATGTTTTGTTCTGATAAGACTAAATGCATGGTTTGTGGCCTATATATCTTTGATCTGATATCAATTATTGGAAGCTAAGAGATGTCGCAATAAAAACTGACACAGTATTGAATTATGTGAATTTAAGTGCACTGATATTAGGTTAACTTTGATAAGAATGTAACTCACTGGTTATAAATGTGTCCTTTAAACGTAAAACAGCTTGAAAAGTTTTAATATTTGTTCGATCGTTTTGTATGAGATACTAAGAAGAAGTCTGATCTTGATTATATTTAAGCGGAGCGCGGGGGTCGGGCACGTGTTTTTGTTTAAAAAGTGTGGGTAATCACAATATAACTGCTACAGACATGGACAGGAGTAAATATAATTCAATTGTAAGTGTATTTTATTAGTTATCGTCTAACAATTTTCGAAACAGGACAATGATGCAAAAGAAAGAAGATAATAGAAAGCAGCTGGGCTGAAAACATACGAAAAAAAGTAAAAGTCTTTACTGAAAACTTGAAACTGAAGCCAAAGGTACTTGATTTCATTGCTTTGAAGACGTCTCTACTTACGAGATTACATAACATGATATTGTAATAATCCAGTAATTTAAAAGCAGTTTCTAAAAATTATTTAATAACTTCCTGAACAATTTATCGTCATTTTAAATATAATTATGAAACGTTTATCTTATTTAACTGTTGTCTGTGATTCACACATATGTTATCTTTATAACAGGAAATTATGGAATTCTTAGATCTCCAGCAGTTAAAGCGGTGCTGCCGGCCTGACGTCACGGAAATGGACGAAACGGAACAGGAAGTAGTAAACGAAATTCTTCTGAGGTACCAATTAGTTTGGGACTTGAACATGGAGAAAATTACGCTGAGTTTGTATTCAGAGGGTCATATTAGCGACGAAATCTTCGGAAATGTACAGAGATTTCTTAAAAAAGAACCACGAATGTATGAAATGAAGATAAATGAAAGGGTCATTAGGTATTTAACAGGTAAAATGCGTTTCACTGTTTTTCTTTGGGCACTGGCAACATCAGGTTATCAAAGACTTGCAAATTTGCTTTTGGACACTCTGGAAAAAGCAAGACTTTCCACTATTTCTACACCAATGAAAAAAGTGCCAATCGTCCAGAGCAGAAAATTACATTTGCTGGTAAAACAACTGAAATACATATCCGATTCTAAAATATTTGATAATCCTGTCCCGTTCATCAGGCGTTTGGCCATGCGCTTCAAAGATAATCTCGTAGCGGAAACAGAAGTAAACATAAAACGGAAGTTGGCTGACAGGTACTTTTGCATCTTAGCAGTAGAGCTCGACAATTTCAGCTTCCTAATCAACAGGTTCGTCACCGTGAAATCTCTGGCAGCTGAGATGCGGCATGTGATACCATTTACGTCCAACCCGGTCATGAATGAGGCATTGTTGAACGGTCGTGTGGCCGAAATGACTGCACTTAGTGGAGATATAAGTACAGCAAAGTCAATTATTCAAGACGTCATTACTGTAGTACTGAACACGGAGGAATGTCCGGAGTCAGGAAACTTAATGTACTTGCAGTTAAATGTGTTGTTACATGATTTTGAAGAAAATCCTTCAGAGGAGAAAAAAGAGTACTATATACAAATGGGATACAACGGATTACGGTTGCTAAGTGTTCTGGACGATGAATTTATGGCTTATTTTAAGATATCGTACATGCTCAGGATTATTTTTTGTGCTCTTGATTTAAGTATCAGTGGACGGCCCCTTTGTGTTGGACCTTGTCGGGAATCACTGAAGATCGCGCAGTATTTTCTGACAGAGGTCGGGAAAGTTGTCCAGAGTTATGGGTTAAGGAAAACCATGTGTTACAATCTTGCAATGGGACGGATGTTACATATTACAGGAAATGAGAGTAAGGCTATCGTCTGCTTGAATGAGGCAAAGAAACTTGCTCAGCAAGGAGGTTATGTTGAGCTTCAAAACATACAGCAATACGAGAAAAATCTTTCACTTCACGTAGACAGTTTTTATTTAAAAAACCGACTGTCAACAGATAGTGACAGATGAGCGCCGGAAGGATCAAGATCAAAATGGCCGGGACTCTCATACTGCCTAAATTCGCACACTTTGTAAAAGACCAATATTTACTAGGATTTGTTTAATTAGCGAATCGACATAAAACACTTAATGTATTCAGTACAAGACCGTTCATCCACCTTCCCGTAATGGAGTTGTTCCTTATAGCCCAAGACCGTGCATGCTTGGACTATGGACCATATATCAGCCAGTGCAAGGGCAATTCGTTCACTGCTATGGAATATTGGGGTCGTTTTGGCAGTAATATGTGAAACCACTCGCTCTTTCATGGAACGATGCTGTTGCCACGAACAAAAAAGGACAATAAAACAAAATGAGATTAGTAAATATATGAATGAGATCAATTAACCTTTATTTGTGTGAATAAATAAAATCAAATTGGCATTTAGGCCATGCCATTATTGTGCTACAGCAGTAACTCATTTAAAGCCACAATGCTGAAACTGGTTTGAAGGCGTCAAATTGCTTTGGACGAAAGATAAATTTTACGAGAAAAGGCGCTAAAAACAAAACCGCTGTAAAGAAGTACACTGAACATAACGTGTGAATGTAAATGTTTTGGCTGTAAAAACCGTCCATAGTGTGTGTACAGTGTTGTTTTGACAAACATTGGAGTAAAAATTTAACTTTACAGTGCGTGATTTTTTTTTCAAGGCAGTGCATGTTGTTAAATGACAAATTACATCATTTTTTACGAATGGCGTTACATGTTCCGCCCCTTTTACAATTTAATCTAAATAATCAAAACTATTTTTGAATTAAAAGTTATATATCAACTTCAGGTAGCATGAATTGAAAGACAAGTGTTTATTGTTTGCAGTGTAAAGTGTAAGATTAAGGATATCAAAAAGGGCTTTACCAGCTGGTTACATGGCATGGGGCTACAAAGGGGGTAGTATACGGGGAAGCACATGGAGGCGAAGTAGACCAACCTTTTTGTTGACCCGTCACCATATTTACCCTCTGTTATAAATTATAACTTATGTTTTGAATTCTTTGAGACGATCTACATCAAAGTTTGCCCGGCACCACAGAAAAGTGTGCCCGACTCCATGAACGCATGCATTAGTCAGTGAACATATTGACAATTTTTTTTACTGTATCTGGAAATTCTCAGACGTGACAGTCGGCAAATAAATTTTTGCTTTAAAATCTAGCTACCAATCGCATCTATCTACTAAATTGCGCCGACTATCTTCTTTTAAAGGAAGTTCTTATTTCCCACAAGTCTATCGATGTATATGATAAGGATAGTTTAGCAAGACGTGACAGATTGGTTATCATGATAAACAATAGCTGTATTTTGTATAGAAAACAGAAGGAGCTGCATCTATAGGATTTGAACCTATTGGCACGTACATGCCGGTATACGCCGAAAACCAGCTAACCACCATTGACTAAGCGGCAAAGAAACAAAAAAGACTAAAACTAAATATTATGGAAATAATCAGGTCAGAAAACTGCTTATAAAATGATTCTATAATAAAATGTATAAATTATTACTTTTTCTGCTGGGACTTTAGCGGCAGGCAAATTTCTTTGCGGGTGATACAGGATCGATGAGTCCGAAAAAATACACAGTTTGAATAGAACAATCAGCGTTTACCTCATTTGGTCTCCGGCTTTCGTTTTGAATGTTCGGAGTTGTTGTTTTTATAGCCACATCCTAACATAATACCGCCCGAATATGGCCGAATGGCATAAATATTTCCTCTTTTCTCACTTAACCAAACGGTAGTTGATTTATTACTGAGATAAATGAGACAGGCTACCTCTGAGTGAAAAGATCGTCTTCACTAGCCTGTTATACATTTTTTTACCGTTTTTCAAAATACAACTGCGGTTAAAACATAAATTATGGTAATAAACCGAGGAAAAAAACAACATTGTTTTGACACGCTTCTGTCTGCAGTAGGGTTTAGCTCGTCAAAATAGTTTTACTGTGTTAAATGTTGCCTTGTCATCGAGTACTGATCTCATCTTGTCTAATATTAGAAAAAATGTAACAGAAGTCTTTTGCACTTTTTTAGTTCAAATAGAAACAGTGTTAAAGGTCACGGAACTATATGGGATAGGATTTTAGAAATGTCCTGAATATACCGTGTATACCAATTGATTAAATCTTGTACGGAGGCGTTTGCAAGGAAATTAAAATGTCATGAGTAAGATATAATTTGTTAACGACGGTTTCTTTGTAGTTCTGTTTGACCGCGTATCGTTTTCAGAACAGTGTTAATGGAACAAACGGCAAATCAGACAAACAAACAAATCAGTTGCATCACTAGCTCAGAGTTTACAGGTGTTACCTTGATTTAGGTGCACCAGATAACAAGAAAAAAGAAAAACAAGAGAACAAGAGACTTCAGCACAACCGTTTGCTGACAAACAAAATCAATTCCTTTTTTTTCCTTTCCGATGATTACCGGATATTGCCGAGATGAAACGGTTAAAAGGAAAGGAATACAAGCTTCTTTTGATACCGGGACAAGTATGTTCTGAACACGTGCAGTGCACCTAAACACAATACAGTTTAGTGCAATTAATTAATCTGCAATAATACGGCGCAGTGACCTTTCATAAAACTGAATATTATTTGAAGGCGAGTTCTCGCGTGTATACAAATGAAATATATATTCTTTAATGCTTTATTGATAATATAAATAGTTCCTTGTTAAGTACAATAAGTGGTACATGTATAAACACTGTCAGGAAAATATATATGATTACAAACATACGAAATTACATGATAATATCAAAGAGGCACTTACAGTTATTGTCAATCTGTAACATACAATCGAGGTTTCAAACCAAATCAAACACATGTACAATTTATAACTGAACAGTTCCGCATGCAAAAGGTCTGGGAAAAGGATCAAAGTTCTGAAAATACCGAACAGTTTTGCGTTCTTACGGGCGTTCAAAGATAAAAGTTCTGTAATGACTAAATAGCTACGCGCGCACACGGGTCCACGCAGAGATCAAAATGAGCGATCACAGTTATTAAAGAACTAGATAGTTCCGCGTGCATAGGGGTGCAACAAGATTCACAATCGATGAAGTACTGAATTGCTCTTCGTGCATACAGGGTAGTGTTAAGTATGTAAGTTACTACTTTTAACATTTCCATCTGCACATAGACGCAAGAAAAGATCGATGTCCAGAAAGACCAGACAAGTTCCGCGTGTGTACGGGCACGTGCAAAGATCAAACACAGAAAAAGACAACAAATCAGTGAAAATTATTTCCTGTTAATTACGGCTATAGCAAACCTTTTCCTTTAATTATTCAGCCAATCTTCTCTATGGTTGTAACCAAACTATTCCTAAGATTTATTCAATGTTAAGAATTGTACCTAGTCCATGTTTTGCTATAAAGGTATATAATCAGATTTTGGCCATGCAACAGACTTGTTTGAAACTTTAACATCTGATCATTTACACTTATTTATGTTCACTTAACGCTTTATTCAAGTAAGATTTTCACTGGGGGTATTTCTAAAATTTGATTTCCCTATCCTGGTTGCCCAACCAAGATAGAGTTATTTTATCATACATTTGTAAGCAAAAATTTGATACACATACTTTGTCTAAGGAAAGATAATTATAAATATAAGACCTATTGTATTGTATTTGTGAAATATTTACAAGTATATATTTAGATGGAATTCATTAGAAATTCAAGTTTGAAAAATTATTATTACCTCCCTTTACCTATCATGGGTGCACATCCAAGATAGATTGGAAATAAATGAATTCAGAAGCTACACATAGTTTTAAAACTTGCAATTTGGTTACGAATGTTAAAATATTTATATATCTATCCAATTCAAATGTAAAAGTAGAAATTATATTGAATTCTAATATGCCAATGGTATATTTCTATAGTCAATTCGAGTGCATTAATATGATTAAAGCACTCGGAAAAGTAGGCGGAGTTTCGGACATGGAAGTAGCTCCTTCCGACTTTTCTAATTTACTCCCGCGCAAAAATAAAATATAGAAATGGAAATAATATCAGTATAAATACATCAGTCGCATGAAAAAGATTTGTTTAAGAACCTAAATATTATTTTTGATTGCGTCAAATAAGCCTTTGGAATACCCTCACCTCGTTTCCTTAAAAAAGGACAAGAAATTCAGGATTAACAGTCATACAATGTTTTGATTCCGGGAGACAAAACTATGAATGAAAACGTTTACGTCATCACACTGACGTCATTACTCCACGTTAAAACGTTGTACAGTTCAAATTAACGGTACGCATTTAAGGAGGTATGAGCGCTTTTAATCTAAAGATCAAATTCTTTCAAAAGTCATATTATTTTAAACATTAGTGTTTAAACGTTAAAATAAAACCAAAAAAATAATAGGTCACCATGCTTTTTTAAGAGTTATACGATTTTTAAACAACCCATCAAATTTGGTTATTTTGAATCTGCTTTTCTAACATAAAAACAACAAACTTTTCAATTTCAATTTCTTTATATATGATTATTGTGAAAAACAATTCAATATGTATCATGTTTACAGTTACCTTTCATTAATTTAAACAAATAACAAAATGCTTTCACAAATACATGATAAAAAGATTTATCATATCATATGTTATTACCCCACCCACTTTCTTAATAACAGAACAATACATTTTTTAAACATTCATATGAAAAAAACCAAAGATCAAAAAGTACTTCATATTTGCCTGTTGGTAAGATGTTATTCAGGCAACCAAAATAATCAAAAAAAAATGGGGGTCACCATGCTTTCCAATGAGTTATATCCAATAAAACATTAAAAAATCTGGAAAAATTCATATTTTTGCAAGTTCTGACTGTTAGTTTTAAAACTGTCCACTAACTTGGACATTATATTTGAAATTATAACACATAAGTGATTCTAAAACAAAAATTTATTTAAATTTATACATTATGAAGTCTATAATACTGTTGACACTATTTACAGCATATCAAATTACCCCACCCACTCATAATCTAATGTTAAAATTATCAAAATTAGAAGCAAAAACAATTTGAACTAACCACAAGAAATCATCTGAAACTGTTACTGATAGACAGATTGCTATACAGAATGCTTATCCAATGCTATAAATAGCCAAAGGGATTTCTACCAAATAGAAATACTTATACTAAAAAATCTATTCTTATAAATAGGAGCAAGCCAAAACACTTTGCGTAATGCAATTAAGTCCAGAATTTTTTTAGAATATCTATTTTTGAGACTGGTGAAGGTACTAACTGAATAGAACTCTTGGAGCGGATAATTACTTCAAGAAAACCAGAGGTATTTTGATGTCTGTCAAAAACACAAATAGGGAAAAGAGTTTCCAAAAAAGCTTATTAATTAGCTTACTACTCGATCCCTTGTCTTTGTAATATATATTGTACTTACATGATATTTGACAAATAAAATATTGTTTAAACTAAACTAAACACAAATACTTCTAAAAATTTACAAGAATTCACATGAAGTATACTATAAATTAATGATCAGTAAAAATAATAACCATCCTTGCTAGTTCAATTTTGACCAAGGGGTCATGATTTTAAAAATCTTGATATCATTTACTATGCATATGTACTCAATACTATAAATTAACACAGCTGAGCCAACCTTAGTACATTAAAAGTGAAAAAAGTGAAGACGAGATATGAATGACCTCAAAAAAATAATTCATTAATCACTATCAATGATTAAATTCATCTAAAAAACTTGGCAACAGCATGAATAATTTTTTGTGACTTAGTCACAAGGACTTTTCGCTGATGGACAACTCTGTAAAAAGATCTTCTATGCCACTCGGACCACTCCGTTTAATTGCTAGAATCAAGTGTGACAAATTAAGTCCACTTCCTGCTATACGCTTAGCAATATCAATACTCACTGTCTTTGTATCTATTAAGGGTTGTAAAGATGAAAGATTTTGACTAATCTGTCTCGAGTACTTATGTGCATCTGAACAAAATTCAACAGCAAATTTCTGAAGAGTTATGACATCATCTAAAGCATTGTGTGCATTGTACTGCTCTTTGAGAAAATGCTCTGCAATATACTGCTGAGTACATGGTTTAAAAGAGTTAAAAACCTTTCTTGTATCAACAAATCCAGTAACATGATTACAAAATTGTGAATACAACCTACATTTATGTAAAGCATTTGTTAAAATTGGACAGTCAAATGATCTACAGTTATGACCTACTAGCACATTATCTTCAGATTTTGACAAAAAATCAATTAAACAATTCAAGGCTTCATAAACACTTCAAACTGTTGACAGCACTATTTCTGTAAAACATCTGATTGCCAACAGCATCTATTTTTGTGTTTTAGAAATTGGCTTCTTTGGTAGGACATCAGTGTTGAAATTTCTTCTGGCCTCTTCTTGCAGCTATCTGTATTATATGCTCTTTTCTTCCTGAAATTTAGTTTAGTAAGTATGACAATTCATTACATTAGACAGATTTTTCACCAAAAATGAAATTTGAGCCTTACTGCAAAGTTTGACAACTAGTCAAGTAGATTTTATACTACTGCTAAATATATCAGTAAGCTCATCTTCAAATCATGTGTTGATTCAGTAAAACACAGAGAAAAAACACGCACTGAAATAATTGGACATAAACTATTGATCTATACTTACCTACAAGATAAAGACAGATTTATTAAATGATTGATAGGTATTTTACTAGTATAATGTGTAGTGACCTAGAGACCCAAAACATTGACCATGCACAACTAGGCATTGTAGTTATCACTTCTGTGAAGTATCATTAAATTCTGACCAGGGGTTTTGGAGATTTAGTGTCAACAAGATTATACTATCACTTGCTCCTTTGACCTTGACCTTTGACCTAGAGACCCAAAAACATGGCCCATGCACAACTAGGCATTGTACTTATCACTTCTGTAAAGTATCATTAAATTCTAACCAGGGGTTTTGGAGATTTAGTGTCCACAAGATTCTGTCTACAGACATAAGGACAGACAAGCTGAATCCAGTATACCTTCCCTTACACTTTGTGTTCAGGGGGGGGGTATAAAAATTTGAACAATATCAATGAAAGCATTCATTGATAAACTAAGATTATACCTTTCAACTTTCAACTTGTTTCTTTGATGTTTTGCCGCTGTAGTCATGGCTAAATTCCCAGCTTTTTATGAACCTATAAAATACATAATGAAAAATTTGCTTTCTTCCATCACTGATACTATGACTACAAATAAAGATACTGGTGATCATCTTGCTTTATTATACACAATGTAAAAAATATTTATACTTTTTTCATAACAGAATAAGCTAACACCTTCAGTAAGCTAAAACCTTTAGTCACACTTCATGATGTCAATTCCATCAAAAAGAAACTTAAAAAATCATTTCATTTATCACTGTTATGAAAATGTCAAGAATAAAATGCTTTTATAGTTAATACATTTGATTATATAAGATCTGGAAAAATAATTACCATTGCTAAGTTTTTTAAACAAGAGGGCCATGATTGCCCTATATCGCTCACCCGAGTACCATCGCCCTTAACGCTAGGTCACAACAATTTTTAAGCAAGACTTTTTCACATCTCAGACCCTTGTGACATTGAGCTTTAACTGAATTACCTCATATATAACAATATGCACAACTAAACTCCATAAGTAGTTGTCTGTTTATTACCTGACAAACTGTCATAGGACTTGCCACTAACACGCTTCTGCCAACCAGCATCAACACTTACTTCAATATCTTTTAACCTACAAAAAAAAGAATAAAAGTTACAGTTGAGTAAAAAAAAAATATTTCATATTAGTGCAGGGAATGTTTTACATCAATCTTACATCAATGTCTTATACTGCCTCACTACTTCTTTCAGTAGTTTACCTTGTCAGCATATGAAACTAGTAACATAAATCAGAGTGCAATGAAATTGGTATCAATACTATTTTCTTAAGATATGCTGATAGTTTCAATACCTTCTGTTGTGTTGTAGAGAAATATCTGACAATACAGAATTTTAGTTTTCTATAACACAACCTATAACTGAAATAAATCTGGTCTACAACTGAAGTATGACTGCTATAACACTGAAGTAGGTCTGGTACATAACTGAAGTCAATCTGGTCTATAACTGAAACAGGGCTGGTCTATAATTGAAGTGGGTATGGTCTATAAGACTATAATTGATTTGAAGTAGATCTGGTGTATAACTGAAATAGATTTGGTCTATAACTGAAGTAGATCTTGTCTGAAACTATGTAAACAAGTACATGTATAAAGATTGGAAGAAATTAAATTGGAGTGAATTCTTTATGATTGCACGCTTAATTATTATTTATCAATGTGCTTATTTACCCTTGCAGACGAACTTCATTTTGCAAACTTATGTCTACAGATTCTTTTGCAAGCTGCTCCACTGCTCTCCCACTTTCTTTCACTCTGGAATCTAACATTTTAAAACTATGATCATCATATATAGACAATTCAATGAAATTGATTTAGAATCATGTACAATTAAGATAAAACTATTTTGTAAAACTGAAAATTATTGCATATGATATTATATTACATTGCCTGCAGTGCCCATTTAACTATGCTTATTCCTCATGTTCACATATTCATCTTGTGTTTACACATATACCGGTACTGACAGATTTACCTTCTGTTCAGCATATAAATATAAAATTGTGATACTTATTAAATATTTTACAGTAAGGCCTCTTGAATACTCTCATACAGGTACCGGTCTAAAGCTGACAGTCTTCCTAAAAAGTGCCTGTTTGCTTAGTCGGCCAAGCTAATGATGTCCGTCTGACAGAATTTAAGGAACCTAAGGTTTTTTTACACAATAGTTTCTGTGTTTGGTCAAGCAAAACTTTCATTTGTCAGAAGAAGTTTTAAGTTTCCATATCCAAATGTCAGGCACTGTTTAAAAAAATCATTTCTGAGAGACTGTAGAGGTTAAGGTATCTGCCGCTCATTCCGGAGGTTGCAGGTTTGAACCCCACTGGGGTTATGCTACATGCTGTCTTCGCATTTACGCTAAAGTAAATTAGTTTAAAACTGTTTTAGATAAAACAATATCGAGTTTTACTATATTGCCCAGTTACGGAAGATGATATCGTTATAAATGTCAATTTGAAACAGTACAAATTTAAAGAGGCACTCCCTACATCTAGTAGATTGTATTCTCGAAACATAGATTATGTGTTAAATGAACGTAAAATGAAAAATGAATTCAATTTCGAAGAAGATTCTATGGAGAAAAATGCCTCATTTTACCACAATTAATCAATATAGAGGCTTTCTGTAATAAATAGCATCCACCAATTAATTGTACAGTAACAACTGTACATAGATTATTGAATGGTTTATGGTACTGAAGTATATTTAAATTATCATAGTTACTTACGATCACTGGTAGCACAAATTTTGCTATAACTGACTTACAAATGTACTCGCAAAGTAGACTAGTATAATTATAATATATAGTCTTTATGAAATTTCATCTTAACCTATTTAGCCTTAAGTTCCCCATACTACTGGGTGTTTTTTGTTTATTTCTAAAATTAGATTGAGCTAAGGTCCGACAAAGGAGTCACCAAGTCAGCCCGGTTAGCTCAATACATAGGTAGAGCACGAGACTTGTAATCTCGAGGTTGTGGGTTCGATTCCCAACTAAAATTACAAACAGTTTTTCGGATGAGACTTAAAACCAAAGTCCCATCATGTATGGGTGCTATACACCTGGATGTAAAACTAAAAGAACCAGGTGTGTCTCTGGAATTGGGACGCCTTATCTTGCACTCTCCTACAAAAATTTTTACTTTAGAAGTTAATCAGCGCCTATTCTCTCACCTAACACCTCAAAATATAAGTTACATTGCGGGTTCAACAGCTTCTTAAAAGTCAATACCGTTGCTGTTGGCCGCTCATCAAGGAGGTTGCTGGTTCGAGCCCCACCGGGTCATGACGTACTTCTTCATATGACACAAGAACTGGTTTTTCCAGGAAGCAGACTCGGGATGAATCCACAACTTGACAAGCTACAAGCTTTCTTCACAATCGAGCCAAAAATTTTTTTCTATAAACTAATATCGTTGCTCAATGTTGATGAAAGAACGAGAAAGATCAAACATAAAGGATGTTTTGGTGGACAGATAGTTTACTAAAGATCACTCACCTGTTCAATGTTTTGTGTTCATGTCAAGCACATTCCCATGTTTTTTTCCAGTTGGTACCGTATTCACCACATTACATAGTACACATCTAATTGATGAAATTGCTGCTAGACCTGTTATACTACAGGAATTTGAAATACAGTTCTCTAAAAATAGGTGCTGGCTGCATAAAAACAATTTTTTAAACCATTGGCAAGAACGTCCAACTCAACATGTCTACTGGCCTGCCAGTCACTTTTACACTTCTTGGCAAATGTTGTCGTCTCCAATACATGGTGTCGATACATGTTCATGATCACATGTTGTTTCAAAATTAACTTAGATGGTTTCGAAGGTTTACCACACTTTCATTTGGCGAACTGGCCGTTTTTTCGTATCGGTGTGTTACCGGTTTATTCAGTTATTATATGTATATCATCGGTATATTAAATAAAAGCATTAATTAATAAATATGATGAATCAGATAATGTTTTTGCAGTCAAAATAAACCGCCAAAGTAACACGGAAGTTGTAATGCCAAAAACGAAAATAGCATTGTATGTCGTAAAACCGCTGCATCTAAGTTATGACGAAATTATTAAGAGTATTATAACTGATTTACACTCTCGAAATGCAAATCTTTAGTACAATATTAACAAAATATCTATATTGAGTTGTAGCCATTTTACGACATTGGCAACTCAACTTTTGTTTATCGGCGCATGCGCAGATAAACGCTCATACCTCCTTAAATCGATTGGCTGATTTGTAAGGTTCAGAATCTGACGTCTTCTGCATAATGTCAGTCAGGTATTTCTTTTTATATTTTATGTATTAGATGATTAAACTAAAATAAGTTTGTATAATATAGTTATATTTGATATCTTGAATGGTTGCCCGAATAGGGGAGTGAATTCCAACAGCTACTATTTATGCGTTTTACACTTACCGCCGAACTGAAAAAAGGTCCGTAGTAGTTTTAAAAAATCGGCTTCTAAGAATCGAAATAACTATGTCTTGGAGTGCTTATCGAAATTGAAGCATTTCCCGTCGGTAATGTGCCTGCGTAATAATTCACTCGGGCTTCGCCCTCGTGAATTATTCCGCCAGGCACATCACCTCCGGGGAATGCTTCAATTTCGATAAAGCACTCCAAGCCATAGATTATTTCTTAAATAAAAAGAAATACTCAACGTTTTAAATACTTTCATATTACATGTAAAGGGGAGTAATAACACAATTTCATAAAAGTTAATAAAATGTAAATTTCTGATAGGGATCTAACTCTATGTAATGGGTCTTTTTTTTTCATTAAATAAATCTCTAACAAAATATACAAAAAGTAAAAAATGTCATAAAATGTTGCTTAAAAGTAATTGACCACATTTAAGTTATTATACATGTACTGGACACAGAGACGATTAAAAAAGATCTAGACAAATTAAGTGTTTCTCTGCAAATATGCATCGTTCGAAAAAGTTCGCTCGAGAGTATATTATTTAAAATCTCGTTATATGAAACATGATTTTTGTTCTCTGCATGCAAGCGCACAGAATTAACGTGCTTATCAATTATGGTCATAGAATTCCGTGCATTCAGTGAAAATTGAATATTCTTGTACACGGCACAGATCTCCCAGCATGTACAATCGAACCTAGCCACCAACCGAAAGAAGCTTTCACGGTGGTCTTAAATCACATGAGGTACCAGGTTTCCTTCCTATTGCGGTTCTTTATGCGCAGGTGGTACAACTGTATAGTAGATACCCAATCTAGTTAGCAAATATAAAAGTGTTTGAGCATGTTTTTCATAAACATTAATGAAACTTATTACCACTTTTATTTCATTCATAACATACCTGTTTTTATGTGTATATAAAATGATATAGTTTTTTCTCAATATTGACAGCCGGCATTAAACACAGTACAAGAGAAAATAATACATTTGTAATTTACGATAATACAATACTTAAGATGAACGCTACTATATAATTTAGTATATGTGCGCTTTATATGAACTGAAAAAGATACGATTACCAAGAAAATATCCGTTCCTTCCTAATATGAATCAGTGTGAACTCTTTCACAATTTCAGCAGTTAGTGAATCTATTGTACTGCCACTGTAGTATTTTAATGAAATTAAATCAGAATGTTCAAAAGTGAAAAATGTACGTATACATAAATTTAACATTCATTAAAATACTTTACAGATCTAGTTACCAGCTTTTATGAGATAAAACAAACATTTAGGAATTTGAAACTGTAAATTTAGTTTTATTGTTAGATGTTATAGTCAATCGAGGATCACAGAAATGCAAGACCGGAAGTTCATTACGTCTCAGTTACACAAGTATCGTCGCTGTTGATTTATAATCAACGGAATAAAAAAACGTCAACTAACTTGTAATAAGATAATGATTAGACACTCGAAACTTACTTAAATTTCGGAATGTTAGTAAAGTTTATGGGAAAAAAAACTTGAAAGGAAGCATTTGTATGTTTTATTGTTCAAAGTTTCCCCATTTGACTTTAATAAAACTTAAATTTCCAAAATGTTTATATCAATCAATTTCGTTACATTTCAACTTTTCTTGCGACCAGTCCTGTATCTTTATAATGAATTTACTCTGATCAAACAAAGTACGGTCTCTAACTGTATATGTCTCCATTGTAGGTTTAACAACATTCATAAAGTAAGCAAAACTCTACCACTATTAACCTATGAACCTACTTGCTACTCTTGTTAACCCTGTACTAACCTTCCTACTCTTGTTAACCCTGTACTGTCTTCCTACTCTTGTTAACCCAGTACTAACTTGCTACTCTTGTAAACACTGTACTTCCGTCCTACCATTGTTAACTTGTCATGACTTGCTACTCTTGTTAAAGCTGTACTGCCTTGCTACTCGTGTTAACCCTGTACGGTTTGCTACTTTAGTTAAACCTGTACTGCCTTTCTACTCTTGTTAACCCTGTACTACCTTGCTACTCTTGTAAACCCTGTACTGTCTTTCTACTCTTGTTAACCCTGTACTACCTTGCTACTCTTGCTAACCCTGCACTGCCTTTCTACTCTTGTTAACCCTGTACTACCTTGCTATTCTTGTTAACCCTGTACTGTCTTCCTACTCTTGTTAACACAGTACTACCTTGCTACTCTTGTAAACACTGTACTTCCGTCCTACCATTGTTAACTTGTCATGACTTGGTACTCTTGTTAATGCTGTACTGTCTTGCTACTTTTGATAACCCTAAACTTCCCTGCTACATTTGTCACCCTGTACGGTTTGCCACTTTTGTTAACCCTGTACTGCCTTGTTAAGCTTGTTTATCTATACTTCTTTGCTACTCTTGTTAACTCTGTACTTCCATGCTACGACTAGTACCCATGTACGGCCTTGCTACTTTTGATAACTCTGTACTGCATTGCTACTTACTCTTGCTAACCCTGTACTTCCTTGCTACTTTAGTGAACCCTGAACTGCCTTGCTAAGTTTGTTTACCTTTACTTCTTTGCTACTCTTGTTAACCCTGTACTTCCTTGCTATGCTTGTTTACCTTTACTTCTTTGCTACTCTTTTTAACCCTGTACTTCCTTGCTATGCTTGTTTACTTTTACTTCTTTGCTACTTTTGTGAACCCTGTACTGCCATGCTAAGCTTGTTTACCTTTACTTATTTGCTAACCTTATTAAATATGTACTTCCATGCTACGCTTGCTAACCCTGTACTGCCTGATACTCTTGTTAACCTTGTACTGCCTTACTACTTTAGTAAACCCTACACTCCCTTTGCTAAGCTCGTTTTACCTTTACTTCTTAGTTTCTCTTGTTAACCCTATACTTCCTTGCTACCTTTGATAACTCTTGCTTATCCTGTACTCCCTTGCTTTTCTTGTTAACACTGTACTGTCTCTCTACTCTTGGTAACCCTGTACTTCCTTGGTACTCTTGCTAGACCTGTACTTCTTTGCTACTCTTGCTAACCCTGTACTGTCTTGCTGCTTGTGTTAACCCTGTACCCCTTGCTACTCTGTTTTGCCCTGCACTGCCTGCTACTCTTGTTAACCCTGTACCCCTTGCTTCTCTTGTTTGCCCTGCACTGCCTTGCTTCTCTTGTTAACCGTATATTTCATTACTTATATTGTTAACCCTGTATTCCCTGCTACTCTTGTAAACCCTGCACTGCATTGTTTCTCTTGTTAACACTGTACTTCCTTGCTACTGTTGTTAACCCTGTTATTCCATGCTCCTCATGTTAACTTTGTACTGCCTTGCTACTCTTCTTAACCCTGTACTTATTCGCTACTCTTGTTGGCCCTGCACTGCCTTGCTACTCTTGCTAGCCCTGTTCTGCCTTGTTACTCTTGTTAACCCCGTACGTCCATGTTACTCTTGTTAACCCTGCACTGCATTGTTTCTCTTGTTAACCCCGTACTTCCCTGCTACTCTTGTTTACTCTGCACTGCATTGTTTCTCTCGTTAACCCTGCACTGCCTTTCTACTCTTGTTAACCCTGTACTTCCATGTTACTCTTGTTAACCTTGCACTGAATCAGTTATTGTTTATTTTTTTGTATTTAAATATGATCATTGCATTCAAAGGTATTTCGACTTGTGCACCTGTCGAACTGTCAGTTTTGACGGAGACCACGGCTTTCGCGAGTTGGACTTTCTTTCGCAGATATACGAATCTTACCGAACATGTTTACACGATTTCGCCAAAAGCAAGAAAACGTTTCGTCTGAAGTCACATGCAATGGCGGCAAAGCTGTGACTCACTGACGGACAAACAGTTAAAAGATATGTGCCTTTCGATACAAAATAGGCAGGCAATTTCAATACTAAAACGACCATGATATATTCCTTACCAGAGTTTCATTTATATGTACACAGAATTGCATATACATGTATAAGAAATATTTAAAACAAGAGGGCCTTATGATGGCCCTATATCGCTTTCTTGAGTATTAATGTACTTTAAAACAACTACGTAATCACAAAATGTCATGATCAAGGTCAGTCATATGAATTTTGGAATTTAGTTTGCAAACTGCACAACTAGTCCAAATTTCATCTCTCTAGCTTGAAAAACGATAACCATCCCAAAGGTCAAGGTCAACCGATGTCAAAGCTGAATTCAACGTGCAAAACTATCAATATAGTTCATATTTCATATTAAGATCAACCACACTATCTAGATGCAAGGTCACAGGCCTAATAGTTCTTCAGTTATTGAACATATTAGTTTCTTATATGAGCACGAGGTTCAGATCGAATTTTTTTTTTGGGGGTAATTTTTTTGGGGGGGGGGGGGTTTTTGGAAAAGGGGGTGTTTTTTTTTTTTTTTTTCAAATTTTTTTTGGGAAAAAATTTTTTTTTTTTTCCTTTTTTTTTTTTTAAATATATTTTTTAAAACAAACTTATCGAAATGATGTGTTTTAATATAAAAACAAACGTTCTTTAGATTTTATGTATGGGACAGTGACGTCACATTGTTTATAACAGGGGGGAGGGGTGGGGGGTGTTAGAAGACTTTCCAGCACTGGTAAAAACTGCAGATATCCCCATCTGGTATGCAAGAATAATAGATCTAACCTATCGATTCAGTGAAGTTGTTTATGAGAAGAAATAATTTGAAGCCATTGTGGAGGACGGGCATTCATCGCTCCTAAATGCTTACCCTTAGCAAATGATAAGGTGAGCTAAAATCTAAAAAATAAGGCGGCACCGAGTTGTTTCGTCATTGATTTTAACAAATAAATACGCGTGTAAGAGTGCGGAAATATAACATGTTACATTCGTAACTTGTTGATCGCCCGTGTTTTGATGTTTGGTATTATGCATGTTGCATCGAGTGACGAATGATTTTCATTGTGTGTTTCAGCCTACGCAAATAATTTTTTTCTACAATGTTGTTTCAAGTAAGAAAAGTGTTTATGAACACACATATTTCTTTTTTAGCAACATATATTTTGTAACTCTACAATCGTTTTACTGCAGCACCTTTGTACGTATATACGCCGTATAAACTGTGATACCGGATGAGCATACCGGACCACAATGATACCGGACGACTGTTATCGGACGAGGATGATATCGGTTAAGGAAAGCCCTTTAAAATTGTTAATTTCCAGTTCCTACATCACTTAGCAAGCGACACATAAAAAGTATATGTACAGTTTATTCAGGATAAAGAGGCAGTGACGTAACATACATGTTTACAATCATTCCATAAGGCAATCTTTGAATATTTCTGATGGTTAAACTATCTATTGAATTCTTAATTAACTATCTATTGAACTAGGCTTAAATAGTTTAAATGTAGATCTATGTATATCTAGATATTTTTGATGTGTCTATCTGTAGATGCCTGTGTCAGGCTAATTCACAACCAGGTGGGGGACATTAATCACTACTAACAGCTGCTATAATTACGTTTGCATTTGATATTAATAAATTAGCTGTAAATAAATCAAAGTGAAATATGTTTTGTCAACACATATAATGTACTGTAACCCATAATAACTCTGTAACAGGGTGAGTCATATTCTACAGTGTCACGTGCTAAAATCTGCGTTCAGCCGCAATGGGAAACAATGCATGCCAGTGCTGGCCATGGCTCGATTATCTGATGTGTTCATCCCCTAAAGTCTGTGGAAAGTGACTAGTATAAGTTACACTCATGGCGAGAGCAAAGCAATTGGGTTTACTACATAACCAGTTACACCCGGGCATGCAAACAGTTTCTAAAGTATGAATACCGTAGTTTAATATTCCACACTACAACACCCCAGTACTATAATAGTATTTTAAACGGCATCCCTATATTAAATGTCTTTCTGACTTCTTAAAACTTTTGTAAGTTGTTAGAAATGAATTTACAGACGTTAAAACCTTGTTGGATTTATTGCACGGTGTGGGGCTAGTTTTACGGTTTGTCACCATAAAAAAAACAGATTGCGACATAAATATATCCGTGGTTTATCGTTATATAATCAATAGTCAATGTTGGATCATCTCGCATTTGTTCAAAACAAGTGTTAAAATATTACATTTAAATACCCTAGGTGTTAAAATCACAGGTGGAAGGAACATATCTTTGACTTTTTTTTCTTAAGCTAATGCTTTTTTCTATGCATTTTAAAATTGATATCAGAATAAATAAAAAAAAAATTGAAAAAGAATTTTTTTTCTTCATAGCTTTTTACTATAGACAAGGTTCCCAACACACTCTGTATGAAAACAAGCATGTCGCTCTGAAAAACTCTTCGATTTCTTTCAAATTTGAGTTACGTTAAACAAATTTGAACGAATTCTAGAGAGAAATGATAGAGCTTTAAGAAAGAGTTTACTTCAATGGAAAATTCCAAGCCGTTTTCATTCTACAAGGAAAATACCAACGCTGATATAGCGATTTTCGCTAAAACCAGAAAAATGTCACACATATTCCGACAGTGATTTTCGCTAAATTCTCTACTAATATTGCGGTACTGCGAAAGACAACCATTAAAACAAGAAATATATATTATTAGACTACAAATCATGGCGTAGATCGTACCTTCACACCAATGTGTTCGATACTACAGCGGATTTTTCAGTTTTTGTAATTGTCAACATGTATTAGCGGCCATTAAGGTCCGAGAGGTTGCGCAGTGATTTGTAACAGCTATTCAAGGACATTATCAAAACATATCCGAAGGCGATTGAAAGTGAAAGTAAAAGCATTTAGTCAACAAAAAATGAAAAATCCGCCGTAGCATCGAACCCATTTTGAGTAAAAGTACGATCTACGACATGATTTGAAGTCTAAACATATATATTGCATGTTTTGATAGTTTCCTGTCGCAGTACCGCAATATTATTGGAGAATTTAGTGAAAATCACCGTCTGGAAAATGTGTGACATTTTTCTGGTTTGAGCGAAAATCGCTCTACAGCTTTGGCATTTTCGCTTGTAGAACGAAAACGGCTTGGAATTTTCCATTGAAGTAAACTTTTTCTTAAAGCTCTATCATTTCTCTCTAGAATTCGTTCAAATTTGTTTAACGTAACTCAAATTTGAAAGAAATCGAAGAGTTTTTCAGAGCGACATGCTTGTTTTCATACAGAGTATGTTGGGAACCTTGTCTACAGTATAGTAAAAAGCTATGAAGAAAAAAAAATTTTTTTTCAATTTTTTTTTTATTTATTCTGATATCAATTTTAAAATGCATAGAAAAAAGCATTAGCTTAAGAAAAAAAAGTCAAAGGTATGTTCCTTCCACCTGTGGTTAAAATGATCTCAGCAATCGGAGAATCCGTCAAGCTATCATTGGTTATAGTGATTAAAATAAAAAATTATATAAAATATCATATTATAATAAGTTTAAGAATATTAAATGGAACGATACAATCTTAAAGTTTGGACTTACCCAAATGATACACGATCCGACCAGAATCACAAAGAAAAGTTCGTCATTAATTGACCATATATATTCTAATAGACCGGAATATTTAGTTGAAATCAAAGTACCAGTCTATAGCGCGAGCGACCACTACCCGGTATGCATGACGCGAAGTGTAGTAAATGCAAAAAATAACAGTAATATACACAAAACGCTTAAATACAGAAGTTTTAAGAATTTTGATGAACATAATTTTCAAGTAGATCTAATGAACTCTCCACTAGAAATGATAGAAATTACTGAAAATCCAAATATGTCTTTACAAATTCTTTACAATATATTAAATGACGTCCTATCGAAGCATGCCCCAATCAAAGTTAAAAGAATTAAACGTAACACCCAACCAGAATGGTTTAATGATGATATTAAAACCGCTATATGGCATCGCGATAAATTACATAAAGATAAAAAATTTGACGAATATAAAATACTGAGAAATAAAATTTCATCAATGATACGAAAAAGTAGAAAGAATTTCTATAATGAAGCAGTGAAAAACAACAAATCTGCAAAATATCTTTGGAAAAATTTAAAAAATGTAACTAATGACGCTTTATGTGATAAAGAAGTTGTCTTACCTGACCAACTTTTGTACAAAAATAAACTTATTGAAGGACAATGTAACATAATGAATGCCTTAAATGAGCACTTTGTAAATATCTCAAATATAATATCTAAAACAGCTTTTGTTGCTGAAAACTATACAGACATGGAGCAAATTTTAAACATGAAATTGAAACATAACACTTTTAATATTGAATATATCACAGCCTTCGAAGTTAAGAAAATAATTGACAATTTAAACCCCAATAAATCTACTGGCATTGACGGTATTGGCCCACGGATACTTAAACACTGTAGTGACCATATAACATCTGCAATTGCTTATATCATAAACCAAAGTATAGACCAAAATGTGTTTCCAGACTCTCTAAAACAAGCATACGTCTTGCCAATATTTAAAAATGGTGACAAAAAAGATCCTAGTAATTATAGACCCATTTCAATTTTGCCAACGCTTTCAAAAATATTTGAAAGACACATTGCCTCACAGATACAAATGTACTTCAAACACACAAACATTATACATGACAACCAATCAGGCTTTAGACAACAACATTCATGTCACACTGCTGTAACACATTTGATAGACACCTGGTTAAAGGACATCGATGCTGATAAGTATGTAGGGACAGTGTTCTTGGATCTACGGAAGGCCTTTGACTTAGTTGACCATACAGTTTTATTACACAAACTTCGACTATATCATTTTTCAGAAAAAACTATTAAACTCTTTGAATCTTATCTTTCTGACAGATCCCAAGTTATAAAATCTGGAAAAGACACATCAAACGTATTGACAATAACAACGGGTGTTCCTCAGGGCTCAATTTTAGGACCGCTACTATTTTTAATATATATTAATGACATATCCTTTAAAACAACCACAGGAAACTTAGAACTATTTGCTGATGACTCAACCTTATATGAATCAGGGTTTGATATTGAAAAAATTCAAAATAATCTTCAAAATGATTTAAATTCTATTGATACGTGGTGCCGCTTAAACAATATGGCATTGAATCCATCTAAAACAAAATGCATGGTTGTGACTACTAAACGAAAACACACACAAAATATCAAGAAACCCTTAAATATGGAATTAAGAATTAGTGAATCTCTCATTGAAAATGTCTCTGTCCAAAAGGTTCTAGGTATTTCAATTGATAAATGTCTCTCATGGAATGTACACTTAACCAAAACACGTGCGCTGATAAATTCTAAAATTGCACTCCTGAAACGAATATCATACTACTTAAAGGCTGATATGAGAATGATGTTTTATAATGCCTACATTTTACCAAAGTTTGATTATTGTGTCACAGTATGGGGAAAGGGAAATGGTTGTGCAAATAAAATGAATAAACTTCAATTGAGGGCTTTAAAACTTGTTATAGATAGGCAGAATTTCACCACTAATGCAGCAATCCTTTGCAATTTAAAATGCTTGTCTTTTTCAGATAGGTATGCATATCATACGGCTGTGTTAGTATATAAGGCTATACATTTCCTTGCTCCAAACTATATATATAATTTAATGGCATTTTCCAGTAACAATAATTATAGCTTACGCTCTGTAACTAACAATAACCTATTGATACCAAAATTTCGTACCAATTATCTAAAAGCTAGTTTTACATTCTCCAGTGTACACATATGGAACAGTACACCAACAAATATAAGAACAGCTAAATCACTGTTATCGTTTAAAAAAAAATACAAACAATACTTGCTGGAGCAATACAAACTTAAGTCGGATGAATGAATATTTACTTTATATGATATGTCTTTAATTATGAGTGTTTGTCGTAGTATATATGTTTTTTCATTCAGCAATCATTTTATCAAAGATGTTAAATAGATTTGCCGTTACATAGTAGAACAATGTATATGAATGTGTGCATCAATATTTCTTATCATCGTTTTGTTAATGCTTGTTAATATAATTTCTTAAGAAGGCCACATTGAAATATTAGATATATGTATGTTTATGTGTGTCTAAATGTGTACCCTTCTTTAAATAAAGATATTATTTATTATTATTATTATTATTATTATTATTATCCTTACGAAATGCTATTTTGAACTCCCGTTGAAACTGTTAAGAACAATACTGATCATCCTCGTTACCTAGTTTTCAATTTTTGAACGTCTAAATTATTAGTTTCATATTTCATTCACTATTTTGTATAGTTTTGGTGTTTGTTGAACTGTAAATATTCACGTGTTAATACCATGTGAACAAGACGTTGTATATATTATGCATTTAAGTTAGACATAAGATATGTTCTGTTCTGTTCTATTCTGTTCTGATTAGTCGTCCATTTGTGTAATTATTTTTGGGACTATATGCATATATTCTTTCACATCCCCCCCAAAAAAAATATGAAATTCAATTCAACAGAAAGAAGTATTTTAGTATAAATAGCAATCAAGTCAGTTTGATTAAGCATCGAGTCGGACGGTAGCTTTAATTACTGATTGTGCGCTATTTTCAATGTGCAGAAACCATTGCCAACCGCTGTGATATATGGCCAGCGTTCGTATTATTCATTTAGATGTTTATAGTCACAGCCAACCCTTGGAAACTGGTGAACTTGCTTAGACCCCATGACCAGTGTAGATCTAGATTGATCCATGCCTCCAGACTGCCTTCATTCTTTTCAAACAATATTCCCCGCAGTGCTTTGATAGCATTTTCAGACAGTGTTCATCATAACAATGAATTTTTCTTGAAAAATTTTCTCCGGCTATTGAAAAGAGCCTGGTTTAACGAGGAACAAATCACAGGGGTGGTAGGTGAATAGTGAGTGCAAACTCGGTTTAAGTGAGAAAAATGAGAGCAAACTTTAGAAAATGGCGGATGACGTATTTTTTTATCGAGTTCAAGCGCATTCATTCCAGGGAAATTCGTTTTCTTTACGCTATGAAATTATATGAATAAGCTGTAAGTCAAGGGTTATATGTAACCTTCACTCGGTTCTTTGTTTCCATCGGCAATGATTCGAAGTTTTGAAGTTATTGAAGGTTGAATCTGGTCAGGTAGAAGCTTTCACGAATAGAAACCGAAAGTACACCGGCCTTTTTTTAAAATGTTCATCCAAATCGATAGATGTTGAGGCCAGAGATCGTTTGTTTTACGAGAAAATATATAGGAAATACTTACCTGCACTTCACTGCGATCAAGAGTGTTTTAATATTAAAATATCTTCGTTTAAACACATTTTGGAGACAAACTTTATACTTCAATACTTTTTAAAGACAAACTTGTCACGCGCGCTTCACTTAGTATACTCCAAGAAAGAAATGTCTTGCACAAATGAATGGAATGAACTGAATATCTTTGAACACCGCATTTATACATGTATGTGGATTCTCCTTTGGCCACACATACACTAGTGTTTGCTCTACATTTCTACCTTCGAACAATTTTTTCTGCCTGTTTATTTGCTACTTTTAACAAATTATTATATCGTCGGTGTATCTTTAAAAAGCCAGATCCTATGCATCTAATTTAAACATGTGCAAATAGCCTCCTTATAATCTAAATCCTATTAACAGTCTTGTGTTCATAAAATCAGTCAACACTTCCCCAGAAAGAAGATTGCAAGAATTATTACAGTTTGCCATACTTTCTCGTCCAATAAAAGTGGTGGATCGTACTAAAAATTTGAAAAATATATTGTATATGATGCAGATAAACCGAATTATACTTATATTATCTTATACATGTATGAAAAGGGCATGATGTCAGCCCTTGTGGAATTTTGTGGCAGGACTTATGCTAATTAGAATCAGCGCTAAGGTAATTCAAAGTGACCTTTTTGAATGCCATAGTTCGTTTCACGACACTGTGACACTATCAGATGATAATGCTTAGGTCCGACTTAGACAAAATTAGGAAGTAAGCTATGATATACAAACACCGTCGCAGTGTCGTGAAATTAACTGATATTTATATGTAATTATAAAATGCATTTCCAAACAAGCATGTTTAATAAACAAGAGGGCCATGATGGCCCTGTATCGCTCACCTGTCTACCATTGGCAAAAATAAAAAGGTTATTAATAGCAGAAAGGATCAATTTTTACCTTTGGCTCATGATATCCTCTTAATAAGCCCATGTAAAATCAAAAGACCCCCCAGGCAGGGTTAATTTTGACCCTGAGGTCAGGATTTGAACAATCTTGGTAGAGAGTCAATTATTGCCACATGCTGAATATCTAAACTCTAGGCCCATTATTTTGCTGTCGATCATGATCTGCACTGTTGGCTATTCATTTTTTTGCTGTCTGATCATGATCTGCACTGTAAGCTATTCATTGTATGTTGGCTGGTCATGATCTGCACTGTCAGCTTTTTATTTTTTGCTGTCTGATCATGATCTGCACTGTTTGCTATGCATTATTTAGCTGTCTGATCATGATCTGCACTTTCATAATTTAGCTGTCTGATCATGATCTGCACTTTCATTATTTTGCTGTCTGATCATGGTCTGCACTTTCTGACAAATTTCAAGGATATCTGGGCTGAAAATGTAACATCTAGAGTGTTAACAAGGTTTTTCCATATTTGGGCTGTGACCTAGTTTTTGACCCCAGATGACCCATATTCGAACTTGGGCTAGAAATCAACTTAACAACCTTTCTGACAAATTTCCAGGATATTTGGGCTGAAAATGTTACCTCTAGAGTGTTAACAAGGTTTTTCCATATTTGGGCTGTGTGACCTAGTTTTTGACCCCAGGTGACCCATATTAAAACTTGAGCTAGAAATCATAGAAACAACCTTTCTGACATATTGCCAGGAAATTTGGACTGAAACAGTAGCCTCTAGAGCCTTAACAAGATTTTTCTATTTTTGGGCTCTGCGACCTAGTTTTTGACCCCAGATGACCCATATTCGAACTCGTCCGAGTAATTACTGGGACAAACATCCTGACAAAGTTTCGTGACAACTGAGGAAAAAATGTGAGCACTAGAGTGTTAACGAACTAAATGTGGACGGACGACGGACGACGTCCGACGGACGACGGACGACGGACATTCATCGATCCTAATAGCTCACCCTGAGCCAGCTCAGGTGAGCTAAAAATCCAAGAAGTGAATGTTGATACAAGACTTTTATCAAATGCCAATGCGTTCAAATATAGCTTAAAGGCATTTCTGCTTAAGACTGACAAAGTGTAACTACTTTTTTGCAACCTACTTTATATTGTAAGTGAAATATGATCTTTTATGTCTGTCATCGTTTCTACATTTTAATGTAAGCTATATACTAGTATGCATATATCGATAGTCTTGTTCATACTGTGTTGTTTATACTTGTTTGAATTTGTTTTAAAAATTGTTTAAGAAGGCCTCATTGTAAATAAGATTTACCACCTATTAATGTACTGTACTTAATATATGCGTTGTCTTAATGAGACACCTTCTGAAAATAAAGAGATTATTATTATAATTATTATTATGGTATTTTGGAGTTTCGTGGTTGATGCTGAGTAATTTATGTAAACAACGCATCTGAAACAGGGTAAATATTTTAGCATTCAGGGATAGTGCAATTTACAATCTCAGTTCCGGAGACATCCCTTGGTCCCTTCACAAGTCCGGCGTATATCACAGATACATACATGTAGGACATCGGTTTAAGGTCTAGTCCGAAAGACAAGAATTAATGTTATTGGTGGAGCGGAAAATCGAACCTACGATCCCTACAAGTCCAGCGCGTTACCACTACAGTATATATTACATGTACTTTTGCGGACTGGGCAGGTGACATATCTTGGCCAATAAGACTCGTCTGTCTGTAACATACATATCGTATTAAAAGTTTTTGACCAAATGTCAATTCACTGCACGGATAAATATAGTGTATTATTGTTTTAAACATAAACGTAGCAGTGGTATAAACTGTGTAGCAGCTGTTTGAATGAAGACATTTAGAGCGACACAGAAACCAAATACTTCGCTGATGTCGTTTGGTTTTCTAAACTGTTTTAGCTTTTAGCCTAACCATTCGAACACGAGGTTTTCAGCCCGCAACCACTGCTAAACCTTGTTCATTTCTTTTAGATATCTTAAGACAGTAGAATCTAGATATAGCATAAAATTAACAGGGAATCTCGACAACCTCAAACAAGTCATATACAAAGTGAAGCGCATGTGACAATTAAGTTTGTCTTTAAAAAGTACTGAAGTAAAAAGTTTGTCTCCAAAATGTGTTTATACGAAGATATTTTAGTATGAAAGCAGTGAAGTGCAGGTAAGTATTTCCTATATATTTTCTCGTAAAACAAGCGATCTCTGGCCTCAACATCTATCGATTTGGGTGAAAATTTTGAAAAATGACCGGGGCACTTTCGGTTTCTATTCGTGAAAGCTTCCACCTGACCAGATTTAACCTTCAATAACTTCAAAATTCCGAATCATTGCGGGTAGAAACAAAGAACCGAGTGAATGTTACATATAACTCTTGACTAACGGCATATTCATATAATTTCATAGCGTAAAGAAAACGAATTTCCCTGGTATGAATGCGCTTGACCTCGATAAAAAAATACGTCATCCGCCATTTTCTAAAGTTTGCCCTCATTTTTCTCACTTAAAACAAGTTTGCACTCACTATACACCTACCTCCCTGTTTCATGGGATTCGCTTATCCGTTAAAGGAATTCCGAATGATAAGTCAAATTCAATATATATACAATGTACGTTAATATAGTAGTGTTCTTATTCAGCTCAAATTGTTGTTTTTTAAGATCAAACTAGATCAAAATATTATTATGAACCAGTACGAAACAATAAAGACTGCAAAAAATAAAAGCCAGGTTTTCGCACTGCAGAGTTAAAAAAAACTCTTTTAAACTCCGACTTGAATTTGTGAGCTATTGCGGATGATACATAAAGGACGTTATTCATTTTAAAAAAGATTAGAATAAAAAAAATTTTTTGTTCAGGTTTCACATCCTAAAAGTAATGGAGACAATTGAAATAGAATAAAGTTTAATCTAACCTGTACATTTACTGTCCGACATTGAAGGTATCACCTCACAAATAATGTAACCTACTGTATAAACTTAAACACCAGCAGTCCTCTGTTTGACAGAACACGCTTCGTTTAGCCGCAGATTAAAGTATATTTAAATAATCTGCTCATTTATGTGCATAACAGAAGATCGGAAGCGAATAAATACTATGACAGTGTCCTGATGGCCCTAACCAGTGTAACTCTCGTACACATTAAACCTAATTTGGATGCCAAATTTCATTTTGATTATATGGCTATATGAGTAAATCTATCTATATATTAAGGAAGAAAAACTTTCGCTATACAAACAACTACTGGAATTTGTCCCAACAAAGTCGGCCTTGTTAAAAGGAATCAAGATCTCTTAGAGGGTCACATGAGAACCATTCCAATGAAATAACCTAAAAATCTGATTTATGAACCCAGAAGAGAATATGTTTTTAAAAAGTGTACATGTACTATCAAAGCTGTGAACAAAGACGAAGGACCGGAGAACGCGTAAGCGATTGACAGGTTATATTTCTCTACATGTGTTTACTCTACAATTGGACAGTGCAAGGTTTTCTACCTGCTCGTCTTTAGTCGTAAGGTGGATTTTATTAGGGGGTAGTCTTTAACACAGGATTGATTGTATAGAAATAAAGAAAGATTAGACAGTCCTGTTTTTGCTGAATGAAAACAATATTGGTATGTCATAAAAACTCAGCTTACTCTACACTTTAAACAGGGCAAACGTACGGACAAGTCAAAAAGGTCACACCACATGATATAACTGACCACATAATGACGTAGTGTGTGGTGGCACCTTGCAAAATTTGAATTTATGCACTTTGGTCTAAAGAAAGTACGCGTTATAAAATTATTTATTTTAGTTATTTTAATGCCTCATTTCTGATCATGCAAAAACTATTTTTTTGTACGAAATGCATCAGCTGAAATCTACATTTAATTTCGTTTCAAATCAAAATGGTATATTGTTTATATGCTTAAATAACGGAAAACTGTGCAGCTGTCAAAACAACTGGCACTAAACTCACCATTTTGACATTTAGTGTATTTATAGTTTATACTAATTTATTTCAGCTCGATTGTGAAGAAAGCTTGAAGCTTATCGAGTCTCTTTCGAGTCCGCTTCCTTGAAAAACCAGTACAGGTGTCATGTCATATGAGGAAGTACGGTCGTTACCTCAGTGGGGCTCGATCTCGCAACACCCAGGATGAGTGACAGACACCTTAACCTCTGCACAACCGCTCCCCTCTAAGGTATTCATACCTTGAACATTATTTAGAAGTGCTGTTGCATGAGTATATTTAGAATGGAAACTTCTTTCTGCGGCACCTTTTCACCGTGGCCGAAGTCTAACTCACTTTATAAATTCAAGTCATATGTTTGTACCGAATAATCTATATTACCAACGCCTATATAAGTGGTTAATTATTTTTGGTTTACTGAGTATAGTTCATTACAATGTCTCACCTACATCATTTAAATGCCTGGTTTACAGCAGTGAAAGTATCAGAAATATCATTAGTACTGTTAATGGCTGCATGGGCGTTGGATCGCACCTGGATTACAAGCCAAGCCCGTTACCACTAGACCACGATTCCTCTTCTACGAAACCTCATTCCTTTCCTTTTCATGTTTTCTTATTAACTGACTGAACAAAGATTGTGTTTTGACCTTCTCCCTGCGTTCCTAATCTATGAAATTAGGGTAAAAATTTATATGGGCCATTTATTAAAGATAACATTACTAAAAGAAAAAGGAAATAACATGTGGAAAGGGGGACAGTGTAACCTTGACTTTTGAAAGCGTATTATGAAGTGTGGCTACATGAAGTTGACGTATATTTTGGTTTTACACAGAAAGTTTTGCGGCAGTGTGACGTTATGTTATTTTTGTTTGACACTTAAATGAGAAAAACAAAGTTCCCTTTGACCTTTGCTCTTAAATTTCTGATTATTAATGGAAACTTGGAAATAAGAACGGCCGTGTCTTCAGTGAAGACTTACAAAATATAATTACTTAAAGATATTTAAAATATTTACTGTCTAACAATGTAGTAGATGTACACTAGAAGGTTAAGCGTAAATATTTTTCGGATTCCTCGCGCGCGTGATGTGTTTTTTCTCTATGAAGTAAGCAAACTACTTTTCACCATTGCATTTACACTGACGTAGTGGTATGATGTCTAACTTGTATACCGTGGGTTCGAATTCTGACCAGATGATTTTATCTTTTGATTGTTATTTATAAGTGGATGGCTAATTTTGTCAAATTTGTGACACTGCTTTATGCAACGTTTCGCTTTTTTATATGCTATGTTTTCTTCCCCCCATATTCCTTCTATATGAACTTTTACTTCAACGGAGTCAACAACCGTGGGTGTCCAACGATGCGAATCTTGCATGATTCGTGTATGTCCAAATTACCAACAAACCTTTTAATGAAAAATATCTTTACAAATGAATAACAAAAAACATCAGGCACATTGGGAGCCCAGAGATTGACAGAGCTAACCGGCACTTCAATATTTATCAATTTAGTAGATATTTCTATCAATGTAGTAGATATTTTTATTATCAATACCAGCATAATATCAACTATAGTTGTTAGCACAATTTAGTTAAAGGGAAGCAAGGGAGGCCAGGAGTTCATATATTCTTTATATGAGCTAGTGGGAGTGACGTCCCTTTCTTTGTTGTTTATGTAGAATAAATCGGCTTAAAAAAATTATTGTAACATTTCAAATTGAAGTCACACGAAGGATATGATTAATATTGTGACATTGAAGTGTGATTAATGAAACCAACATACTGTAGGAGTTAATAAGTGTAAGTTACAGTTGCTTATAGGAAACATATCCGGATCTAAATGACCTTTACACATTACTACACGTGTATCAGCATATGATTATAGTGTAGGCATATATAACACATACTGCGGACTAAACCAAGCGTGTTTATCAATGATCAAATTAGTTTGAAAACCAAACATTCATGTGTTGGGACAAACAGAAAACAGAACGATTGCTGAGCATAAGCAAGTAGAATCTAATGTACTGTAGTGTACATATCTACGGAAGATTAATTACAACACGCTTACTTCGGAATGCTTTATGAAAAATGACACGTGCATGCATGTAGAGCTATGTGTACTTTTCCATCACTGTTGCATTTCTGTCAGACAATTTTAAATGACAAGTGGATAATTGTAAATGCAATGCGATAATTACCAAATGATGTATTACAAATAAGAAGTGCAAGCATATAGTATGTCAGACTGAGCATATGCAGATATCCTTGCTGCATTTCTGTAGAACAGTGGGTAGTGGAAAATGCTATGTGCTTACTACCAAATGATGAATTTTAAATGGGGGCCTAGAATATTCCCTGCGTTTATGTCAAACTTATAGACAAAAATGGA